>RWGY01000165.1:605457-808637 GCA_007726485.1 Eragrostis curvula
TTATTTCTGATTCTGTTTATATCTTTCCGTGTTTATAACACAATTTGTTGCCCGCAGGTCAACAGAAAAGGAAAACCAACATTCTCCCCCTTGACCAAAGGTCAACAAATTTAAACTTAACTTACTCTTAAACTTAAACTAAATCCCTCCTCAGTAAACCAGCAAGCACCAGACCAATGCGTCATCAGCGGACCACGTCACACTGGGACAACATTACCCATAGCCTCCACTAGAAAACTTTGTCAGGACTCTTACTCTTATTTGGGGAAGATTAACGGCCCTTAAACCAGGACCTTATCAAAGCTATCCACCAGACCCATATAAATGACATGTCTTTCGAAAAGGTGTGGTGGTAAACCTTTGGTAAGCGGATCCGCTATATTTAACTCAGTATCAATATGCTCAATCTTAATTATGCGGTCCCGGTTTCTTTCTTTAACGATAAGAAACTTGAGGTCGATGTGCCTAGAAGCACTACTTATCTTTTTATTACCGCTAAAGAAAACTGCGGCTTGATTGTCGCAGTGCATTGTGATAGGTCTCGAGATACTATCAACAATCCTCAATCCCGGAATAAAGTTCTTAAGCCACATTGCCTGTCCCGAGGCATGGTAACAAGACACGAATTCAGCTTGCATCGTAGATCCAGCTGTTACTGACTGCTTAGCACTCCTCCATGAAATCGCTCCCCCCGCTAGCGTGAAAACATATCCAGAAGTGGATTTGAATTCATCCTTATCACCAGCGAAGTCGGCATCCGTGTAACATTCGACTCGAAGGTCGTTTGTCCTCTTGTATGTGAGCATGTAGTCCTTAGTGCCTTGGCAATATCTTAATGCCTTCTTAACAGCCACCCAGTGAGCCCATCCTGGGTTAGACTGATATCGACCAAAAACTCCGGTTGCAAATGCCAAGTCTGGACGCGTACAGACTTGCGCATACATCAAGCTTCCAACAGCCGATGCATAAGGAACGTTCTCCATTCTTTTCTTTTCTAAATTATTCTTAGGGCACTGACCTTTATGAAGCTTATCGCCCTTTTGAAAGGGGACAGGAGATGTATTACACTTATCCATCTGATACCTCTTAAGCATTTTCTCAATATATGCTTTCTGAGATAATCCTAGTGTTCCTTTGGCTCTATCTCGGTGTATCTCAATGCCAAGTACATACGAGGCTTCACCTAGATCCTTCATGTCAAAATGAGATGACAAGAAGTTCTTAGTCTCATGTAACATATTCTTATCGTTGCAGGCTAATAGTATGTCATCAACATACAACACTAGGATTATTAACTTTCCACCCTTGGATTTGATATAGATACAAGGATCCACATCATTATTCTTAAATCCAAATCTCTTAATTACTTCATCAAACTTAAAGTTCCACATTCTGGCCGCCTGCTTAAGGCCATAAATGGATTTCCTTAATCTGCATCCCATATTCTCTTTACCCTTAATGGTAAAACCTTCCGGCTGAACCATATATATAGTCTCATCTAAATTTCCATTCAGGAACGCAGTCTTAACATCCATCTGATGCAGTCCCATATCAAAATGAGCTACAATTGCCATGATAATTCTAAGAGAGTCTTTGGAAGACACAGGAGAGAAGGTCTCGTTGTAATCGATCCCCTCCTTCTGCGTAAACCCTTTAGCAACGAGCCTAGCTTTGAACCTTTCAACTTTCCCTTTAGAGTCACGTTTGGTCTTGTAGACCCATTTACAGCCCACTGGTTTGACTCCATCAGGAATTTCTACTAAGTCCCATACTTGATTGGAATTCATAGACTTAAGCTCTTCTTCCATGGCTTCAATCCATTTAGTGGAATTCTCACTCTGAACTGCCTCCTTAAAGTTGGCAGGGTCGTTCATGTTCCCGACATCGTACAAATCCTCACTTAAGTATGTCTCGTAAATGTCAGGAATAGCCGATCTCCTTTCCCTGACGGATCTTCTTAATGGTTCGATCACGGCAGGTTCAGGGACCGGTTGAGGTTCTACTAATGGCACTTCTTGCGCCTGCACCTCTGCTGCTGGCGCCTCGTGCCCAACGTCTGGCGCCGGGACCACAACTTCTGGCGCCTGCATTTCTTGCGCCTGAACTATTGGCGCCTGAGTGACAGTGGGCGCCACTGTGCTGCTTATCTGAGGAATAACTGGTGGTACGAACTGAAACACAGGTGTTTGATAATGCGGATCAGGAAGATTGACCCGCAGTTCTTCTAAACTTATATCCCTCTTCGGGAAATTACCACCAATTTCCGAGTTTTCAAGAAACACGGCCTGTCTGGTTTCAACAAACTTAGTGAAACGACCAGGACAGTAGAAGCGGTATCCCTTAGACTTATCAGGGTATCCGATAAAGTGACAACTCACTGTCTTAGAGTCTAATTTCTTATGCTGAGGATCAAATAGCTTAGCCTCAGCGGGACAGCCCCACACTTTTAAATAATTAAGTGAAGGTTTCTTCCCATTCCACAGCTCAAAAGGTGTCTTGGGAACTGACTTAGATGGAACCCGATTAAGTATGTGGGCAGCTGTCTTTAATGCCTCTAACCATAGTTCGACAGGTAGACTAGAATGACTGAGTATGCTTCTTACCATGTCCATTAATGTGCGGTTACGCCGCTCAGCCACCCCATTTTGCTGTGGTTCTCCAGGCATGGAGTATTGTGCCTTAATGCCATTTTCTTCTAAATACTTAGCGAACGGTCCCTTAATTTGACCATATTCAGCATGTTTCCCGTAGTATTCTCCACCCCTGTCTGACCGCACAATCTTAATGGAGGTGTTATGCTGTTTCTCAACTTCATGTCTATATATCTTAAATATTTCTAGCGCATCTGAACGCTTTCTTATGGGGTAGATATGTCCATAGCGGGAATAATCATCGGTAAAGGTGATAAAAGAATCATAGCCATCTACCGAAGTTACTGAGAGAGGGCCACAGATATCTGTGTGAATTATTTCTAACACGCCCGTACTCCTAGTAGCTCCTTTCTTAATTGTCTTAGCATATTTTCCCTTAATGCAGTCGATGCACTGCTCTAAATTGGAGAAGTCTAATTTCGCTATTATTTCGTCCTTAATGAGACGCTCAATTCTCCCCCTCGAAATGTGGCCAAGGCGACAATGCCACAATTGCGAAGAGGTCTCATTATCACGCTTACGCTTATGTGTAGTAACATTCATCACATAATCATTAAGAGAGAGCATATAAAGCATGCCTTGCCAACTAGCAAGACCAACACTAATCTCATTAAACTTAATCACACATTGTTTGTTGCCAAACTCACACACATGTCCAGAATCATCTAAAGCTGATACAGAAATCAAATTTCTCTTTAAACTAGGAACATAAAGGACATCATCTAAACGAAGCTGGAAGCCTCCTGGCAACTCTAAGTCGAAGCTTCCAACGCCTTCAACTTCAACGGCCGTCCCATTAGCCACTCTTAGGTTTCGCTCCCCCCTTCTTATAGTTCGGATCGAACGGAATGCCTGAAATGAATTAGAAATGTGCACGGTGGCACCTGAGTCAATCCACCAAGTATTAGGGGAAAAATCTGCTAAGAATAACTCATCAATGAAAGAAACAACATCAAACTTAAAATTACCTTGTTGCTTCAACCATTCCTTAAAGCCTGGACAGGCTTTCTAAAGGTGCTTAGGAGAGTCACAGAAGGAGCACAACATCTTACCACCCTTAGAGTGGTTGTTCTTGAACTTGTTGTTGTTCTTGGGAGCAAAGTTCTTGTTGCCTTTGTTCTTATTCTTCGCTCCCCCCTTCTGAACTTGCTTGCTGCTGCTAGCCTCATGCTGGTTCTTAGGTGTGGAGTTGAGACTAAGGTTGCCAACCATGTTCACAACATCCTTCATCTTCTCAGTTTTGATACGCTCTTCTTCCTCAATACAATAGCTGATTAATTCACTGATAGTCCAGACGGACTTGTTGGTGTTATAGTTGATCTTGAAGGCGTTGAAGGTAGATGGCAAGGACGTCATGATGAAATGAACGAGGAAACCGTCAGAGATCTCCATCTTCATCTCCTTAAGCCTATGAGCCATGTCACACATATTCAAGATGTGCTCCCTTATGCCAGATGTGCCAGTGTACTGAGAGGAGACTAGCTTCATGATGAGAGTGCTGGCATAGGTCTTAGAGGAGCTCTTGAAATTTTCCTCAACCTTAGCGAGGAACTCCTTGGCAGTGTAGTCATGTCCCTCTGAATTCTTAGTGGGGAGTGCACCCTTAATGCCAGGGCTGATGGTGCCAGTCATGACCATGAGAGCCATACGGTTGGACTTCTCCCATTTCTCAAAAGCAGGCGTAGCAGCTTGTCCAGCCTCAGGAGCAGCGGGCTTCTCCTCCCTTAGAGCCATATCCAGATCATTCCATTCCAAGCATGTAGTGACCTTGCTCTTCCAGTCCGGAAAGTTTGCCCCGTTGAGGTTCTCGATGTTGCTGAGGACAGAGGCAGCAGCATTGACGTTCGTCACTGAAAATAAGAGAAAACTTAGCTTAGTAATGATATACAATGAAATGCAAAATTAAGTGCATGATTAAAACCCTACGGTGGTCTGATTAAAATCACACAAATAAATTTCAATTTGCATCACCGGTGGGGAAAACAAACGAAATTTAACTTAAAATACTCATGATCAAACAACGGTGGTCAGAAATAATCACAAGTTTACTCTAAATAAACTTCACGGTGGATCCATTTAAATAGAGGCATCTCAAAGTATATTGGTGGATTTAGACTTAAATTAACATAAAACACCAACATATAAAATTAACTTACTGAAGACTTAGCTTAAAACATTATTTTACAGGCTAAAAGTGCTTAAACATAATGCTTAAAGCTTAAAAGAATAAATAAAACGCTTAATTTGCGCGCGCAGGCCGCGATTCAGCTCAGAATTTTCGCGCGGCCCGGCCCAGCTTAATGCGCACGCGCGCGCACGAAAATTAACGCGCGCACGGGGCTGGCAGGCCGGCTGAAGGGCTGGCGGGGCGGAGGCCCGAAAACCAGCGAGCGGGCCGCGAATTCGGCCCGCCGCACGCGCGCCCGCACGGCGCATCTAGCCCAGCCCAACACGGCCAGGGCTGCGCGCCGTCGGATCGAGGGAGGAGCGGATCGGACGGCCAAGGCGTGACGGTCTCGGCATAAAAACGCCGGCCGAAACCCTAGCCTCCATTCCACTCACTTCCTCACTCCGCTCCCCCGCTCCCGACGCTGCGGCGGCGACGCCGGAGCGCCACCTCGACGCCGCGCGGCCGCCATCGCGCCACGGGAACTGCTCGCCGGTGCACACGTGCGAGTGAATCGCGCGCGGCTCCATCGAGCAGCTCGACCGTGGTGCCTTGAGGCGTGACCGTCGCGCGTGGCGGCGACGACGTCAGCCCGGCGGCAACCCGTAGGCGCAGCGGCGACGACAGCGACGGCCCGAAGGCCCGTGCGCGTGCCGAGGAGCCCGCGCGGCGGATCTGAGGCCGCGCAGCCCGGATCTGATGCGCGGCGAGGTCGCGCCAGAGGCGGAGAGCTCGACAGCAACCGGGAAGGAGAGAGGCGCCGCCATCCGCGCGCGGTGGATCTGAGTGCGGCGGAGGACGACGACAACCCGAGAGGTAAGACCTCTCATCTTAGAGTTAGCTTAGGGTTAGGGTTAGGGTTAGGATGTGTGAGTTCCAACCCTAGAGCCCAGCTTAGCTTAGGTGCGCATCAAATTCGTGTGACATGGCAACTTAGATTAATGAAAAATGAAACCCTAACTGCTAAAAACATGAGAAAAATTAACTGAATTTCTTACTGTAAATACTCAAACATGAACTAATCTTAATCTAATTACTTACTGTGCTAACTAAAACATGACTAATTGCTGACTGCACATAGAAAGATCTAAAGAATAACTAAAAAACATGAACAATCTTAGTGCGCAGTAGCATAAAACTTGACTAAACAGAGACTGAAGCATGATTAAACTTAACTGAAACACCTCTGTCTAGGGCTAGATCAAGCAATTAAAGCTTTAACTGACTAAAACATGAAGGATCTAGCATAGGAACCGAACCACTGACATAAACACTAGAGGATCTAATCGACTAGATTAGGCTAACTGATACCAATTGTTAGAACTAAATAAGCTTAGATCAAAACAATGCTTAGGCTAAACAGGATCATCTAGTCAAGATAACAGATCACATCTAGTAAATTAATCTAATGCGGAATAATGGGGTTCGGTTAGATCAATACCAGCAGAGGTGGCGTCCATGGCGAGAGCTTGATGACGAAAACGTTCAGGGATGTAGCGTAGTCGTTCCTTGAGCGTCTTCAAGCGATTGCCTGCTGGACGGTACCGAGTATGCCCTACAGCAGGGCGGCGACGGAGGACTCGGGCTTCCAGACCCTCCAGAGCGCTCAATTGATCGGTAGAGGTGGAAAGATGGCGTGAGGGAACCCTAGGGGTACCCTCTCTTCTTATAGGTTCGCTCTGTGGGCCCGGGGCCGAGTCCTTGATAGAAACATATCGGTTTGCCTCCCGATCAAGGCAGAAAACGGACTCCTAATTTGTTTCCCTTTATTTCTGATTCTGTTTTATATCTTTCCGTGTTTATAACAGAATTTGTTGCCCGCAGGTCAACAGAAAAGGAAAACCAACACACACGTCTCTGCTCTTTAGATTGTTCTCCTTGCAGAAGCTCTTCCAACCCTCTCCCAGAAGGTAGCGAGCTTTGTAATATACGAGAGCCTGTGTCTTCCAAGATCTGGTGCCATCCATTTTGGTTTTTAGTATGATCGTGCATGTTTTCAGGAACCCAATTCGGTTGCAGAACTCCAGGGACAAAGACTGCAATCATTGCAACAGAGTTGATTGCACAACTGACTTCGTTAAGCATCAACAATCAATTAGAGTCGACTATTACTTATGCTGCTTAATTCTGAAGTCCTTTTCATGTGGCTTATTGGGGTTTGGCAATATAATTCTTGCTGAAATATTATGTATTGTGGCAATAGCATCAGGGTTCTCCAAACCGATGGTAACCGGTCGTTTTACCGGCAACGGGACTTACCGGTCCGGCTCGGTTTCATTGGACGTCCTGTTTTTGGTAAAAACCGAACCTATGTGCTGTAGCATAATCGGTTACCGGTCGGTTTTGTCAGTAACGAGTCCGGTTTTGTCGGTTTTAGTTTTTCCGGTTTTTTCGAGATTTCAATCCTTGAATAGCATGCACATGTTGTGTAAGACTAAGAGGAACTATTTTTTGTTTATCAACCTTTGCCCCCTATTCTTCCTACCATACTCTTATCAAAAGTCGAAATGTACATTTTATTAAAATTTTCTCAGTAAAGGATCTTTTTCTTTATCCAGGACTGCGTTCCAATCTGGTAGTCAAATCTCTTATGCGATGAAGCCTTGTTCTCATTTTCTTGACAACCTAGGTTCTCATTTTCTTGACAATCTGGGCTGTCATTTTCATGATAGCCTGGGTTCTCATCGATCATTTTACTGTTTCTACTGGGAGAAAGAGGAGGTGCTCCCTGCTGCTTCTCAGTATAAATGAGCAGAAAAAAGATTAGGCACCTAGTCACCGCAAATCCAGTTCGACGGGGACAGGGGAGGGGTTCGAGGGACGGGGAACGGAGACTGATAAAAATTAGATACGAAGGGGGTATACCTCCTTGGGACGAAAATATGGGACGTGGTATGTGAACCCGATGATTTGGGTTCGTCGAACCCGGTTCGGAGAGTGGAGTCTAGGTCGAGTGTACAATCTAGGCTGGATTTCAAGGCTTTCGTCAATGGAAAAGATTGAATGTCCGCCGCTCTGCATCATATAAGCCTGCTCCTCGTGAAATCACGTCCCCAGCTAATCATCTACAGGAATGGGGACGCGAACCATGTGGAATGGGGTCGGCGATTCCGCTCAACCCCGACTCCGACTTAGGGACGGCGAATCGGGTTCGGGTTCGATGACACCGAACCCGAATCTGGTATAACTGTAAGACAGATAATTGACTTTAAGTATAACATTGATGACTGTAAATTTATATAGGCGGCCTGGCTCCTGCAGTCTTTTTTCCTTGTGAGCTTTCAAGGTCCTGTACAGTGTTTAGTCTTAGTTCTTTGTACTCTTTTATTTTATTATATATTTATATATATACCACAGTAGGGGTTTCCCCTACTGTAATTCCTCAAAAAAAAAAAATTTGAGGCCCACACTGAATGTTGGCTCACCTTTTTGGAAGGGTGTGGTCTGGGCAATGCAAGCTGCCAAGTTTGGGTACAGGTGGAAAATAGGCAATGGCAAGAGTGTACGTTTTTGGGAAGATCAATGGTTTGGCAATTCCAGGCTGACTATTCAGTGCTGGGAATTATATATCATAGTTAACGAGCACAACAAAGCTGTTGCTGATGTGTGGGATGGGATAAACCCGATGATGACGTTTAGAAGGACAGTTGATAACAGGCTGTACAGTAAATGGCTTGAGCTAGTTGCAATTGCCGAATTGTTCAGTTAACTGATACAGATGATCTCCCTGTGTGGGTTTATGAATCAAAGGGGCTGTACAGCTCCCAATCCTTTAGTATTAACTAAAGACAACTTAGTAAGGCGAAATTGGAATGGTAGTACAAAATGTGTTTTTTGTTCGCAAAATGAGACTATCCAACACCTTTTCTTTGATTGTCATTTTGCAAGGTTTATGTGGAGATCTGTACAATTTACTTTTGGTTTAACGCCACCTACTAGTGTTGATCAGTTTTTTAATGATTGGCTACTTCGGTTTGACTCTAAATCAAAAGGACAATTGTTATGTGGAGTTTCTGCTTTATGTTGGGCTCTATGGTTAACTAGAAATGATATTGTATTTGATAAGTCTCCAATGAAAACATATATGCAGGTAATCTTCAGGGGCACGTATTGGCTTCGGCTGTGGGCGCAGCTACAGAAGTGTGAGGAGGATACCATACTCATGAAGGAGGCATGCCGTTCTTTGGAGATGACGGTGATGCAACTCTTCGCCAACCATGGATGGAGATTTAGCAATAGGATTGCTGCTCAATAATTTCCCATGAAAACTATGTTGGTGTCTCCTTTTAGTTGTTTAAGATTTATGGATGATATGGCAGCCTTAGTTGCTGCGGTGTGATGTAAAGCGACGGCCGTAGCCCCCCTAACGGGGGGTCAAGGCCGGGACTCATTTTTGTTTCCCATTATCTAAAAAAGCTCCCAATCCTTTTATTCTGTAATCTCTTATGGTGGGGTGCAACCAATTCACACTCCAGCTATCTGGAGTCTAGTGGTTCCACCATGAATACCAATCTTCTTATGGCTGCTCTCACATAATAAAGTACTAACTAGAGACAATTTGGCCAAAAGGAGAAGTGTTCAAGACAGTTCATGCTTGTTTTGCTCTGAAAATGAAACTGTCAATCCCTTGTTCTTTGAATATGCATAGTTGTAGATATGGTGTGGCAGTCAGTTTCTTAATTCTTTGGCAAACAAGTTGGACGCGATTAGGAATCTGTTGCACGATGGTGGATTAGTAACAAGAATAACACTGTGTTGAATATTGTTATGCTGTGCTGTTGCCTTATGGACCATCTGAAACCTACGCAATGCTATTTGTTTTCAGGCGCAGGTATGGATGGGCCTGAAGGAAGTATGGAGGAGGATGGTGAACACAGCCAGAACATGGAGAAAGATGGCCAAGGAGGAGGTGTAGCAAAAGTTAGATGGAGTCAGACTTGATGGTGGCCAAGATGATGGAAGTACCGAGGTTGCCGTGTGGTCCGAGCAGCCAGGCAACTGGGGCAAGTTCAAGCGTGCTTTTGCTTATCTAGCACCTGTACAGAGAATGAGAGGGCTACTTATGTAGCGAATACTGTTGATGGACCGGCACATCAGCCAGGTCCTGTTGAGATTTCTGCTGTAACTGAACTGAACACTCTGTTTTGGTTTTCAATGAAAACTAGGGGAACCCTCCCTTTCACAATAAAAATAAAAAAAAATTACTTGATGAATTTCTTTCTTCAAGTTCGAACTGATTGTAGTAAGCTGCAACTGTATTGTTCAGCGGAAGCAACCACAACCATCAAAGATGCTTTCCGAAGGCCGCAGTTCATCAGTGAGCTTTCACGGGATTCATTGAAAAAGATGGTTCGTGGACTGTTGTTACCAGTTTGTTTGCACTTACTGGAAATGCTTTGGCTTGTCTTTTGTATTTGTTCTTGCAGCTATTGCCTTCTAAGTTTGTGTGACGGTGCATTCCCAATGAGAGCCTCCACACTCTTAAGGCCATTGTTTTCGCTCCCTTGGCAAAGTGTGCCCCATTGTGCTCGAGATGAACCGGTCAGATCTGTTCTTCGCAGGTGGATGGTCAGAATTTTTAGCATTTCATGGCATCAGTGAAGCTAATGTGCTCCTGTTAAGGTATGAGGCAAATATGGTGTTCACTGCTGATGGATGCCAGATGGATTCCAAACACAAGGACATCAGAATGCAACAATGTAAGCAGCAGGTTTTAATTATTCTGAATCTAGTAATGGTTTCATCGTGAGTTAATACTCAACTACATATCTCTTTTGTCTTATCAACATTACCAGGTGATGATGAATGACAACAAGCAATATCTGCGGCTACTTGGAAGTGTAAGAGCAAGAACAATTGGCCATGTACTGAAGAACAAAAGAAATAGTCAGTTTGAAATGGAGACCGGGCCGGGGTGGGGAGCTCTCTCCTCCCTCGCGACCGCGTCGCCGCCGTCGCCGCCACCGCCCAGCCAGCACTCTCCGCCACCCAGCGCCCACCCAATCCGCATCCTCCGACGGCCCCAACCACAAAACCAAGCTCCCACCAGCAGCCTGTCCCCGAAGCTTCCCTTTCAGCTGGCGAATATGGAGCTCGCACGTCTCCAGATCTGAGCGCCGACTTCCTCGCCACTCCCCCGCCGCCGCCTTCCTCGGGGCGTCCTCCCGCCAACGATGTGGAGGTCGTCCCGGAGACCCCGGATCCACCGCTCTCCTACGCAGAGGTCGTCCAGATCGAGTCATCCTCCACCTCCCCAGCAGCTCGGCCATGACTTGCCTCAGTTATTGCTGCTCCCCGAAAGCAGGACAAGGGAAAATCCGTTCGGTTTGCCTCTCCCAGCTTTCCGCGGCTGGGTAGCGGTGCCGCGACCAACCACCACGGAGTCGTCCGCTGCTGCATCGGCCCGGGCGCCGCCGCTACTCCCCCACGTCGCGCAGGGCCACGCGCGATGATGCAGAGCCAGGCTGGACCAGAGTCAAGCCGCGACACTGGTGGCGCAAGGATGGGCCTTCAAGGCGGGCGGAGCTCGAGGAACAGCGGCGATTCGACGGGCGCCGCAGCCAGCATTCAAGGAGGGCGGACGACAACCGGCCCCGGGCGCAACGGCTCCCGCTCCACATCTTCAAAAGGCACACGGCAGGCCGTTGCTTTGTGTGCCTTGCCCCTAACCACCGCGCCGCCGCCTGCCGAGACCTCGTGTTGCACCTGCTCTACTGGCACTGCAACTCAAGAAGCTGAGGAAGAAAGGCGGGAAGCGTAAGGCGAGGGTGTTGGCGATTGGCGTATTTGAGGAAGACGTGTTCATTCGGTGGCTAAGTCTAGTGTTAGGCTGTGTTGAGTTGGGCCGTGGGCCGGGAAGTGGTGAAGTAGCGTGTTGGAAATGTGTGGTGTCCGGGTGAGATATAAACCCGTGTAACCGTATGCTTTGGGATCATCGATGAGAAATGACTAAGTCCTAAACCTCTTTCTCTGTCTCTGCTCTCTGTCCCCTTTCTTCTTCTCCAAGTCTGGCCGGCGATCGCCGCCGTTTACCTCACCACCCCCTAGGGATATAACATCTGGTATCAGAGCCTGTTTCGGATCCGCTGGCTTGCGCTCGAATCTCTCGGTCAGAGTTGTAATTCCTTGAGTTTGTTGTTGGTCGCCTTCAGGTTGGGCTGACTGTAAATCCACTCCTGGTTGCTCGATTTGGAGGAGCAGCAACCACGGCACCGGCACGCACCAACTTGCAGACCCGTCGCGTTCTGGATGCGACGGGCGAGATGGAAGGGTGCGTGAAGTCTCATCTCGATGACTTGAAGGAGGTCCTGGAGAAGGCAGGAAACCTGAAGGAGTTGAAGGACGCACTGGATGGGTTGGGAGATCTGACGAAGAAGATCTCAGAGTTCGGGTTACAGCTTGGGAAGCAAGGGGATCGGATTGATCAACTACAAGTGACGCTGGATCTGTCCATGAAGTCGCTGGGGAAAGTGCAGAGTGAGCAAGCGCAGGTGGCGCGAGTCCTCAAGGGTACAGCTCCACTGATGCTGCAGATCCCACCGACTGGAGATGGCATTCTCTCTACCACAGGAAACACCGCAGCACCTACCACCTCCTGCACCGTCGCAACGACTCCTGACCAACTCGGTAACGAACAACTGTCCCTCTCTGAAACATCCTGTGGTCACTATTTTGGATGCTACACCTCGTGAGGGCAGTAGCAGCAGTGGGGTGGATCCAAATGCTCAGCGTAGGTCTTGGATGACGAAGATGGATTTTCCTAAATTTGACGGCAGTCCACCTTATGTGTGGCTGGATAAGTGTGAGGATTTCTTTAAGCTGTACTAGATTCCTGATGGGTTTAAGGTGACAGCCGCATCTATGCACATGATTGAGGATGCAACCATGTGGTTGCAGTCTCAGAAGAGGACCAGATTTTTCTCTCACTGGATGGAGTTTAAAGCAGCTGTTCTATCTGAGTTTGAGGTGCATGGTCATCGTAATACTCTCACTGATCTGTTGAAACTTCATCAGAAAGGCTCAGTGGAAGAGTACAGGAAGTTGTTTGAGCACCTGATGTATGAGCTGATGCTGTACAGTGACCAGTATGGCAAATTGTTCTTTGTCACTCAGTTTGTGGTGGGTCTCAAGCCTGAATTGAAGAGTGGTGTAGAAGCTCACCTGCCGGAATCAGTTCAGGAGGTAGTCACTCTGGCTTTAATTCAGGAATCTGCTATTGAGAACAGCAAGAAGTACAATCTTAAGAATTCTGGTGGCTACAAATAGAAGGGAGAAAGTTCCAATAGCAACAAACCTGATTTGGCTACTAGGGACTTGTGGAAGGCTAAACAGCTCAAGGAGTATAGGAGAGCTAATGGACTATGCTACAAGTGTGGGGAGAAATAGATACATGGGTATAAGTGTAACATTGTGGAACAACCTCAAGTTAGAGCTATGGATCTGGCGCAAGAGATTTTGTCTGATGAAGTGCTAGATTTGATTGCTCGAGGTGAAGCTGATTCTGATGGTGAACTGATGTTTCTGTCAGAGAATGCTGCTGCTGGTACAGAACAACCAAAGACCATTAGAGTTAAGGTTGTGTCTGGTGATCAGGGCATGCTGATTTTGGTAGATTCAGGCAGCTCTCACTAGTAAGGCTATGATGGAGAAGTTGGCTGTGCAAACTGTGGGCATGCCAAATGCTAAAGTGAAAGTTGCTAATGGAGCTATCTTGAAGTGTGACAGATATGTTCCAGAAATGCAATTGTGGGTGCAGGGTCACACATTTGAGCACAATATGAAAGTACTAGATCTGGATGGATATGATGCCATTCTTGGTATGGATTGGCTGGAATTGTTTGGGCCTATGACTTGTCATTGGAAGGAGAAGTGGCTTGAGTTTGAGTATAAAGGCACTAAAATTAAGTTGTAGGGAGTTGTTGAAAGTTCTGCAACTGATCTTGAGGAGATATCTTCTAAAGCATTACTCAAGAGCTTTAGAGGGAATGATGTGTGGGCAATTGCCCTGGTCTATTCTGTGGCTGATGCTTCTGGTATTGAGGACATTCCATCTCTTTTGGCTGCAGTAATATCCCAGTATGCAAAGGTGTTTGATGTTCCAACTAGTTTGCCTCCTCATAGGCAATATGATCATGCTATCACTCTAATTCCAGAGTCTTCTCCAGTAAACTCAAGGCCATATCGGTATTCACCATCTCAAAAGGATGAGATTGAAAGACAGGTAGCTGAGATGATCAAGGCAGGGACTGTGGTGCCTAGTATGAGTCCTTTTGCCTCTCCTGTATTGCTAGTGAAGAAAAAGGATGGTAGTTGGCGCTTCTGTGTGGATTACAGGAGACTCAACTCTATCACTGTGAAGAGTAAGTTTCCCATGCCTGTGGTCGATGAATTGTTAGATGAGTTAGCTGGCATGAAGTATTTCTCAAAGCTGGATCTTACTGCTGGTTACTATCAAATCAGGCTGGTGGAAGAGGATGAGCATAAAACAGCATTTAAAACTCACCATTGCTTATTTCAGTTCAGGGTGATGCCTTTTAGGCTCACCAATGACCCAGCCACCTTTCAATGTTTGATGAATTCCATCTTTGCTCCATATATCAGAAAATTTGTGCTGGTCTTCATGGACGATATTTTGGTATATAGCAGAAGTTTGGAGGAGCATGTTGCTTACATGTAGTTGGTTTTCTCAGTTCTCAAGCTTCACAAGTTGTTTGCTAAGAGAAGTAAGTGTTCTTTTGCTCAAACTAAGTTGGAATATTTGGGGCATATTATTTCTGTGGATGGGGTGGCAACTGATCCCTCGAAGACAGAAGTAATGTTGAAGTGGCATGTGCCTTCTAATGCAACTGAAATGCGGGGATTCTTAGGATTAACTGGATATTACTGTAAGTTTGGGCATCATTATGGTATAATTGCCAAGCCTCTCACTTCATTACTGGAGAAGAAGGGTTTTATGTGGAATGACCAGGCTCAGGCAGCTTTTGAGCCGCTCAAGTTGGCTATGAGTACCACACCAGTATAGCTCTTCCTGATTTCACACAGCAATTTGTGGTGGAAACAGATGCGTGTGATTCTGGAATTGGAGCTATCTTGAGTCAGAATGGGCATCCAATTGCTTTTTATAGCAAAGCTTTAGGAGTGAATAATCAAAAGTTGTCCATATATGAAAAAGAGTTTCTTGCTGTGATGATGGCAATTGATAGGTGGAGGCCCTATTTGCAGAGAGGACAATTTGTGATTAAAACGGATCATAAGAGTTTGTGTAACTTGGAAGGTCAAACTCTAACTTCTGAATTGCAAAGAAAAGCTATGTCTAAGTTGCTGGGATTGCAATTTAAGTTCCAGTACAAGAAGGGAGTGGAGAACAAGGGAGCTGATGCTCTATCTCGTATGTCTCATGTTGCAAGTATGAATGCAGTATCTTCTGTGACACCTGACTGGATTCAAGAGGTTTTGAATTCCTATACTGTGGATTCAGAAGCTCAAGCATTGCTGGCTAAGTTAGATGTGGCACCTGATACTGAACAGCTGTTGCTGCTTAAAGATGGACTTATCAGGAAAGCTAGTAGGATTTGGGTGGGAGCAAATTCTGGGCTGAAAACTAAGTTGATTATGGCTTTCCATGCTACACCAGTGGATGGGCATTCTGGGATTCAAGCTTCCTATCATAGGTTCAAGAAGTTATTTGCCTAGACTGGAATGAAGCAAGATGTGGAGAATGTGGTCAGGCAATGTTCTGTGTGTCAGCAGAGTAAGCATGAAAACTGTAAAACTCCTGGGTTGATATTACCCTTACCAATCCCAAATGCTGCTTGGCAAAAAGTGACAATGGACTTCATAGAGGGCCTTCCCAAATCTGATGGGTATGATGTGATTATGGTGGTGGTGGATAGGTACACCAAATATGCTCATTTCATTCCTTTGAAGCATCCTTTCACAGCTCCTCAGATTGCTAAAACCTTTTTGAACAACATTGTGAAGTTGCATGGGATTCCTAGCTCTATTGTTTCTGACAGAGACCGCATCTTCACAAGTTCCTTTTGGAAAGAACTGTTCAAACTCCTGAGGGTGGGTCTACACACTAGCTCCTCTTATCATCCTCAAAGTGATGGACAGACTGAGCGGGTTAATCAGTGTGTCGAGATGTATTTACGCTGTGCTGCCAGTACAACACCCAAGAAATGGTTCAGTTGGTTAGCTATGGCAGAGTTTTGGTACAACACTACTTTGGGTTGTTCTCCTTTCAAGGCTTTATATGGCACTGAACCACACCTGGGATATATGCCTAATCTTTCCCTCACTGTAATCTGGAAGTGATTGATATATTCAAGGAGAGGTTACTGCAAGCTGAATTGCTGAAGCAACAACTGTCTAAAGCTCAGCAGCGTATGAAATCTATTGCTGACAGTCACTGCACTTTTCGTGAGTTTCAGGAGGGTGAGATGGTGTATCTAAAACTGCAACCATATGTGCAGAATTCGATGGTGTCTCGACCATGTCCTAAACTGGTTTCAAAGTACTTTGGACTTTACAAGATCCTCAAGAAAGTGAATCAAGTTGCTTACAAATTGGAATTGCCTGAAGGTGCTATGGTCCACCCGGTGTTTCTTGTATCTCAGCTTAAACCTCATGTGCCTGATTACACTCCGGTGTATACGGAAGCTCCTAAGCTGATTGATCTGAATATGGAAGATGTTGTTCCGGAGAGGATTCTGGACAAGAGGTTGGTAAAGAAAGGCAATTCTGCTTGCTTGCAAGTGCTACTGAAGTGGGCGACTCTACCTGAGGAGACTGCTACTTGGGAAGATTATGAGGTCGTCAAGCAATCTTATCCTGATGCACCAGCTTGGGGACATGCTGGTTCTCAAGGGGGGGGCCAATGTTGCACCTGCTCTACTGGCGCTGCAACTCAAGAAGCTGAGGAAGAAACGCGGGAAGCGTAAGGCGAGGGTGTTGGCGTATTTGAGGAAGACGTGTTCATTCGGTGGCTAATTCTAGTGTTAGGCTGTGTTGAGTTGGGACGTGGGCCGATAAGTGGTGAAGTAGCGTGTTGCTACTGTGTGGTGTCCGGGTGAGATATAAACCCGTGTAACCGTATGCTTTGGGATCATCGATGAGAAATGACTAAGTCCTAAACCACTTTCTCTGTCTCTGCTCTCTGTCCCCTTTCTTCTTCTCCAAGTCCGGTTGGCGATCGCCGCCGTTTACCTCACCACCCCCTAGGGATATAACACCTCGTCCGGTGCTTCACTTGCGGCCGCTCCGGTCACAAGCAGTGGCGCTATCGTGCGGCCTCCCCGACCTCGCCGACGCCTTCACACCAGCCCCGGCACATGTTGGATATATGGGCCCAAGAGACAATACGGATTGGATCGTATATGGGCCATATACGGATGTTGATCCGTGAGGGATTGGAACCCTAATGGGCCTACAACGTGGAAGCCCATTAGCGGGGTCTATATAAGTAGGGGCGGGGATAGGGGCGCCAGATATGTCGCCATAACCCTATGAGCCGCCGCCCCTCTCCCTCCCACGAAACCCTAGCCGCTCCGCCGGTGCTAGGACACCGGCGCGCGGCGTTCCTTCCCTGTACGTGTGGATACCATGAGGAGAGGCGCCAACGTGGGGCTGATCGGCTTGACGAGGAAGGAGAGGCTGCTGCGATCGTCTACTTCCTCTACATCGACGCGCGACTCCGTTGGACCGAGCTACTCCAACAACGCTTCCGCTCCGCCTGCGCGTCTAGTGGTAACGATCCATGATCCCCTCTCGCTAGGTGTTCATGGCTGAACATGGTAGATAAAATTGTTTTATGCTAGCGTAGCGTACCCCGTTCTTCAACAGCACCGCCATCCAGAGCAGCGGCCTCTTCCTCTAGCCCAACCTCGCCAACGCTCATGGCCCTCGGCGACCCGGCAGCGTGCCCCGACGACGACACCGTCCACATCCCCACCTCCTTTGAGCTGGAGCATGACCAAAAGGAGTGGGAGGCCTGCACCTTGGTCCCTTGGGCCATGCACCTTCCAGCCGGCAAGGGACCAAGGGAGATTGAAGATGCCATCGTTGAAGAGTTCGGCCTCCACGCCGGCGACGTCACCGTCACCACGCATCAACCAGAGCCTTTCCTCATCCGCTTCGAACATCGCCGCCACGCTGAAGAGGTCAGGAGAAAGAAGCGTTTCAAGCGCCACTGCATTGAGCTTTGCCTTCGCGAATGGCGCAGCCTGACCCAAGCACTTGGCATGCGCCTCTTTTTCAGCGTCAGGATCTGCTTGGACGGCATCCCCATCCACGCCTGGATGCCAGACATCGTCGACCGCATCATCAACAGAACCTGTGCTCTGCAGTGCATCTTCACTGACTTGGTCCAGCCGTCAGACACGCGCCACATCGAGCTCTGGGCATGGACGACCAACCCCAGCAACATCCCCAAGCGGGTCTGGCTCCTCTTCACCCACAAGCCCACGGACAAGTCGTCCGCGGTGTTCGTCTCCGAGGTGCCGCCAGAGCGATGGAAGCAAGGGCTCAAGTACCAGGTCTTCGTACATCTGGAGATCGTTGAGGATTACACGTCGGCCTCCTTCAACCTTCAGGCGGCCACAGACCAGCCGGCCCGACGCCGTTTGCCTCCTTGGCATTACGACGTCATGGACGGCACGCCGGTCGACGAGCACTCCCCCATCCCGGCTCGGCTGCCCCAACCACCTCGACAGCAGGAGGAGGGGCGGATAGCCAACGAGGTATGCCGTGGTGACGACGCCCGCGGCCAGCACGAGGAGCGCAGCATGTTTCGTGGACGGCTCGGCAACATCGACCGCGAACCGGACCGGCGTGGGAGCCCGGACCGCGGCGGACGTAGCGTCTTCCGTGGACGACTCGGCAACCGTGACACGGACGAGCGGGAGGGGGGCCAGAAAAGGAACGAATGCAAAAGGGGAGCCAAGCGTGCGTTCCCTGATGGCCATCCTGACCGCGACTGGCCTGCGACCATGATGATGAAGATGATCGAGACCGCGGCAAGAGAGGCTATGCACGTGAACCGCAAGTCCATGGCATCCTCCAGGCAACAAGGGCACCACCATGACCGCGGGAACTCCATCCAGGAACAGCACGGTGGCCGCCGGAGGGCGCAAGATGAAGAGCTGGCCCTTACTGCAGACGACACTCAACACCTACAGCAAGAGCAGGCACCAAACCTCCCCCCAATGGAGGCTCTGATGGAGACTGACAATCAACATTTGCGTGACTTATTTGCTATGCAGGCCAATGTCCTTCGCAAAGAGCTAAAGAACACGTTTCAAGTGCACCTGAAGGACAATATCAACTCCATGATGGCACCAATGATGACGGAGCTTGCTGATCTCAGAAAAGAGCAAGAAATGTGAAAGGCAAGGGCGACAGACTACATCCACAAGCTGTCCGTCCTCGAAGACAGGCTTCAGTACAGCAGTGGCGGCCCTACTGGTGGAGGCCGGAATGCAGCCTGGTCCGAGTCCACTTCCTGCCCGGGCCGTCGCAGCAGCAGGCACCCCGTCACACTGCTTGATGTGAAGGAGGCGCTCAACAATTTCCAGCTGAGGCTCGACACCGCCCGTCTCAGCGAGGAACACGACATCGAGCCCGACACCGTGCACCCTCAACCACTACAACATTTCCCGGATGCCCGGCTCGACGACATCACCTCCGGCTCCAACCTGCAGGCAGGCGACCTGCGGGAGGACGGCAACAACGACGAGCCGCCCGCTGATCAGCACGTCCACGACCAGTACAAGGCGGACATGGCCGCCAATGATGGACTGGCTGCCATGTTCTCTACACCACCTGCTCCCGTACTCACCGGCGCCCAATCACCGCAGCCTCCAAAACTACAGACCAAACGCCGTCGGATTCAGCCGTCCTCGGCCACAGTGCGCCGCAGCGTGCGCCTCGCCAACAGGCCAGCCATGCCAACAGTCCAGAGGGCACGCAAGGCTCTTTGCCGCAGGCTAGGAATCATCGACGAGGAGGAAGAGGCTACGCTACAGCAAACACTCGCCGACTACATCGCCATGTCAAAGTTCCTCTGCCTTCCTCCATCATTGCAGCTAGGGATGGCAATTCGGGGACGGGTACCCGGTACCCGCCGGATACCCGACCCGATGGGGCCGGGCATGGGGCTTGTTTTCTACCCGTGGATGGCGCCCATACCCACCCCGACATGAGTCAGGTACGGGGCGGGGATTTATCCCCACCCATGGTGACCCGGTGGGTACCCGAAATTTGAATTAAGTTCTAAATTTGATTCATTTTATATGACATGTGGGTTGTTTTATGTTAATGTATGTTGTCTATAGACCATCTAGCTGCAGTTTTAGTTAATTTTTTCAATATGTTGTTGTTTGTTGTGTGAGAGGCTACAAAATCATGAAAATTTGTTGAATTCTAAAGTTGGCATGTGTTTATAGTGTTCCACCCGTAGGTACCCGGTACCCGCCCGATACCCGACGGGTACGGGGCCAGGTAGGGATTTTCACCCACGGGGACGGGGGCGGGTGGGGATTTTTACCCGCTACACCTATCGGGGCGGGTATGGATTTGCTCTACCTGCCCCGAACCCGCCCCATTGCTATCCCTAATTGCAGCACTCACAGCCACCTTCAACCTCGACAACGAACAGGTGGCCCACCTTGATGCTGGCCTGCTGCAGATGGCTGGACAAGGCGCGCCGGACAAGGCGCGACGAGGGGGCAGAGGTGGCGTAGATGGCGCCAACTCCAGCCTGAATGAGTTTACCATTATCAACCATATGTATCAGCATCAAGTGTCAACATGTACTTTTGTTTCATTCCTGCATCAGCATGCGAGTCCAGCTCCTGGCCAACATGTACGAGCAAAGAGCTTTTCCCTGTTCTGCCCAAAAAAAAAGAGAGATTTTCCCTGTTTCAGAACCAACAATGCAAGTCTATGGCATCCATTTCAGCTAACGAATTTCAATGTGTGTTCAGCTCAATATGTGTGCATGACAACAGGGCAACAAAAATGCAAACATCTCTTCTTATAATCACAAATCTATATATACTATATAGACGCAACCCACTAAAAAGTCATAATTGCTATAAAGCTGCTCTCACGTTGCGCCACGTCATCTTCAAAACCATATGCGTCCGATCTTAATCCTTCATTTTATCATGTCCGTCGGATCTCCCATTATATACAATGTACTGACTATTGTCACATCCCTCTAACAGTCCGATCCACAGGATCTTTGTCCCACGGTGCTGTTTAAGCAGACACGAGATAATACCAACACTTGCGGCACATTTTACATTATTTATATTACAAGAATGGTTCAGAGTGCAGCGGACATATTACAGAAGAGCGGAAGCGTAAACGACAAGTTCAAAACACGTTTAATACATCAAAGTTTTAACTCTCCTGATAAGCAAGAGCAATAATCCGAGCCCGTCCGGATTATCACTTTAGCAACACCTTCACTGCGGCGGCTCATTTGCCTCCCACTGGGCAGACCATCCTTCGGGGACTTGCACGTCCCATGGGAGTACACCCTCGGGAAGCTCAACATCTGTACTAATAAAAACACAATGGCACAAAGCCTAAGTACTAGTTACTCAGCAAGACTTAACCGTCAAATAACTCTAGACATGCAAGGCTAACATAGGAGGGTTTCATTTTAAAGGACTCGCACTTAAGCATAGCTAATTCTTGCTATCCACTTTTAGCCATCTTTTATCTTCATTATTAAACAAGAAGATAAGTGAGCACATCTACTTTCAAGCATCAATAAAATATGTAACATAGCAGGATCCAAATATCATAATAGACTATCTCTCAACCACTATAACCATCATCCATATTCATCATTCTTATATGTGTGCTACGTAATGGCGCGGATCACAAGCGGGTACTCATTACTGCGAGGGACAGCGACTGCAATCGATTTATACCAGCTGGCAAAACCCGAGGTACACGACGTATATGCACAAAAGTCATATACGACAGCCTTTCACAAGACAATAAACACCAAGTACGGCGCTAGTCGCAGCGATTGGGCAGCCGTTCCACCAACGGTACCCAGTACCTCCCATGGCCTGAACCTGCCCAATCCATCTGTACAGGATACCGTACAACGATGCCACCGTACAAGCTACTAAGTTTGCTAGCTCCCATAGCACTAGTATGTACTCGGTACTGTTCAATACTTGCTCAAGGGGCCATTCACGAATCGGTCCTTAATCGACTAGGCAGGGCTACAGTAGCCAACACCTCCATGTGTTGCTACAACCTGTACATGCATATTCCATCCTGCCCGGTCTCAACCATTCAAAAACATTCTCATCATTATCTTTGAGGGGGGGTCATCTTTTAGTTGTAATCAAATCCTACTTGATACTACCCATAGCTTTAAGCATAGCATCTTCTATCGAGAACTAGTGTAGACACGTAATCATCATAGGTCATTTGGGACGTGCAAATGGATTTCCATTCAACTCCTATAAACCTATGTGCAACAATCACACTAGACTCGCTACATTATGATCTCTAGAAAAGTAAAGTTTTCAAAAGGGTTATATGAACCGGGGCTTGCCTTGGTTTTCCACGGACAAGTTAGCGACTTCAACTTCAGATTCTTGCTGGTTTTGATCCTGTTGAAGATCCGCTTCGACCTCGACTTGTTCGTTACCTAAACATGAATAAATGTCCAATGGAAATGAACATACAATAGAATCGATATGATATGCATGAATGATTTGAATTTGATTTCATTTCAAAGTGATACATATAGTTCTGATTTGCTGATTCAAAATTAATTTGAGTTATTTCCTTCATCGACTCCCATGAAGCATTGTTATAAATTCGAATTAACTTATTATTGAAAAGATGACAAGTTTATCAAAGAGAAATTATTATCTGAAGTTACTTACAGAAAACAATTATCATAGTTCATTTCTATGGATAGGGCATATCAAAAGGAAAATATAAAGTCTTGGTTCACATTTTTCTGGTTTATATTTAATTTACTATGATTTATTTAGTGCCTAGCTTGTAAAATTCATAACAGATTTCTCTTACAGAACCAGGGGGTATAGTCTGTACTACTGAACAGAGGACATTAAAAGGAGTCTAACCAACCTAAGGTTGTATTTTTACCATGTCTATATTAATTACTATGATTTATCTAGGGTTTAAATTATAACAATTATTCAGGAAAAACTGTTCATTAACAATGTTGAACACTGACATCACTGGATAGATCTCAGTGAGAGGAACACAACAAAATTTGGTTTGTAATTTTTGGATATCTAGAACTCCAGATATAGATTTTTGAAGTTTGACTAAATTTTGAGCAAGTTCTGACTATTTACGAAACTGCCATTCCCTTCTGAAACAGGGGAGGTGCGCGGCGCGCTCGGCGCACACGGCGGCGACGGCGTGGCGCGGCTCGCCGACGGCGAACAGTGGACGGCGACGTGAACTTCAAGCTGATACACGTTCAGTGACTCATGGTCTATACGCTGCTCAAGAAAGAAGACGATGAAGCTCACCGGAACGCGCTAGCACCGTGCGAGGGCGGAGGCGGCGATGGCCGGACGGCGGCGAACGGCGGCGAGGCAACGGCGTGCTGTACAAACCAAAATCCACGAAGATATCAGCTCAGGGAAGGCGCACGGTTGAGAGGCACATGCTTCCAGACGGAATTGAGTTGAAACTCACCAGAGAGGGAGAACTCCGGCGAGAGGTGAGCTAGGGTTGCCGGTGACTCGTCGGAGAAGAGGCCCGATTCCGGCCAGGTGACTTGAGTTCGACGTGCACTTGTTGCGGGGAATGGAAGAGGAGTGTGTGGCGGTTCTTTTGCACCCTAGAGCTGGAGCTGGGACAGTCGGGGACGGCGTCGAGCTCGAGCTCAGTCCGCGGCGGCCATGGCGGTTTGCGGTGTGGGTTGCGACTGAGAGAACGACGAAAGGAGTGGAACGTCGAGCGAAACGTGAATTCCAGTAGCTGGGCGGCCTGTTCCTATCCGGAGACAGCTCGAGGTGAAGCAGGCAAGCAAGCAGCTGCGTGGCAATCGCGCGTGCGCTGCGTTGGTCGGCCGAGCAGAGAAGAGGAAGAAAGATCAACCTTCGTTTGGTTGACAGGTGGGTCCCACGGCTCTTTCCAATTTCTGTTTAAATTTTCTTTCCCTTTTGTAAAATCCAAAAGAAGGTCAGATAGAAGTCAAATAATCTCCAAATTATTCCTGTGAGTTCTAAACAATTTGCACTTCATATTGTTCATCTTGAATTAAGGTACATTTTCTGGAACTTTAATTTAAAATTCAAATGATTTGTTTAAAATTTAAGATTGCTTCCTTTATTTAAATGGGTTCCCAAATGCAACTGTTTCTGGGATTTTTAGGAGATTTTTGTTCTACTAGAAACTTTTTGATAAATTTTTAATTTCTTCTTTTGAAGCTCAAAATTGAAACTTCTTTTGTAAATTTCATCCAAATTTGCATTCTTTTAGATTTTTCATCATTTCTCTTATATAATTATTTAATCCCTTTGTACATTGAACTCCATTTATTATTCTGGCAGAATAGAAAATAAGAAATGAGACACCTGGGTGTCACAACCCACCCTCCTTAAAGAAATCTCGTCCCGAGATTAAGGACAATGCAAACTAGAGGAAGGTAGGTCATCGAAGTCGATACCTGGAAGTGATGACCAAAACTCTGGATAGTTAGTACGTAGAAACTCTTCTGACTCCCAGGTTGACTCGTCTTCCGAGTGATTACTCCATTGGATTTTGAAGAACTTAAGAGTTCTTTTCCGAGTTACTCGCTCTTTTTCATCGAGAACTCTGATTGGATACTCGGAGTATGTCAAATCCGATTGGAGAGGCTCTATATCTTCTAGAACAATATCAACAGGAGGTTTGAGACATTTCTTAAGTTGCGACACATGGAAGACGTCATGGACTCCCGATAAATTAGCTGGTAATTGAAGCTTGTACGCCACTGGACCATATTTCTCTAAAATCATGAATGGACCAACGTAACGTGGCGCTAATTTTCCTTTAACTCCAAAACGTTGAACACCTTTCATTGGTGACACTCGAAGATAAACATGATCACCTTGTTCAAAAGATAAAGGTCGACGTCTTTGATTAGCATACTTTTCTTGACGACCCTTTGCAGCATTAAGATTGGCTTGAATAGTTCTGACTTTTTCTTCGGCGTCTTTTACAAGGTCTGGGCGAAAAATCACCCTTTCTCCAGGTTCGGACCAATTGAGAGGGGTTCTACAACTTCGTCCATACAATGCCTCATATGGTGACATCTTTATACTCTCTTGATAGCTATTGTTGTAACAAAATTCTGCGAGAGGCAAATAGTCATCCCAATTACCTCCATGTGTCAAAACACAGGCCCTAAGCATGTCTTCCAATATTTGATTGACACGCTCAGTTTGCCCATCGGTAGGAGGATGATAAGCAGAACTACGAATTAACGTAGTATCCAAAGATGAATGCAGTTGTTCCCAGAAACGAGCAACAAATTGAGAACCACGATCTGAGATGATGGTTTTGGGCACACCATGAAGACAAAGAATTCTTGCTATGTAAAGCTCTGCATATTGCTTAATCTTGTAGCAAGTATTTACCGGTATAAAATGTGCTGATTTTGTAAGCCTATCCACAATAACCCAAATTGAGTCGTGCTTGCGCGAGGTGAGAGGAAGGCCTACAATAAAGTCCATACTTATGTCTTCCCATTTCCAAGCAGGAATGCTTAATGGTTGGAGTAAGCCTGCTTTTCTTAAGTGATCAGCTTTGACTCTTTTACAGGTATCACACTCATTGACATAACGAGCCACTTCTCTTTTCATTTTAATCCACCAAAAATTCTTCCTCAAGTCTTGATACATTTTGTTGCTGCCAGGATGGATGGAAAATTTGGAATGATGAGCTTCGTCAAGGATTTTGCGACGCAGGCTAAAATCCCTTGGTACAACCAAACGGTTGTCAAACCAGAGAACACCATTGGCATCCTGTTGAAAACATTTATCCTTGCCAACTTTCATTCTCTGCTTAATGCGGTTTACATCATAATCATTCTTTTGAGCAGCTATTATCTCATCACGGATAGAAGATTGAATAGCCAAATTATGAATGACAATGCTAGGCATAACATGATGACTCGGCTCTGAAATATCACCTTCAGGGGTGCTGTTTAAAAAGTCCAGCATTAAGTTATTGCAATGCACTTTACGGCTTAGTGCATCGGCGACTACATTGGCTTTACCAGGATGGTAATGAATTTCCAACTCATAGTCCTTGATCAATTCGAGCCATCTACGTTGCCTCATATTCAGATCTGGCTGGGTGAAGATATACTTGAGACTTTTATGATCTGTATATATGTGCACCAAATTTCCAAGAAGGTAGTGGCGCCATATTTTCAAAGCTAGAACCACCGCTGCTAACTCAAGATCATGAGTCGGATAATGCTCTTCATGCTTCCTTAATTGTCGAGATGCGTAAGCAATCACACGACCATTTTGCATGAGCACACATCCAAGTCCACTTCCCGATGCATCACAATACACATCGAACGGCTTGGTAGTGTCAGGTTGAGCTAAGACAGGGGCAGTGGTTAGTAATTCTTTCAATTTCTGAAAAGCTTCTTCACAGTGATCATCCCACTTGAACTTCACATCATTTCTCAATAGCCGGGTGATGGGCTTAGACAACTGAGAGAAGTTAGGAATGAATCGGCGATAGTATCCAGCAAGTCCTAAGAAGCTGCGAACTTGAGAAACCGATGTAGGCGCTTTCCAATCTAGGACGTCTTGGACTTTACTTGGGTCAACAGATATGCCATCTGCAGAAATCACATGACCAAGAAATGGTACACTGTCCAGCCAAAATTCACACTTACTGAATTTGGCGTATAATTTGTGGTCTCTCAGACGTTGGAGCACAATACGGAGATGTTCAGCATGTTCTTCCTCTGATTTAGAATAGATCAAAATATCATCGATGAAGACCACAACAAACTTGTCCAGCTCAGGCATAAACACCGAGTTCATGAGGTACATGAAATGAGCAGGAGCATTGGTTAGCCCAAAAGACATTACCAGGTATTCAAACAATCCATATCTAGTGGAGAAAGCAGTCTTTGGTATATCCTCCGCACGGACCTTTAATTGATGATAACCGGAGCGGAGATCAATCTTAGAGAAGACCTTAGCACCAATTAATTGATCAAAAAGAATATCAATCCGGGGCAGCGGATATTTATTCTTAATTGTGACTTCATTTAACGGCCGATAGTCAACACACATTCGCAGGGTATTATCTTTCTTCTTCACGAAGATTGCTGGACAACCCCATGGCGACGAACTGGGACGAATGAAACCCTTCTCGAGTAACTCTTTTAACTGGGTCTTCATTTCCGCCAATTCTTTTGGTGCCATCTTATATGGTCGACGAGAGATTGGAGCAGTACCTGGTTGCAATTCAATTTTGAATTCAACCTCTCGATCCGGTGGTAGACCAGATATATCTTCTGGAAATACATCAGGAAATTTCCGAACAACAGGGATATCTTCCAATGATTTTCTCTCCAATTGATGAACGACGGGATTATCGGACAGAGCAGGACACAAAGAAATCGAGTCACAGCCATAGATTAGAGATTTCAAATGAACAATGCGGGGAGCAATGTCCAGCACAGCTTTATAGCCTTTCATCCAAGACATGCCTAGGATAAGATCTATTTCTTGATTCTTAAGCACGATAAAATCGGAGGGATAGATCTTGTGATTCATCTCAATTGGAATATTCCTTATGATTTGGTCAGCAAATATTTGACCAGCAGGGGAATGAACAATATAAGGATGGTTAAGAGAATTGGTTTGCAGGTGATACCTTTTCAAGCATTTAAGACTAATAAAATTATGCGAAGCACCGGAATCGAAAAGAACCAGAACGGGTTGATGGTAAAGCGAAAACATACCCGTCAACACAGGTTCTCCCTGTGGAATGTCTTCAACCGCAGTGTAATTCACTTGAGCTTTACGTGGTGCTGGATTCTTTTGAGCATTAGATGGTTGACCTTGTTGCAAATTAGCTTTAGGCAACTTGCAATCCCGAGCAAAATGTCCAACGCGACCACAATTAAAACAAGTGTTATTTCCTGATCTTGCAGCAGGTTGAACACGTGGGGCTTGATTGTATTGCTGCTGATTTGGCCCACGGGGGACATTATATGGGTAAGGAGGGCATTTGAATTGCTGCGGCGGCGCTCTGAAGCGCTGTCCAGAGGGTGAAGTATACACCAGCCTGTATTTGGGTGATGGTCCCGATGAAATAGTGGCAGGAGCTTTTCTTTTACGGTCTTCATCCTCCACTTGCCGCATAGCATCCTCTTGGATAATGGCAGCATTAACCAGGTCGTTGAAGGTACCAGTGGTCTGCCAAGTCAGACGTTCCTTCAGCTTAGCATTCATACCACGAAGGAATGAAGTCCGTTTCTTTTCTTCAGTATCCACATAGCTAGTGGCATACTGAGATAGTTGATTAAAAGTTTCCGCATACTGGAGGACACCCCTCCCTCCTTGTTTCAAGTCCGGCAGGGATAAAGTGAGCACGGAATGCAGTCTTGAACTCATTCCATGGGACTTGATAGTCAGCCGGAAAAGTTGCTGCATAATTGGCCCACCAAGAGCTAGCAGGCCCTAACAGTTGTTGCGCAGCAAAGAGGGTCTTCTGTTGTTCAGTACATTGTAAGAGACCAAACTTACTCTCAGTGACCCTTAACCAGTTTTCGGCATCCAGTGGTTCCCTGGCACGTTCAAACGTAGGAGGATGAGTCGCCAGAAAATCCGAGTAAGAGCATTGCCTCGGCTGGTCATGAGGAGCTTGACGTCCACCAGGGCGGGATGTATTCTGCACAATCTGCCGTAACAGTTCAGATTCTTCTGCATGGGTTGCAAAAAGTGCAGCAATAGCCTCAGCCAAAGTGGGAGGTTCATTGTTCCTGCGCTGTGAGCCCTCGGGGGTTTCGTTACGACGAGTGTTCACCATTCTGCAAAGTCAGAGTTTCATGCACGTTATTCTCCTCTCAAGAATAATACCATAGGTACAATTTTAAGAGTAGTAGTGCAGAATAATGGGTGGCAATGATAGACAGTCTTAAGAAACAACAACCATTTCCATTAAGCTTGCAAAACAGCAGGTTTACATGGTTGTGCGATGGATAACATAAGACATGTCCTAAACACACCCACCGATGTCGACAACCAGCCAAGCGTTTGTGGACACCACCACGGATCACCAAGTGGTTTTAAAGTACATAAGTCACCAACTACTCACTACCTATGTTACATAGATCTGAAACTGCCCAGGGTCACTTACTATATACCAATATACTACAAAAAGCTACTTATATTACAGGAAACCTTAACACCTAACCCCCTAATCCACACGGGGATACAGGGTCTTGACAGCATAACCTTGCTTCTGCAAAGCCTCTCGCATAGCCTCAACAAGGTTAGCTTCTCCGTTGTCGAAATTGACCCTTGGAACAGGAGCCGACGAAGCACAACTTTCAACAGGGGACTGTGCGGGCTCGGGAGTAGGAAGGTCCTCATAGTCCATTCCCGAATTACCCTGAACTTCTTCGGGCTGATTAGCAACAGCAGGAGGAGGTTGCACCGCTGCTTGATGCTCTAGCAGCAGCTGATTATCATGCAGGACAGCGTCCATTTGATTCTGGAGCTCATGTATGAAGTTATGAGCCTGGGCAAGGTGATGTTCAAGAGCATTTGCATTATTGAGATAAAATTGAGCGTCATGGCGAGCTTGATCTCGCTCTAGCTGAAAAACTTCTTTTTCATCATTTAACAGCTCGACTTGTTCAGCATGTTGTTGCTGCATGTGCACTAGCTGCTCTTCCAATTCCCGAATACGGGCGGCCAACATGTTGTTATTTTCCGCAGCCATCTGCAAGGAGAAGATTTGAGAAGTCAAAACTTTTCCCAACAGATATAAAAGGCCACTCAACAGACATGTATGCAAGACTACCACAAGTAATTTCATATTTTCCGGCTTCAAGGAGCAACTCAAATCTAAACATGTTGCTGAACCCTAGCAGTCACAACTGGGCAGTATCTGAAAATATACTGTTTTCGACTATCTTGATCAAAGATCAAAACAGAGTCTTGACACTATGATACAGAGAATTTCACCAGCTTTCCAAAGTGGGCTTAACCTCACCCAAACTCCCAGCACAACTAGACTTATGATTTTTCAAAGTTGACCATTCTGCTGAGAAAGACAGACTGACACACCCTCACTAATTTGGCTATACAGAACTCATCAGGACTCCAAATAACATGGGACTACCTGGAAGCGAAAGATAATTTCCAGAGCTTTCCAGCAAGTACTCACTTGCCTCCATTGGAGTAGGAAATCCAGAGTTATGAATTTTTTGAACTTTAGACAACAGCAGGACAGATTTCTGACCTAGTTTAGGGTAAATTGATATGAATCATTTCAAATTTGATTTCTTTCAAATTTGTAAATTTCAACATCATATAGAGGTGAGTGATCAAGGTAAGGCAAATTTTAGTTCAGAACTTAAGGATGCCATGATGCAACAAGTTAAGTAACCTAATTTCGTTCCTCACAACACACGCATATTTTGCCGAACTTAGCGGCACGTTTATCGGTGACGACCCGCACTCATCACGTAAGTTAGTATAATTGTGATTACTAACGGCGTTAGTGTACTTGCACAATATATTCATTTCAGAAACAATCATCAAATCAAGAAGAAGAAAATAAAACCAAAATTTTATACGATTCATGGAAAAGAATCGCCCCGTGTCACAACTCAAACACGAGTGAGTCACCCACCAAAATCATTTTCGCACACTACGATTCATGGAATGAATCGCCCCATGTAACAACTCCAACACGAGTGAGCCAATCTCTTACCTCAAGACCCCATTGAAGGTCATTTCCGTAGTTGCACATACATAATTTAAACAATCATAACCCAGGGTTAGCATTGTCACCACCTAATAATCATCCTTATGTGGGCAATACTAACGTATTCCTCACCGTATGTCGTAGTTTTCAAAATACGGTTTTAAAGTGTTCGTATTATCTTGGACCAGCTCTGATACCAGCTCTAACAGTCCGATCCACAGGATCTTTGTCCCACGGTGCTGTTTAAGCAGACACGAGATAATACCAACACTTGCGGCACATTTTACATTATTTATATTACAAGAATGGTTCAGAGTGCAGCGGACATATTACAGAAGAGCGGAAGCGTAAACGACAAGTTCAAAACACGTTTAATACATCAAAGTTTTAACTCTCCTGATAAGCAAGAGCAATAATCCGAGCCCGTCCGGATTATCACTTTAGCAACACCTTCACTGCGGCGGCTCATTTGCCTCCCACTGGGCAGACCATCCTTCGGGGACTTGCACGTCCCATGGGAGTACACCCTCGAGAAGCTCAACATCTGTACTAATAAAAACACAATGGCACAAAGCCTGAGTACTAGTTACTCAGCAAGACTTAACCGTCAAATAACTCTAGACATGCAAGGCTGACATAGGAGGGTTTCATTTTAAAGGACTCGCACTTAAGCATAGCTAATTCTTGCTATCCACTTTTAGCCATCTTTTATCTTCATTATTAAACAAGAAGATAAGTGAGCACATCTACTTTCAAGCATCAATAAAATATGTAACATAGCAGGATCCAAATATCATAATAGACTATCTCTCAACCACTATAACCATCATCCATATTCATCATTCTTATATGTGTGCTACGTAATGGCGCGGATCACAAGCGGGTACTCATTACTGCGAGGGACAGCGACTGCAATCGATTTATACCAGCTGGCAAAACCCGAGGTACACGACGTATATGCACAAAAGTCATATACGACAGCCTTTCACAAGACAATAAACACCAAGTACGGCGCTAGTCGCAGCGATTGGGCAGCCGTTCCACCAACGGTACCCAATACCTCCCATGGCCTGAACCTGCCCAATCCATCTGTACAGGATACCGTACAACGATGCCACCGTACAAGCTACTAAGTTTGCTAGCTCCCATAGCACTAGTATGTACTCGGTACTGTTCAATACTTGCTCAAGGGGCCATTCACGAATCGGTCCTTAATCGACTAGGCAGGGCTACAGTAGCCAACACCTCCATGTGTTGCTACAACCTGTACATGCATATTCCATCCTGCCCGGTCTCAACCATTCAAAAACATTCTCATCATTATCTTTGAGGGGGGGTCATCTTTTAGTTGTAATCAAATCCTACTTGATACTACCCATAGCTTTAAGCATAGCATCTTCTATCGAGAACTAGTGTAGACACGTAATCATCATAGGTCATTTGGGACGTGCAAATGGATTTCCATTCAACTCCTATAAACCTATGTGCAACAATTACACTAGACTCGCTACATTATGATCTCTAGAAAAGTAAAGTTTTCAAAAGGGTTATATGAACCGGGGCTTGCCTTGGTTTTCCACGGACAAGTTAGCGACTTCAACTTCAGATTCTTGCTGGTTTTGATCCTGTTGAAGATCCGCTTCGACCTCGGCTTGTTCGTTACCTAAACATGAATAAATGTCCAATGGAAATGAACATACAATAGAGTCGATATGATATGCATGAATGATTTGAATTTGATTTCATTTCAAAGTGATACATATAGTTCTGATTTGCTGATTCAAAATTAATTTGAGTTATTTCCTTCATCGACTCCCATGAAGCATTGTTATAAATTCGAATTAACTTATTATTGAAAAGATGACAAGTTTATCAAAGAGAAATTATTATCTGAAGTTACTTACAGAAAACAATTATCATAGTTCATTTCTATGGATAGGGCATATCAAAAGGAAAATATAAAGTCTTGGTTCACATTTTTCTGGTTTATATTTAATTTACTATGATTTATTTAGTGCCTAGCTTGTAAAATTCATAACAGATTTCTCTTACAGAACCAGGGGGTATAGTCTGTACTACTGAACAGAGGACATTAAAAGGAGTCTAACCAACCTAAGGTTGTATTTTTACCATGTCTAGATTAATTACTATGATTTATCTAGGGTTTAAATTATAACAATTATTCAGGAAAAACTGTTCATGAACAATGTTGAACACTGACATCACTGGATAGATCTCAGTGAGAGGAACACAACAAAATTTGGTTTGTAATTTTTGGATATCTAGAACTCCAGATATAGATTTTTGAAGTTTGACTAAATTTTGAGCAAGTTCTGACTATTTACGAAACTGCCATTCCCTTCTGAAACAGGGGAGGTGCGCGGCGCGCTCGGCGCACACGGCGGCGACGGCGTGGCGCGGCTCGCCGACGGCGAACAGTGGACGGCGACGTGAACTTCAAGCTGATACACGTTCAGTGACTCATGGTCTATACGCTGCTCAAGAAAGAAGACGATGAAGCTCACCGGAACGCGCTAGCACCGTGCGAGGGCGGAGGCGGCAATGGCCGGACGGCGGCGAACGGCGGCGAGGCAACGGCGTGCTGTACAAACCAAAATCCACGAAGATATCAGCTCAGGGAAGGCGCACGGTTGAGAGGCACATGCTTCCAGACGGAATTGAGTTGAAACTCACCAGAGAGGGAGAACTCCGGCGAGAGGTGAGCTAGGGTTGCCGGTGACTCGTCGGAGAAGAGGCCCGATTCCGGCCAGGTGACTTGAGTTCGACGTGCACTTGTTGCGGGGAATGGAAGAGGAGTGTGTGGCGGTTCTTTTGCACCCTAGAGCTGGAGCTGGGACAGTCGGGGACGGCGTCGAGCTCGAGCTCAGTCCGCGGCGGCCATGGCGGTTTGCGGTGTGGGTTGCGACTGAGAGAACGACGAAAGGAGTGGAACGTCGAGCGAAACGTGAATTCCAGTAGCTGGGCGGCCTGTTCCTATCCGGAGACAGCTCGAGGTGAAGCAGGCAAGCAAGCAGCTGCGTGGCAATCGCGCGTGCGCTGCGTTGGTCGGCCGAGCAGAGAAGAGGAAGAAAGATCAAGCTTCGTTTGGTTGACAGGTGGGTCCCACGGCTCTTTCCAATTTCTGTTTAAATTTTCTTTCCCTTTTGTAAAATCCAAAAGAAGGTCAGATAGAAGTCAAATAATCTCCAAATTATTCCTGTGAGTTCTAAACAATTTGCACTTCATATTGTTCATCTTGAATTAAGGTACATTTTCTGGAACTTTAATTTAAAATTCAAATGATTTGTTTAAAATTTAAGATTGCTTCCTTTATTTAAATGGGTTCCCAAATGCAACTGTTTCTGGGATTTTTAGGAGATTTTTGTTCTACTAGAAACTTTTTGATAAATTTTTAATTTCTTCTTTTGAAGCTCAAAATTGAAACTTCTTTTGTAAATTTCATCCAAATTTGCATTCTTTTAGATTTTTCATCATTTCTCTTATATAATAATTTAATCCCTTTGTACATTGAACTCCATTTATTATTCTGGCAGAATAGAAAATAAGAAATGAGACACCTGGGTGTCACAATCCCCCACTAACCTCAATTAATATTTAACATAACAATCATCTGCGGCTACAGTACGTTTTTCCCTCTCCCCCCGAGCTGTAACTCCACTAATAAAATGCTCTACTCTATTGCCTTAGTAATCTATAAATCTATATCTTATTTATAAGTGCAACCCACTAAGGGTCATTGACTTCTATTTCTCTCAACTCTCATGCAGCCATCACCCTAAATGATCATTATCTTTCATTCACATCCGTCCTTCCATGTGTTTCTCTTACCTTCCCCTCCTCCATTAATCTGATCGCTAATAAAATGACCGCCAATAGCCATCATAAGAATCACAGCATCACTTCTGCATTCTACCAAAATAAAGTTTCTGTGATAATTGTGCAATCAAAATACCAACACAATTAATAGCATTGATATCGCTAATCCTCCTGCAACCACTCAATTGTACAATCCTACAAAATGAACCATCGCACTCAATCGTGCTATGCTCAACCACCCCCCTTAGTATTTACTTAGCACTCCACTACTCTTTTTTTTGAGGGAAACTGGAGGGCATCGCCCTACAGCACTTTATTTAATTTTGTATATGAAAAAGAGTCTGTAAGCAAATAACTGTACATGAGAAATAAAAAAAGAAAAAAAGGAGAAAAAACTATGAATGCTAGCTGTGGTTTTCTATCCATTGTTGAATTCCTTGAATATGTCTCTGTCTTGCTCTATGTATAACCAGGGCAAGCTCTTTGAAGAAGGTTCTTCTGCAATTTTCAATCATGGGATCTATATTGTCAAACATCCATTTATTTCTGGTTACCCATATGCTCCAAGCCATTAGGATGATAATTTCCATGAAGAAAGGCACTCCCAATTTTCGTTTCAGCCATTTGATGACCTGTAATGTTGCCAAATTTCTTGGTAAAGATACTCCAATGGACAGCCAACATGCCCTTGCAAAGTTGCAGGAGATAAATAAATGCTTCAAGGTTTCCTACAGCTGCAAGATGCATAATTCACATGTGTAGGAATCCAGGTCCATATTCTTCCTCCTCAAAAGTCCTCTTGTGTTGAGCCTATCATGTAACATTAGCCAGCAAAAAACTTTATGCTTTGGTTGACACTTTGATCTCCATAGCCAAGAAAACGAGGGATGTACAATCATTTCCCCACATAGCTGTTTATAAACTTCCTTAGTTGATCTCATATGCTTCCAGATGTCTTTGGTGACCATTAGTTCTCTATCTTCAATTTTCTGAACTAATAATTCTAGTTGGCTATATGCCTCTACTGTCAGTGGCAGATTGAAACATGCCAGGGGATTCTCAGTCCAAGCAGGGTCATTTAGTAATGCATTTGGCTTCTTGGCAAAAGAGAATAATTCAGGATATTGCAATTTGAGGGGTTGCTGGTCCCAGCTGTCCTGCCAAAAGTAGATTGTTGAGCCATCTCCCACCACTGCTGAGGCTATTCCTTTATATAAGTCAATTAGCTTTGTGATGTCTCTCCACCAGAATGATCCTTTCTTTTGCTCACCTGGTAGCTTGCCATTATTGTAGTGATTTCGCCAAAGTAGCTGAACCCAGGGTAAGTCTTCTTTATTATAGAATTTCTGTAGCTGCTTCATTAGTAGTGCTTCATTTTGGATTCTTAGATTCTTTACCCCAAGCCCTCCTTGTGCTTTCGGCCTTCTCACAAGTTTCCAGGCAGCTAAGGGCTGCTTCTTTGCATTTAGATCTGATCCCTTCCATATTAAGTGTCTCCTATAGACATCAATTTGTTTGATAACTGTTGCTGGGAACCATAGAATGCTCATCCCATAAATCGGTAAGGAAGACAGACAAGAGTTTGCCATTTCTAGTTTTCCAGCTAGTGTGAGGAATTGTGCACATCCTACTAGCCTTCTTTCAATCCTTTGTACTATTGGCAGGAAATCAGCCACTGATGGTCTGGTGGTACCCATTGGTAGTCCTAAATAAGGAAAAGGCATTGATCCAATTTGGCAATTCATAGTACCAGCAAGTATTTCCATTCTATCATTACTCACATTTATAGGAATCATCATTGACTTGGCATAGTTGACTCTCAGTCCAGTTGAGTCTGCAAAAGTGTTTAACAGGGCTTTGAGTGCCACCAATTGTCCTGGGCAAGCTTCCATTATCAACAAGGTGTCATCAGCATATTGGACTATTGGGAAATCTTCTCCTGCATTTCTTGGTAAAGGCAGTTTAAATAAACCCCTTTCCTTCCCTTTGTTCATGATGCTTTGCAAAAGATCAGCAGCAAGCACAAACAATAATGGTGATAATGGGTCTCCTTGTCTAACTCCTCGCTTACAGTGGAACACTTTCCCTGGGACACCATTGAGCAAAATAGACGAAGTTCCAGATTTCATAATCATATCCATCCATTGTAACCACCTATCTCCCAAGCCTTTTGCTCTTAGTATATCTAGGATCACTTGATGCTCCACTTTATCAAATGCCTTCTCAAAGTCCAGTTTCAGCAAAACTATTTCCTTTTTTGACTTCTGACATAAGTGTAAGTATTCAAAGGACCAGGCCAGACAATCTTGTATTGTTCTGGATTTAATGAAACCATATTGGTTCTTGTGAACTAGCTGTGTGATGACAACCTGCAACCTGTTTGCCAGTACCTTGGTGATCAGCTTGATTGAAGAATTTAGTAGGGAGATGGGCCTGAAGTCACTGACTGTGAGTGGTGTATTCTTCTTTGGTACCAATGTTACATAAGATCCATTTATGCTTTTAAGACATATTTCCCCTTCATAGAGAGCATCAAACATATCATAGAAGTCCTTTGAAATAATTGGCCAACACTTTTTTAGAAAATCACTGTTAAAGCCATCAGGTCCAGGTGATTTGTTTGTTGGTAGATGAGCTACCACAGCATCAATCTCTTGTGTTGTGAATGGTGATTGTAGCCAATCCAAATTGTCCACTGAATTGATTAAATCTCCCAGGTTGAACAACATATTACTAAATTCTGATGTCCCCAATCTGTCCTTGTATGACTCCCATAGTACTGCTGCTTTCTCATTGTGAGAAGTAACTGAGATTCCTTGCTCATTGGTTAGACTAGATATAGTGTTGATTCTGAGATTGATTGAGGCTCTAGCATGAAAGAACTTTGTAGGTGCATCCCCAAATTTGACCCATTTTATGTCACCTCTCTGCCTCCAATAGATCTTTTGCTTGTTAAGTAGGCTTTGGAGATGTTCCTGAAGGATACCTCTGAAGTTCCATTCCTCTAGTGTTAAGTCTCTTGTTTCTTCCATTGTGTCTAAAAGGAGAATTGTGACTTTTGTATTTTCAATAGAGGTGGCCAGGTTTGAGAAGCTTGCTGCCCAATTCTTAAGAACTCTTCTTAAATTCTTCAGTTTTGCCATGACTCTCTTTGCTTTGTCTGTTACATTGACTTCTATGGCCCATGCCTCTGTTACTTTCTGAATGAAATCTGGGTGCTCCATCCAGAAGTTTTCGAATCTGAAGATTTTTGGCCTTGGGATTTTACTTTCAATCTTTATTAGACATGGCACATGATCAGAAGTGTCCCGGGATAGGGCCGTGGCGATTGTCCCTGGAAATTCAGTAGTCCAGTTGGCAGAGGTGAAGAACCAGTCAAGCTTTTGTAGTAGAGGCCTCTCTTGCATGTTAGACCATGTGTATGATCTTCCATGCAGAGGTAATTCAACCAAACCCAAGGCACTTATGGCTTCATTAAACTGGAACATTTCATTGATATCCCCACCTGGTCTATTTCTGTCCTCTGGTGATCTTATCAAGTTGAAGTCACCCATAACTATCCAGTTACAGTCTTCAGGCATTTCCACATTTTTGAACCACTCCAGGAATTCCATTTTGCCTTGGGGAGTACAAGGAGCATATATATTCGAGATAATGAATTTTGTACCATCATATGTAGATGTTAATTCCATAGAAAGGCCATAAGCATTTATAAAAGAAAGTGTGCCATGAAACTGTGAACCTTTCCAGATGGTTATGCATCCCCCTGATGCTCCAATAGAGGGTAAAAATTCAAATCGGTCAAAATTTGGTGGACAAAAGTTTCTGATGTATGCATCATTGAACTCTTCCCTCTTTGTTTCTTGCAAACAAATAATATCACACTTTGATTCTCTAATTTTGCTCCCAATTGCCTCCCATTTTCCTTCTGCTTTAATTCCCCTTATATTCCAGTTTAGAACTTTCCATTCCCTGTTTCTGCTTCTATTTTGTGTATCCATAAATAAACCCTTGTTTTTGTTTCCTCAAAATCAGTTGCATAACAACATGAAGAGTGCAGAAATCAATATTCAGATTGGGGACCAGTGTAATTACTGGAGAGCATTGCACATAACATAAGAATGCAGGCATTAACTTGATAACTGATGGTTCCACTGAGTTCACAACCATAATATAGATAGTGTTCATGGACCAGTATAGACACTGGAGTTGATTACAACCAACCATGACACAGGTAAACACACATGAAGTCTTTCGGATGAAATTGCCAAAATAAAATTCTCCTTGCATGACAGATGGTTTATCATAACTGCCCTTCCAGGCTGTCCACCCTGGACAGCCCTCACTTCTTGTTCTTGGGGTTCTTATCTTCATTGGTAGACTTCTTCTGGATCTTCTTGGTAGAAACCTTAAGCTTCTTCCCTCTCTTTCCTGTCTTTGCCTTCTCCTCTTCTTCTGATTTCTCCTTCTGTCCTACTGCAGTTTTGGCCTTTCTCTTCTTCTTGAGGGCTGCATCTGTAACTTTCTCTGGAGAAAGGTTGCAGAATTCAGTTCCAAGGTTCTTTATAATACTTGGAGACAATGAAGGTGCATCAATGTTGCATGCATAACAATGCTTGTCCCTGCAGGTGCTCTGCTTGAAGCCATTGCTTGTCTTCTTGATTCTATTGCTCCTCCTTACCTCTGTTTCTACTAAAGCTGCGGTACAACCATATTTTTCCTTTAATATTGTAGCTGAGGAACATATGCCTTGCATCTTCTGCTGGTCAAGAGGAGTTGACATCTCCTGACTTGTCTCTTTCTCAATTTCTGCACATTGCTTCTTACCACTGTAAGTATCTCCCAGGAGCTGACATTTAGGTGGGGTATTAAGAGGACACACATTGGGGATGTTAAACAGCATAGAGTCTTCTCCATCTGAATATTTCTTTATGACCTCCCAAGCTTTCGAGATCAGGATAGACTTTGTCCATTCATACTTCTGTGGAGACATGAGCATAGATAGCATGAAAGAAACCCATTCATTGGGGATAGTAACCTTAGGGTCGTTTGAGCCAGCAAGGGAAAAGTGTCTTGCCCAGAACCTGTAGCAATCAGCATTAAGCCTCTGAGCTGCCTGTTGCTTAGGAGAAGAGTAGAAAGCTTCAAAAACTGGGTCAGCTTCAAATGCATCCCTGACTTGCACCATGCCTACTTGCAGATTGAGATTAAAGTTGTTTGCTTCCTGCTGTTGATTGCCATTATTCTGTGCTTCTTCACCTACCAGATCTTCAATTTGAACATCTAGGGGTAAGAATGGCCCAATATGATTTTGTCCCTGAGCCTCTAATCCAAGTACCACCTGTGGAAGGTCCTCCTGTGCCTGTACTTGCACTGGACTATTGACTGAAGATGCTGATCCAGCAGAGATACCTCCATGGATGCTATCAGATACTTGAAAGCTTAACTGACTCCCCTCATTACCTTCATTCCCATTGTTAAGGAGATCATTTAGCTCAAGAAAGGCTTCACCAGGAAGCATGTTCATTGCTTCATTGTTCTCAATGATAGCTGCCTCCTGCTGAATTACATTGACCTCATCAACATTCATATCTTCATTGATTGCCTGTACAGCCTCCTGATGCTGGATATCCTCTTCCATTGGGACATTTAGATCAATCCCATTTAGCTCTCCCTCTGCTTCCAATGGCATGTCCTCCAGCAGGTTCTGTTGAATAATCTCTGGTTCAACATTGAGATCAAAGTCATGCCCAGCAGCCACATCCTCTGGTATGTGTTCCTCAGGATCATGGTTCTCCTGAGCTGCAGGTGCCGCATCAGGCATATCATTCTGGAGCCACTCCCCCCAATCTGCCTGATTATCCTCTTGTTCATTCACTGGAGGTGCAACATTGTTGGGACCAGCCCCAGGCTGTCCATAGCCAAAGAACTCAAATTCAGGTGGAGCACCATCTGGTGGCAGCTCTGGAACTGGGTCTTCATCAGCAGCCTGAGCTCCCAACAGCCTTTCATCGATTATTTCACACTGTATTGTCCAAGAATTACCATGAAAGCCCTCTGAATCTGATAGTACTATGAAATATGGCACATCAACCAAGTCAGTGGCCCTTGCTCTAACTATCAGCCTGCCCAGAAATCTCTTCTCATCTTCCCAAGACATTACCCGGCCAAAAGAAGTGATTGCATTATCAATATATTCGAGAGAGCGGTAATCCAAAGGAAATCCTAGCAATAGAAGACAACATTCCCTATTGTATTCCAAAGCCTTCCAATTTCTAGCTTTATCATGCCTATTGACCACAAATTCAACTCCCCCATACTGCTGTGGCCCAGAGTTAGCAAGACGATCACGATCATGAGCATACTGAAATCTGACTAGACACTGCCCTAGATGTGTAGGCTGAATATCTCTAATAGGTGCACGCTTGAAAGCAAGATACTCCTCAACAACCTCATGAATGTTATGAAAGGCAATCTGGTTACCAGGGAGAGGGGTGATGGTGACGATGCCGAACTCCTCATGGCGCGGTGGGGGTCTCCTAGCCACTGCACGGGTCATCACCTTGCGGCGCTGAACCTCAACAACCCCATAGCCTCCCGGGAGGAAACGATCAGGATTGGCGCGCCGATACGACATTGCGTCAGGCGTAGGTGGATAATCGCTCTTTTGCTCAGGCGTAGGGTTTTGTGGCGGCGATTGCTCAAGAAGCAGGAGACGAGGACTTGCCACCCCGAGTTTCAGGGTTGTATCCGTAGAAGGCGAAGAGATACGATCCTCTGTTTCTATAAAGGGAACTATTTGACTCACCGGACCAAAGTCAGCAAACCTGTCTAGTATTGGAGGCCGACTCGAACTGGGTCCCGCTTGTGCCTCTGGTTTCTTTCTAAACCATTGATTGGGCTGGAGCTTGTGCCAAGCTTGTTCATTCAATCGCTGAAAGGAGTCAACTGGATCTAAAGTCGGTTGAAAACCCAAGTTGACCGGTGGGTTGGTGCAGCCCAATGCCACATGTCCCCATTGCCTACAATGTTTACATCTGATTTGGTTTCTGCAAAATTTCCTGCTGTGGCCCAGATGCAGGCACCGTTCACAAAAGTGTTGAATCATTGCGCGCGGCCCATTGGTAGCCTTCTCAGGGATCCTCTCAACTTGCTCAAAATTTGAATGTACCGCCAGGTTCTCCGGGTAAGTTTCCATGTTCTTCGGATAAATTCCCATGTTCTTCGCAGCTTCCAAATAAGTCTTTTCCTTTCCTTTTCCCTGACTAATTTCCTTCTGCTTTCCAGCATTCTGCTGATCCTGAGCTGGGATGGTTGACAGGCTACGATTTGATTGCTTATCCTGGTTCATGTTTCTTGCCAGGTCATCACTGTTTAGCCTTGAGAAAACAGAGACCTTGGGGAATTGAATCCGGTCAAAGACACTAGGTGCAGAATTCAAGTGCACCGAATGCCCTGATTGCTTCACTGAGTTGACAGGCACTCGATTAGCTCCAGTGAGTGTCGATGATGATGCATCTGCCTTAGCCTTGGGGACAAATTGCTTTTTGATCACCGGAGAGTGCGCTAATCTCTTCTTTTTCTTTCCTTGTACTAGCTGCCAAGAATTCTGCTCATCTCTGTCAAAATCTGTGGATTCACGAGACCAATGCGCTCCACCGTTGCCCCAGAGGTTAAAATAAACTTTGAAAGCAGAGCATTGGTATGATCGAAGATTATAAATGTAGAATCCCACTTTCTTAGATGAAACAGAGAAGCAAAAAACTCGATCTTGCACATGAGTAACCTTGAATGCCTGAGAAAATCCTCCAAGTGCAACTTGTAATAGAACACCCACATTTTCTTCCGTCAGTCGGAATTTGCATCGACCGAAGGAAGCCAAGAGATAAAATTCATCCAAACCATTATCCACAGAGAAATTAATTGGGAGACCAAGCTTTCTCCACACCTCCGCTTGCAGATCTAATCCAGATTGAAAATCCAGATCCCGGAGCTCCATTGCCAGTAGAAGACCGAGGGGGGAGAGGAGGAGAGATTACCTGAGGGAAAGAAAAGGATCAAACGGCGCAGGGCGAGATGCTCTGCTCGATGAGATCCATTGTGTGGGTGGGAAGAGGATCAATGATCATAGGCGAGGCCAAGAATCACCAGAGAGATCACTCCACTACTCTCAGTAACTGACGATGGAGAAATGTGTTAACTGTGATTAATGTCACTAATTTCAATCACTCAGGTTAGCCTCCGGTTGTTTAGTCTGCTGCATGAAAGCACACGTTTCATCTTCACGTCTTTATTATTTGTTTCATCTTTTTTTCTCCTTCCACACACTATATATATATGACTCACGGGATGGAAACCAGCCAGCCTCCAGTTGTGGCCCAGTCATCTTACATACATGATTCCACCCACCTCTCCTCAGTGCTTGCATTTGAATTTTTCTTTCATCTCCATCGGTATATATCATCTTCAGCGTGTGCTGACCCTGCCGCTGCCGGAACCGGCAATGCTCCCGTCGATCAGTCGAAATGGCCCCGGAAACAAATACAAATGCAGCAAAGCAAAACCATGCATGCATGGAAGATGACATGCATGCCATTTGCAATTGATGTTCTTCTCAGCTTTATAATCTCCTTCAGAATTCCAACTCCATCAAGTTTACCGGTGCTTTTTTTGTGTGTTGCAGTACTAATAAACGATATGAGCCTAGCTTGCTATCTTGGCACAATTGCTCATCATCGTACTATGTATAGTCTTTTCAGTTTATATGTATTTATTGAGAATAAAACATGAAAACAAAAGGTAGATATATTCAAAGAGAAGGAAACATACTCCCCAGGGTATTCAGCGCATCTGACTAACAGTTTGATTATTCTTCATGCATGTTTTCATCTTAAAGGGAGAAGGAAGTTGAATCGTAAAACGCAATTGGGTCCTATTTTGATCAATTATACGTTGGAGTTCCCGCAGCAACGCGCGGGGTATCACCTAGTCTCTTATATTCCCAACGCCGTCGCGTTCGTCGTGACAACATCCACGTCAGCTGAAAAGTTACAGCCGTCAAAAAAAATATTAACGGTAGATACCGTGTGGTTCTCTCGCTGGGATTTGGATTCTGGAGCCTTCCTCTCCGCGTCTGCCTTGTCCGCTCGCCGGCGAAGCCTGCTTCCGGTCTGCCACCCGCATGTCGCCGCTGCATCGGATGCCTCCATCCTTGCATCGTTTGTGCCTCTCTCCTGCATGGCGCTGCACTGCCGCATTGCGGCGAGGTTCATCTGGCGATGGCAACGGCAGAGGGAAGAGCATCATCAGTGTGGTGCTCAAGCCTGGGTACATAACAAGGAGTGATACAAATTGGTTTGGATCACGATCAAGCAGGGATGGGTGCTGAGTAGCTTGTAAAAATCTTGCATTCTTGCCGGTTGCTGCTGAAGGTGGAGCTCCTGTTCTGGATGCACAACAGGCGTTTGAGGTAATGCCCTGATGGCTCCCCCTGCTATTTCCTTTTCTTCAGGTTTTTTTTTTTTTTGGTTCACATCATTATCACTGGTTATTTGAAGTGATGACCGGCGAGATGTAATTTTAAGGAAACACGGACCTTAGCTACAGGTGGAGCAAAAACAGAGTATGTCTTTGCAATTTGCATAGTTTTTTGGTAACTTAGGCCCTCTTTGATAGGGTTATGGCTGTGCTGGCTTTGACTGTGGGTGTGGCTTTTCTGAAAAAATAGCTGTGCTGACTTTGTCTGTGGTTATACCTTTATCTGCAGCTTCTTCTTATTTTTAGGAACAAATCTCTGCTACATAATAAAAAAGAACCCTTCGTCAGCACACAAGCAAGGTAGGCCCCCGTCAAAACAGAGCCCCCGGCAAACCAACGCCGAATCGCATGTAAGCCGTTCATCAAACATCTGACCGCTCCAATGCAAATCGTCGTTCGTCCTGAGCAACCCACCTCCGAACGAACGCCGAAAAGGCATCCCTCGTGCACCTCCGACCCCGCGTCCACGCCGAAAGACTCGCCAGTCCACGCACGCACGCGCGCCGCGTGGGAGCCGCCGCCGCCGCATCGACCCGCCGGCTGCAGCGTGGGAGCCGCCGCCGCCGCATCGACCCGCCGGCTGCCGCTTTGGAACTCGCCGCCGTCGCGTGGAGCCTGCCGTGTGGGAGCCGCCGCCATCGCCGTATGGAGTCACTCGCCGCCGCCCACGCTGTCGCGAAGGTCTCCCGCCAGCATGCCCCGCGCAAGAAGACGGACTGAAGCCGTGAAGAGCTCCGGGTGGCGACGACCTCGAAATTCTGGGAGCTCTAGGTGGCGACGACCTCGAGACTCCGGCGAGCTCCGGTTAATGACTGCAGAAATCCCGGATTTTTTGCCCTTCTATTTTCTGAGTCATTTTTATTGATTTTTGTGTTCATCCTTTTGACTGCGATTTGAGTTGCGATTCTTGGGGGATTTGGGTGCTAGGACATTTGAGAATACATCTGAGTCATCAATTGATTCTGTATCCTCACGAACACCATTTAGTTTCAGTTTCTTCCAAATTTCTTAAGTTTCTAGGTTTCCACGAATTTCCAAAAATTGATGCTAAGGGCGCGTTCGGCGCGTGAGTTTAGAGCATCTGAAGTTTAGCTCTAAAGAGAATCTTATTATTTAGGAGTATTAAATAAAGTCTAATGACAAAATTTTTTTACAGATAGGTATATTTTTACGAGACGAATCTAATGAGCTTAATTAATTCATGTTTTGCTACAGTGGTGATACAGTAATGCTACAGTAGATATCGTCTAATCACGGCTTAACTACCCTCGTTAAATTCGTCTCGCGATTTAGAGAGGGGTTCTGCAGGTAGTTTTGTAATTAAAGTTTATTTAAGACAAGATTCTTTTTGTTTAGACCCCTCTAAATTTTAGCCTCTAAAACGCCGAACGCGCCCTAAAATCTCAATCTTTTGGGGGACTTTTAAATGGAATAGATCACACATGTGGGGATGAGTTTGTGGCTCAATTTACGTGATTTTTAGTGATGATTTAGTGGGGTTCTGAAAATTTGTTGCTTGGCTGCCCCGAGCAAGCCTTGTGGAGCTCCTCCGATGAAGGCCAGAGGGAGAAGCCTTGTGGAGCTCCTCCGAGCAAGCCTTGTGGAGAAGGATATGTCTGAGTTTTGATTTGCCTGTTTCCTCATATTTCGTTTGCCTCTTCAATAATATGTCCCTTCCATTTTGGTCCTCATTAGCATGGTTCGATGCTGTTACCAATATACCTGTTTTGAAATTAACTGACTATCACTTCTCTTTGTTGTATGTGGCTGAGGCAAATTCAGGTTTCTGCTTCTAAACAGGTTGATTGAGGATATGGATGGTTTTCCAATGATGAGTAAAAGCAAAGGTGTGTTATTCTCTCCTGCTGCCTTGCTATTTCCTTTTCTGCTTTCAATTGAATAGTTTTTTTTTTCTTTTTTGGAGGGGATTGACTTGAACACTTCATGTGTATTCATATAGAGTTGTAGGTTAACTCATTTGCAACAAGTATGGATCATTGACACATGATCTCAAGTTTGTTTGTTTTTACACAATAATTGATGATTCAAGATATTGTGTTTGCTGCATAACTGCAGTGCCGCTTTGCCAACTTTTATCTTTCTTAGAAACTCTGGAGAACGTAGAGGAAGTCAAATGGTCAGCTCAGCCAGCTTACAACTGTGTTTTGTGAGCTTCTCATCAGGCTTATTCCCAATCATATGGATCCCTCAACTAATTGAGTTGTGTCTAAGTGATCACATTCTCTCCTTTCTTTTTGTGATCTCTACTCTTGTACAGTAAGTCCTCGGTATTATGGTTCTCTTTCCTTTACTATGTCAGTATAGTTCTGTATTGTTTAATGGCTAAGGTCACTGATCAGAGTTTAGTTTGTCTTTGTTGAGATTTTATGTTTTTTGTACACACTGATCTGAAATCAGTTGGTCAAATGTTGCAATACAAGAATTTTCGAACAAGACACGTCATAGTATTAGTTGATGAAAATATCAGACACAAGTATTTTCTAGCAGAAAAAATACTGTTTTCTTATGGAAGATTGTATGTTTGTTTGACGACACACAAACGAATTACATGAAGTTGTTAAGTAAAATATCTCCTAATTGTTCTTGAGTATGACAAGGACCCTGCCTTGGTTGTTCTAAATGTTCAAAGTTCAGTATTTTGTCCGGGTTCAGAGTTCAGAAAAATTAATCGCGCTTGAGCATGTTATTGTAGTAGTAGAACCATGGTTTCATGGATCACTGTGAACATATGTTTCTTCAAATATGGTCGTGGTCAATATGTGTGTTTTGAAATTTGAAATCATGATGGCAAGGACATTAAAGCAGTTTTGTATGGCTCTTGTCCTGCATGGCTGCCCATACGTAGAGCCGCATTTTAGATCCCCACCCCCCCCCCCCCCCCCCCCCCCCCCCCCGAGATTGTCCTATTTATTGTGTATGCTCATGTAGATTTTTATTTGAAGAACAAGAGAATACTGTGAAAGAATACTTATCTTTTGCTCTTGTACTTGTCTGTCAGTGTTGTCTCCAACAATCCTGGTTATGAACAAAGTGCCTGTCTCCAACAAAAATTCTCTAGCAGGGGTGCAATCCTGGTTTTGAACTTCTAGACTCTTGGGCATATCACCTTGCATATGATAGCAACAGGATTAACTGTGTACATGTCAACTGCAGCTTCTCTGAAGGACCCTGTAAACAAGTGGAGATGCGCTGCTGCTCCCCTAACTGTAAGATGCCCTTTTTCACTGTAGTTTCTTGTTAGACCTGCTACAGAATAGACGTGCTCTTTCTTTCACATTCCTGAACTGAATATCTTGGTCCCTGCAAATAATCTATCTGGCCATGAGAAATTCCAGCTACTTATTTTTAAACTATATCGACTATATTGAGTTTTTCAGATGCAAAATATGATCCAATAATACTATTTCTTGTCACACAATCAAGCAACGATGAGTGTCAGAAGCATTTACGTGGCGCCAGGAAGGTGCTCAATTTAAAGGTTATATAAACAAATGTTAAAGGTACATGTTTATCTTTTCAGTGATGATTGTTTCATTAAGGGATCCAATGAGCAATAATGAAGCATTCAACTCTGAGCCTTCCCTTTTAGGTCTAATGGAGAAGGATCAATAGCATGCTTGCCTATAGGGATCCTGCGCACCAGTTCTCACAACCACGGCTAGGCTGCAGCGCATGTTGAGTGTACCTTTAAGTTTATTTTGCTACTTCTTGTTTTCTTCTGGTTGCTGATTCTTTTATTTTGTGCTTCTCTCTGGCCTGCTTTGGAGGTGCTTGAATCTGATGGTTCATTGAGGTTTCAATATTCTGGTGTGCAGGTGAAAGATTTTGATTTTTGGATGAGCGCTTTCTGGCTTCGGCAGGGGGAAGAGTTGAGCAGACAAAGGGCATATGCTGCATTGAGGTTGATATGCTGCTGGGGTGGGTAAACATGCAGGTATAAATTTTTTCCTTTCAAATCCATGATTTATAGTTGCATGTTTTCATAGATATTGTCATAGTTATATCTTCACACAAGTGGCTATGCTATGATTTGTGAACGTCTCTGGATTACCAATTTTGTTTTACCTCTCGGAGGCTAGAACACTGAATATACATATGCTTTTGGTGTAGCATATTGTTCTTTCAAAAAAAAATGCAGAGATTATTTCTGTGATGCAATAGCATTTTAAGTGGCCTTGGCCACCATGATAGTGTAAGCAAGCATTCTAACTTTGTATTCAGTTATCTGCTGAATATAATCCTTTTCACTTGAGTTAAACCATATCTAATGGCAAACAACTCTTGACGATGTAAATTTTATTAGAAATATTTATGTCTGCCATACATTAGAAGTATTTATGTTATAAATACATCTGTGCACATATGCTATTTAATTTAATTAATATATAGCCATGAGAAGGAGAGGCGCCAAACATGTTCAGTTGTGCGTCATATATATTTGATAGATGCATGTTTCGTATTATGTGAATGGCTTGTAATACATATTCTACAGACTACTTCATTTTTTGAATGCATTCGTAACAATTAATGTTTTTGTGCTAGAACTCTCCAAAGCGTGAGGAAGAAAGGAAATATTTATTATTTAGCTAACACATATTTACAGGTAATTGATCTTTCAGTTTCCATCCTTTTTATCACTACACCCATCTCAGAATAATTGTAGCTACTGCGTGGTTAAGAAAAACCTTTCCACCGCAAAAAAAAAAACTAATTTTATATCACTCCTTGTATTTAGCCAATATAAGCTTTCTAGCCGGGCTAAGGAGATTGGGTTGTTGTTTGTACCACTATGCATAAGCAAACTCAAGAAGATATTTTTTCGCATGTGAAAATCTTCATGTGTTGTGCCGCACATGTCATGATCAGTATTGTATTTCCTTTCATGCGTCTGATTTCATCAATACTTTGGTTATGAGGTGAGGGGGGAGGGGGTTGTGGATGTCATGATCCTTGAAATGGTAGCTTATGCTCATGCTCTTCATTTTTCAGGATTCATATTTTTCTTGTCAGATGGGCGACTTTGGTAGCACCGGTGAGGTGGAAGAAAACTCTACCAGCATCGATCCATCTTTTTTCAAGTAGTCTTTTGTCTTAGTTTTCTTCAGTTTTGGCGCTTGCTGCTTAACCAAATAGTGAGTGAGCCCATGGGTAAGTATGTTTGGCAAGAGGATTGTTGCTAGCTCAATCTGATGAGAAGAAATGTTATAACAACCTTTCCTATTTTACCGTTTCTCTAATAAGTACGGTTGTGACATTGAAAGCGAAGCGGTTTTTCTAATATATGTGCGCAGTCACATGTCTCTAAATGTTTGTGGCTATTTTCTTTTTGCGAACCATTTGTGGCTAAAAGTGATTCTTTCCTTTGATTTTTCTAATTCATGCCAAAAAAAAAAAAAGGTGAACAAATGTTTTCCCCGTTTGCTAGGGATAACATATCTTGCCACCATATATAGAACGCCTAAGGATATCCACAGTGGTGCAGACGGCTGCTGTCTGCAAGTGTCTCGAAAGTTGTACATAAGTCAGTAAAATAAACATCTCATACAATGCGTTGTCTATTTGGTTGTCTGTAAGTTATAAATAGACACATGAATGATGTTAATCATGTGTAAATTTTAACTTTGTATACAATTGTGTGGCTGTTTAAGAGAACTTTTATTTTGGAAACTAAAATGCAACATATTTGATTTAAAAGACTGAAATATAATTTTGTATTTCATCTTACATCTTTCTTACTCACCTAAATGACTACCTTTAGAAAACTATCTTGGAAATAGGTTTGTTTGGAAAATGGCAAGGGTTAAATCTGAAAAGAACCAATCTTTATCCACTGTCTCCATCTGCAACTGAAGCTCGGCCTCCCAACTCCCATGGCGCATGAGCCGTGTTTCTCAAACTTGGCCACAGGGCCTACCTGTCCAATCAGACGGTGCATGCAGCTTGGTGGCCAGCGGGTGGCACGGCGGCGGCGCAGCAGATGTTGCATCCGACAGGAGGCACGGTGGATTTTGTTGTGATCCAAATTGCACATCAACACCAGGCCGCCTCAAATGGGAGCAGATCGTTGACGCGAAGCTTGCTCAGGTAGGTGTCCAGACCATCAAAATGGTGTTGTTCGGTGCTCTCAAGATAGTTTTGTGATTGATTCGAGTCGATTCGTGATTTGTTAGGCGAATTTCATCTTCCCCATTTATTTTTTTATCACAGCTAGCATCCATGAACGGGCAAGCGCAGCCAGGGCAAGGTGGCAGGGGAGCGCGCCCGATCGGCGGGGTCGTCTTCTCCTCGCAACGACGCGTCCGGTTGCCGTCACCCCCTCCCTGGTGGAAGGTCGTCCCCGCGGCGTCTGTGAACGACAGCACCGCTGCGGTGAACTGGACGGGGTCTGCGATGAATCTCTCGCTCCACACGACGCACAGGCACAGCAGATGTGGGCGAGCTGTCTTCTACTCGCAACGACGAGTACAATGGGAGCGGCGCTGTCATTTTGGCCTGGGAGCACGAGCGGGTGCCGTCGCCTCACGAAGCCACGGCAGGAGCCGTCTCCCCTCCACACGGGGTGTTTTTTGCAAATAACACGGTATACAGACGACACATATAGACACGTTGTGGGTGCCCTAAGGAAACGTGCACCATTTAGCCTGCTCAGCCTTATTGGAATACTTTCTCACTACGTAATCTTTACCTGTTTGTGCAACTCATATTCAGTTAAGTATTACATACATGCATGTCGCCTTTGATGATCTAGAACATAGGTGCAGTTAGCATTGCACCTTCATGTCCAACCTCCTCGTGCAGGCGCGCATGTCTACCTTGCACTGAGCAAAGGTGCATGGTAGGCATCATGGAGGTGGGGGAGGAGCGAGTGATGTGAGCTGGAGAAGTATAGGTGAGCGTATGAGTGGCAAAAGCGCATGCAGGAGTGGCGGAAGTAAGGGCTGGAGGTGCAACAGAGGTAGGGGCCAAGAGTGGTCAAGGTGCAGTAGATGTGGGGGTAGGTGAGGCGGAGATGAAGATACAAGCTGAAGAGGTGCTAGCACGAGTGGTGGAGGTGCAGGCACGAGGTAAGACGAAGGCGTTGGCAGGTGCAGCAGAGGTTGGGGTAGGTGAGGTGAAGGCAGGGGAAGGAGGAGCATGGAGTGTCAAAGGTGCGGGCACAAGGTGGGGAGTTGTGGGCAATAACGGTGGAGGTGCGATGAGGAACGATGAAGGTGCGGGGGAGGTGTGATGAAGGTGTGGGTGGGAGCAACAGAGGTGCGAGCATGAGTGTCAGAAGATGTGGTCATGGGTGTTGAGGTGCGAGCATATGGGCGTCGGAGTTGCATGTAGGAGCAATCGAGGTGCGAGCATGAGTGTTAGAGGTGCGAGCATGGGCGTTGAAGGTGCAAGTAGGAGCAAGAGAGGTGCGAGCATGAGTGTCGAAGGTGTGGGCATGACTGTTGGAGGTGCGAGGAGATATGGGCAATAACGATGGAGATACGAAGAGGAACGATGAAAGTGCAGGGAGGAGTGACGGAGATGTGGGTGGGAGTAGGCCTAGGTGGGAGCAACAGAGGTGCGAGCATGAGTGTCGAAGATGCAGGCATGAGTGTCTAGGTGTGAGCATGGGCGTCAGAGGTGCATGTAGGAGCAACCGAGGTGTGAGCATGAGTGTCTAAGATGCGGGCATGAGTGTCGGAGGTGTGAGCATAGGCGTTGAAGGTGCAGGTAGGAGGAACAGAGGTGCGAGCATGAGCGTCAGAGGTGTGGGCATGACTGTTGGAGGTGCGAGGAGGTGTGGACAACAACGGTGGAGATGCGAAGAGGAACGATGAATGTGCGGGGTCGTGTGACGAAGGTGTGGGTGGGAGCAATAGAGGTGCGAGCATGAGTGTCGAAGATGCGGGCATGAGTGTTGATGTGTGAACATGGGCGTCAGAGGTGCATGTAGGAGCAACCGAGGTGCGAGCATGAGTGTCTAAGATGCAGACATGCGTGTCGAAGGTGCGAGCATGGACGTCGAATGTGCGGGTAGGAGTAACAGAGGTATGAGTATGAGTCTAGGAGGTGCGAGCATGAGTGTAGGAGGTGTAAGCATGAAACGTCAGAGGTGTGAAATATGAACTGATGTGGGCTGAAACATATATAGGAGAGTAAGGAGACCCAACCAGCAATAGCCATTGTGATATTCAGATGCAATACCCCATGCATGCTGGGTTTGTTAACCTAAAAAAAAATGCATGTTGGGTTTGGGTTTGCATATGAATAAGAGTTGAGCTAATATCTTGTTGGGTTAGATGGGATTTCGTAGGCCAACTGTCCATGTACAACAATGCAGCCGTGCTATACCGTTAACCGGTACAAAATCATTGGCTCCCGTGACATCTCGTGAGTATTTAATTAGGAGCGCTTCCAGACGTAGTTGTGGATTGCTATATATGGTACAACTATATCTTGCACTCGTACGATATCATATATCGGTACGCAATCTTTGGCTCCCGTGGCATCGCACGGGCACTCAACTAGTATGTAAAGAAAAGGACGTGGTATGTAAAAGAAGCCGGTGAAGCTACTATTTTGTTGTTTCATGCTTCACTTTATTTTTTGATACTGCTTCCTCCTTTTTTTTTAAGGAGAATCACCTGAGGAAGCACCCCCTTTGGTTGCAAAATGCGTGAAGCCACTGGAGAAGCCGTTGAAAAAGCCCTACCAAAGAGGCCCTTAGATTCCTTGTGTTAAAATTCAAGTAATATGATCTGACAATTTCCTTTTATGTTGTTAAGGCATGTGTAAGCAGACAATACCATTTCATACAGTAATTGATTTGTGAAACAATGAATTCCAATGCTCAAAAGTTTTCTTCTATAATTCACATCTTTAAGCTGAAAAAAGCAAGAGGGTCGGTGAAGTATCCAAACGCTAAGGAAAAATCATAGTTGATGGTCCAAGACCATCTATGTTGATAGACTCCCTTTTATTTGTTGAGTAAATAGGTGCTCAAAAAAACCGGAGCTATACTTAGTAAAATACCATAAAAAGCCAATACGTGAAAGCGTTTAGCATTCAGGTCAAATAGCTCTGACATTTGGCATGTGTCACCTCAACATGAGAGACTTTTGATAAGGCTCTAGATCCTCCGCAACTTGAACCTCAAGATGCACTAACAAAGAAAAGAAAGACGGTCTAAATTTACTTCGGTTGCTACATGAATGTACCTATGCATTTTTCAATGTTTGTCGAAATTTGAAGGTTACATTTGTTTTTACATGCGGTAGTATTTTTATTTTATTTTTTGTATTTCTACTCTCGAGTGACAGAGAACTGTTTGTTAATTTCTTTACCTTAATAAGGATGCTCATATTAGGAATCTGAACTTCCAATGAAAGAAACAGGACAGTGGTTTTCTTCCGAGAGATTTCACCTCGGTTGAATGTTTTTTTTTCCCTGGAACATCCTCGGTTGAATGTTCCTATTGTTAATTGTTAGAATAAATAAAACATGGGAAATGAGTATAGTTTGGTTCAGTTGGTACATAGCTTTTATGTTTAATATATCTAATCCACTTGGTTATTGCCTTTGTTTAATAACTACAAAACGTATGAGTAGTTTGAGTAAATTCAGTACATCACGTTGGAACCAAAAAGAATTATTTGGAAAGCAATATTGCAGCTAATATTTTCTTATTCATTGCTACATGAGGTTTCAGCTGTCATGGTAGTAAGAGCTTCAGCAAAATGACACTTAAGCATTCAATCATCAGCCATGGAGCAAGCACCGAGGTTTCAGCATCATGGGGGACCTGTTAATCACGCAACAAGGTATGCAAACATCTTTGTTTTGTTGCATGTTTAGATTTCAGATTACTACTTAGATGATTGACGCTGTAAATTATGACAAAATGCAGTTCAACAATATAGTTGAGGAAGAAGAAGAAAGTCATCATGGTGGGCTGGGCCTAATGGGCTAAGGTGTAGATAGAGACGTGGTGGGCTGAGTGGTTAGTGAGATCTTCTTCTTTTTTAAAATTAATCATAAGGGATAAATTTGAATCAGGATTTTTTTAATGAAAACAATAAAAAAAAGTCAAGAGTAAATTGGTCGATTCCATATTGTCCTCTTGTTTTCAGAATCTGAATCTAGACAGATTGGCAAATGGTTCAACAAATGATTATGATACAGTTTAAGAAACATTTCAACAAATCGATGAATGGAACCATACCAAACGGGCCCTTATTTTGAGCCATTGAGATTTATTATCATTTCCATGTTATTAATTGTAAGAATGATTTGTCATTTCCCGGTCTCTTTCATTTATTTCCCGGTCTCTTTTATGATGGAATCTCAAACGACTGAAATGGCGTACTGCAGTAAGTATTTGCATGTCAAAGTGTTCCAGTACATTTTGATTTCATCATATTATCTTTACTCACATTAGTCTTTCATTATCAATTTAGACAAGTTTCTAGAAGATATTACCTTTGTTGAAATTCCAAAATGTCACATTCAGTTAGCAGAACTTGTATAACCAATTTTTGGATAGTCTAATTCAGTCAGCAGTATGCCAAATTGAACTGGCTCCTAACAGTATAACACTAGATCTGATAAACGAATAGGACAGACCAAAAGGCGCAGCAAGGCTGCGCCATCTTTCTAGTGCTAGTACTAAAAATACAGGCCTTGGCAACAACCAACAATGCGACAGACGGTTTCCCAATGGCAGGAAAAAATCTTGAGACTTTGTCGTGGAATGTGAGAGGACTAAATTCAGTGGCTAGATGCAACACTGTCCATGAGACCATATCAGCCACTTTTTGCCATATAGCTTGTTTACAGGAAACAAAGCTACCAAGCATTGATGCTGCTCTGGCTGCATATTTAGGAGCTTTCAGACTGAGAAATTTCGCCTTCAAGCCATCTAGAGGAACAAGAGGCGGAATACTTTTACTCTGGAACAATGATCATGTAGACGTCCAGAATGTGCGCATTGGCCGTTATTCCTTGTCAGCACAAATAACCATTCGCCATTGTGGAACCAATTTTCTCCTAACAACAGTATACGGTCCAACAAGAAACCCAGAGAAAGAAGCATTTGTACGACACATACGAAGACTTAAACCACCACACGGTGAAAAGTGGCTGATTCTCGGTGATTTCAATCAGATTTACAGAGCAAGGGACAAAAGCAATAGCAACATCAATCTAGCTCAAATGCGAAGATTCAGGGCGGCACTAAACCATTGTGAGCTACGCGAAATTCACCTCCAGAACCGGAAATTTACTTGGAGTAACGAGAGGAGAAATCCAACCTTGGTGCGTCTCGACCGCTTTTTCTGTAATGAGGAGTGGGACCTCGCTTTTGACCAGCACGTCCTTCATGCCTTGGCCACCACACTCTCAGATCACTGCCCGCTACTATTGTCAAATCAGGCAGGACCGAGACCACCTCGCACCTTTAGATTCAAAAATTTCTGGGTCAAGATACCGGGCTTCAAGGATGTTGTTAAGGAAGTATGGCAACAAAACAACAATCAGACGGAACCAATGCGTCGTTTCGGACAGAAGCTAATAGACACGGCCAAGCAACTACACTTATGGAGTTGCACAATTGTATCGGAACCTAAGTTAAAGCTTCATATGGCAATGGATGTGATACTGCAGTTGGATATAGCGCAAGAGAACAGACAACTCACACAGGAGGAATTCAACTTACGAGCCAGCCTCAAACGAAGGGTAATGGGCTTATCAGTCATTGAGAGATCCAGGAAGAGGCAGGTATCAAGGATTACAAATGTCAAAGAAGGCGACGCAAACACAAAATTTTTCCACCTCCGCATGAACACTAGGAAAAGAAAAAATCACATCCAACGGTTGCAAAAAAACAATGGATGGGCCATCCTGCATGATGAAAAAGAACAAGTAATCCACGAACACTTCAACAGTGTAATGGCACAACCACAACCGCGGAGCCGAGACATCAACTGGGAAACATTGAGCATCCAGCCAAATGACCTCGCGGCATTGGACGATCCATTCACAAAAGAAGAAGTCCAACGTGCTATACAACAAATGCCTTCAGACAAAGCACCGGGCCCGGACGGCTTCACAATAAACTTCATCAAATCATGCTGGGAAATAATTAAACCCGACCTTATGGCCGTAATATAAGCCTTGTATGATCAACGATGCATCAACATGAGGTTTCTCAACTCGGCAAATATTATATTCATCCCCAAAAAAGGAGGAGTAGATAAGGTCTCTGATTTTCGGCCTATAAGCCTCATTCATGCAGTTGCCAAGATTATTACCAAAGTGATGGCCCTAAGGCTCGCGCCAAGAATTAACAATATTATCTCAACAAGCCAGAGCGCTTTTATCAGAGGATGCAGCATTCACGACAATTTCATGTACGTTCGCAATCTGGCTCGTCGCTTCCATAGGAACAAAACACCAGCCCTTTTCTTCAAACTCGACATTTCAAAAGCGTTCGACTCGGTACGCTAGGATTATCTACTAACACTTATGCAACGCTGCGGCTTCCCACAGAGATGGAGGAACTGGGTCTCAGCCATTCTATCTACATCCACATCCAGGATACTGCTCAACGGGGTACCAGGCGAAGAAATACACCACGGTAGAGGTCTGCGACAGGGGGATCCGCTCTCCCCTCTGCTCTTCATCCTGGCTATTGACCCGCTGCAGAAGCTGTTGGATATTGCAACAGAACAGGGCCTTCTTACCAGATTAAAAGGAAGACACATACGCATGCGTACGTCAATGTACGCCGATGATGCGGCTGTTTTCATAAACCCAACAAAAGAAGATGTGTCCAACTTAGCAGCCATATTGCAGCACTTTGGGGAAGCATCCGGATTACAAACCAATTTCCAAAAGTCAATGGTGGTGCCAATAAGATGTGAAAATGTTGATCTTGATGAGGTACTAGAAGGGGTCGCTGCAGCGCACACTAATTTCCCACTCAAGTACCTCGGCCTACCACTCTCGGTTCGACGTCTGCGAAAGGTAGACTGCCAACCACTAGCAGACAAGGCAATTGGTAGAATGATGATTTGGAGGGGGAAGAATGCGAGACTAGCCGGACGTGCGGCTCTAGTCAAATCTGTGATGATGTCGCAAGCTGTATACTTTCTTACTGCAATGAGGGTGCCAAAAAAAGTGTTGGAAGAACTAGATCGACATAGGAAGAAATTCATGTGGGCCAACGGAGACAATCTCACGGGTGCAAAATGCAAAGTCAACTGGACAAGAACCTGCATGCCAAAAGACCTAGGAGGACTGGGGATTCTGAACATGGAGAAATTTGCTAGAGCACTGAGGCTGCGATGGTTATGGCACGAATGGAAATCAGAAGACAAGGCTTGGGTCGGAATGGGTAATCCTTGCGATGAGACTGACAGGCTTCTTTTCGCAGCATTCACTTCCATTGCATTGGGAATAGGAACCAAAACAGACTTCTGGTCATCGGCTTGGATCGGCGGATGCAGACCAAAGGACATTGCCCCAAAAATATATGCCATCTCAAAAAAGAAACAAGCTAAAGTCAGAGATGCACTCCATCAGGATGCATGGATCAGAGACCTTAACCTTCAGGGAAACATAACAGTACAGCACATCCAGCAGCTGGTTCATCTATGGAACCTCGTGCAAGACATTCAGCTGGACGAGAATAGAGAAGACGACATCACTTGGAAGCTGACCGCCTCTGGACAGTATCATGCAGCCTCGGCGTACATAGCTCAATTCATTGGATCTTCGCGGGCGATATATGACAAGGTGATATGGCAGGCTTGGGCGCCACAGAAGTGCAAAACTTTTGCTTGGCTAGTGATACAAAACCGAGTATGGACGGCGGACAGATTAGAAACGAGGGGCTGGCAAAATAGCAGATATTGCCCATTGTGTAGACACACACTGAGATGGTGCACCACATGCTAGCAGATTGTCGTTACACAAAACGAATCTGGGAAGGTGTTTTGCAATGGGCGAACACCAGCGAGATAGCCCCGGCGAACTGGCCACACTCAGAAACGGTGCAGCAATGGTGGATGACGCTTTCAGCATCGCCGAACGTCCCACGGAAAGGCCTCCGCTCGCTGATCCTCCTCGTCAGCTGGGAGATCTGGAATGAGATAAATGCACGTATCTTCCAGCACAAGGAGCTCCCGGTGATGCCGTTACTAGCAAAAATTAGAGAAGAAGCAAGGATCTGGTGCCTTGCAGGCGCCAAACACCTAGCACAAATGCTTCTTAGCGACTGACCTCTTTTGCATTTTTATCCCAGTCTTGTGATGTTGAGCTGGTCATCTCCTGTAAAGTGAAGTCTTAAGGCTTCTGATGTAAACCTTCTCCTATAATTAATGAAACGGCACAATCTCGTGCCGGTTTCCGTTCAAAAAAGAACAAAAGAAACCAACAGATTCCATGACTTCTTTGCCCAAGGTCACCATTACTGGAGAACTCTATCTATGAGACCGGTCCGCCGTCATGGATAAAGAAGCAGATCAATCCCAATGCACTCGCAAAGAAACTTGTAAACACAATCCTTTTGCTATTGAATAAGACAACCGTGTTCAAATATAATATGAACTGAAACTAATCACTGTGTTTTAAAATATCAACAGAGTTTTAAAACACACAGTAATGGAGAGCACTATATGATTTACGCATGTGCACATGCCAGTAACTAATCACTGTATTAAAGCGCTGAATTTGATATACCAGAACTTATACAATAATTGCCTTGTATTTGGTGTGGAAGTACTTGTTATTAAACCCAAAGAAATAAACTTAAGATCTAGCATTCAGTATTCATGGACTGTGATTATAGTGAATCGTTGTAGGGATTTTGGGGAGAATTCTGGAAGCTCTCACATTACCATACCATTTGTTATGTACATATACATGATATATGGGCTAGGCCCAAGCAACACACACACATAAGCCCAACACAACCCAACACTCCCCCTCAAGATGGGCAATAGATATCTATCATTCCCATCTTGTTACATGTCATATTACATTCTTTCACTTTTAAACCTTGTTGGGAAGGTAGCTACGATTTGACTCGGGCAAGGGACAATCGCCTCCAGGAACAAGACCACAGGTACGCGAAATGCTCACGGCGGCTTCCGAGGTTTCGATTGATCAGGCGAAGGCCACCCGCGACGAGCGAAGGCCAAAAAGAAATGAACGAAGGACATAAAGCAGGAGTTAGCGTGAATCCTCGAGCCAAAAGGCCCAGCGGAGTTGCCAGTGGCACGTCTGTAAATGTGGTCCTATCTCCCCCTATAAATATGGGAGGAGAGGACCTTGTAACGACATCTGCTTTTCGGGCCTCGAGCCAAAGACAACATCATTTGCACCGCACCCAACTCTCTCACCGCCTCAGACCCCTTCGCCCGGCATCGCGGGCGAGAGAGGGCTTCGCACGACTATCTGCAGGGAACCGAGACCAGACCTGAGCGAGCGCACCTTCGTCCAGCATCGCGGACCAAGAAGGAGGGCTTCGCACCAAACGGCGGACGACGACACCGGCTTAGGAGGGCTTCACAGGGCGATCCGAGGGCTCCAATACCCAGCGAAGGCTTCCAGAAGGCGAGATCTTATCAACTCTCTGTTGGAGGGCTTCGTCGAGTACCACGTCGACCTTCGATCCCCCAACATTTGGCGCCATCCGTGGGTCGAATTCATGATGAAAAGAAGACAAGACTATCACCAAGCAAAAACTGCAATGAAAGGACCAAAGCGACGAACGATGGTATCGAAGACCACCCACAAGCAGACGGAGCAAAGCGAAGAACAACGAAGGCATCCTGAAGAACTACAGAAACGAAGCGTACAGTGGAAGAGAAGGAAAAAGAAAAGAGCAAGATACACGAGGCGAAAAGTTCAAGCATACTCTTCATTCAATTCAAGAGACTCAGAGCTTGAAGTACCTACAAACGAAAGTAAGCGAAGAATTGTGTAGCGAAAAACACACACAACAAAGCAAGAGAAGACAAAGCAACACCTTGAAAATGAGCATCCGGATTCGAAGATTGCGAAGGTTGGATAGCACTGTCAAACGAAGGCAAATTAGTGCCCAAAGAAGGAACCATATCCTCACTCGAGGTTGGAAGCTCCGAAAACTTGCGTTTTCCAAGCAAACCAAGAAAGGAAGACTTCTTCGGGAGACAAAAAGTGCCCTTCGATCCAGAGCAAGCAGCCCCATAACCCTCAGGGAGTGGCTGATGGGAATTGACTAGCTCAGTCCCATCTACGGCACCACCTGTGCACATAGCATCCGAAGCAACAGGCGGAGGGCTTCACACCACCTCCGAAGGTATTGATGAGGAATCCTCATGAGCAGCATAAGGCACAACAGGAAACACAGCTATATTCCAAGGGTCGTTAGGAGACGGTTCTTCAAAGATAAGAGAATAAGTCGGCGTAAGAAGAGAACCTGGCGAAGGGGAAGGAATCTCAACATTCCTGGAAACAGACTCAACATCTGGAGTATCAACAACCGTCGAGGGATCCAGCCTGAGATGCTGAAGTACGGAAAAATATCTTCTTCACACGAGCTATCCTCAGGGAAAGGACGATTGTGCTGGCAAAGACCGAAGCTCAAATAAAACCGATTGATCCGAACATCAATACTCCTTCGAGACCGTTCAATCCACTCCTTCTGAGAAAACTTGCCAAGAAAAGAAGTAACTCGATCTTGAGGCGACCAAAGAGTGAAACCTGTAAACAGAGCAAAATATGAGTAAAGCGAAGACTGAACAAGTAAAAGACAGAAGAGGCAATCGAAGGCAGCGAAAGGCAAAAGAGAGCCATACGGGGTCCCGGGTTCGAAGGAAAAACTGGCATACTTAAGCCAAACTTATTTCTACCAAAAGAAGAAGGCCTCCAGCCACGTTGAGAGAGAGGAAGAGCCCCAGCAGCGAAGCATTCCTCCAGAATATCGCGAATAGTCATCCTCTGGCTAACCCTCCGGAAAGCATTAACACATCGAGAGATAGACTGATTCCACAGTGGCTCGAAGCCATTGATAATCCATATATCAACGGCTCTGCCAGTATAAAAACCAAGAGCAGAAGACTATGTAATAGAACCAATCCTTCACCCATTCGTGAAAAGCAGGAGGATCGAAGCTAGCGAGAGGCGTCAGAAACCCTTCTCTAGCCACAAATTCGACAACACCAAAGCAGGGGCTGAGCTGGTTTTCACGATCATAAAGAGGAACGTGCTGGGCTTGGTACACGCGATAAAAAGTAACCCTTCGCTGATGCAAGCCCAAGCGAAGGCGGACATGGTTGCAACAGCAACGGGAGTAAGATGGTGAAGCTGAAGATGGTATAAAGAAACAACACGAAGAACAAACTTCGAAGGCGGAAAGGACAGGCCAGCATCCAGAAAGGACAAAAAGACAACAAACTCATCAAATCTAGGCCTCAAGCGATCTTCCGGAATCTGCTTCGGACCATAGAGGGGACGACGAATCGAACCAATGTCGAGAAGACCAGACTCTGAGTAATGCTTCGAAAAAATACCCTTATAACGGGAAGTAGAGATAGACCTCGTGAAAGAATAACCAGCTCGAAGAGAATGAAAACCGCTAGGAAACGCTGCGGACTTCTGCCTAGCCATCGGAGGAGAAAAGGAAATACCTTCGAAAGAAGAGATGCCAACAAAACAGCCACGGCAGTAAAAAGATACGGATGGGGAAAGGTGAAAGCAACGCATATTTAAAGACCCGTTAAGAGCTGGGGACATTGGGGTGAAAAACCAGACAAGCAGGGACTTAAACAAGAAGATGAAAGACATTAAACAATACGAAAGAAAGAATAAAATAAGAAGAAAATCGCAGCTGGACAAGATAACTGCATCAAGGAAACGCCTTCGCCAGTTCCCTTTCGGCAGTTGAGGGCTAATGTTGGGAAGGTAGCTGCGATCTGACTCGGGCAAGGGACAATCGCCTCCAGGAACAAGACCACAGGTACGCGAAGGGCTCACGGCGGCTTCCGAGGTTTCGATTGATCAGGCGAAGGCCACCCGCGACGAGCGAAGGCCAAAAAGAAATGAACGAAGGACATAAAGCAGGAGTTAGCGTGAATCCTAGAGCCAAAAGGCCCAGCGGAGTTGCCAGTGGCACGTCTGTAAATATGGTCATATCTCCCCCTATAAATATGGGAGGAGAGGACCTTGTAACGACATCTGTTTTTCGGGCCTCGAGCCAAAGACAACATCATTTGCACCGCACCCAACTCTCTCACCGCCTCAGACCCCTTCGCCCGGCATCGCGGGTGAGAGAGGGCTTCGCACGACTATCTGCAGGGAACCGAGACCAGACCTGAGCGAGCGCACCTTCGTCCAGCATCGCGGACCAAAAAGGAGGGCTTCGCACCAAACGGAGGACGAAGACACCGGCTTAGGAGGGCTTCGCAGGGCGATCCGAGGGCTCCAATACCTAGCGAAGGCTTCCAGAAGGCGAGATCTTATCAACTCTCTGTTGGAGGGCTTCGTCGAGTACCACGTCGACCTTCGATCCCCCAACAAACCTTTAGTTAAACAGTCCACTATTTGATCTTTCGAGTTTACATAACTCAACTCTAGTACACCATCATCTAGTTTCTCCTTAATAAAGAAGCGATCTATCTTCACATGCTTTGTCCGGTCCTGCTGAACTAGATTATTAGCAATATTAATGGCTGATTTGTTGTCACACCAAATCTTCAGCGGACCTTTCCTTAGCACATTCAGCTCTGAGAGGAGACCTCTTACCCATATCATCTCACTCAATACAAGAGACATTGCCCTATACTCAGCCTCAGCTGTTGAGCGAGACACGACTGATTGTCTTTTGCTCCTCCATGACACGAGGTTTCCTCCCACAAAAACACAATATCGTGGAGTTGATCTCCTATCATCAAGACAACTAGCCCAATCCCCATCACAATAACCAGCCACGTTCAAATGTCCATGGCTCTTGAACATGAGTCCCTTTCCAGGACTACTCTTCAAATAACGAAGTATTATATAAACAACATCTAAATGTCCACGTCTCGGATCATGCATATATCTGCTCACAATACTGACGGCATAAGAGATGTCAGGCCTTGTTAGTGGGATAATTGTTAGTGGGGTGGTAGCTAACAATTAGCTGAGCTATTAGCTAGGGTGTTTGAAACCTTTAGTGCTAATTCTAGCAGCTAACAACTATCCTTAGAGGTTTCAAACAGGACCTAATATTAGCTAATAGGTGGTTAAAGGTCAGGTAATAATTAGAGGTTTCAAACACCTTCAGCTAATAGTTAGCTAGCTAATAGCTTTTTTTTTTTTTTTTTTTTTTGGAGGACAAGCTAGCTAATAGCTAATAGCTAATATTATCTAGCTAACAATTATCTCTAAAAATTTCAAACAGGGCCTAAATCCCCCGATACATATATGCAGCACTAGGAAGATAAAATCTCGTTCCACTGTATTGTGATTGCATGGCATTGGCAATAATAAGAGAAGTTTGTATAGTAGTATTGCTTGTAGATAAAATTTATAGCGACACGAATGAGGGACTGACTGTCAAATTACCTTTTGCAGGAGGAATTCAGAATACACGCTTTTATTAGGGAAAAGAATAATATAAACCTATTATTTTGTGTTCATATGCGGGGGAACAGCTCGCCGCCGCCTCATGGTTTTCGTTGCTCCCCGATACGGGACAGGTTACCTACCTTTGGATTAACTGGGCCCCATACTACTGTTATACCCAAGGAAAAGCTGTCCATGAGGTCGGCCCAAGAAACAAGAAAGAAACCAGCCCATTAGAAGAAAAAAAAAAAGAGAAAGAAACCAGGCCGAAGAAGTCACCGAAGCCGATCCGACGGTGGATGTTTGCGCTCACTAACCCTAAAATGCGGTGGATGTTTTTCTCCATATCCTCGCCGCCGCCGAGTCTTCTTCCCGTCCGGTCGCTAGCTACTGTGCATCAGTTGAGTTCGATTTCCACTGCCAAAGCTGAATCCGATCCGCCTTCTGCTCGCCGCCGCTCTTTTAACCCCAGTGCGCAAGCAGCATACACACACCCCCAATCAAGGAGAGGAGAGGAGAGGTCCAGAGAGAGAGAGAGAGAGGCCAGGACGCATGGGCGATGAGAAATCCACGGACCCCTTCCTGCGCCCTCCTCCTCACGGCGAGGCTGAGACCAGCTGGGCTCTGCTCGACTTGCTGGCCTACACTGCCGACCGCGAAAACTCCACCTCCGCGTGTGGCAAGATGAGCAACGGCAAGGATGTCCGGGTCACCTTCTGCACCGCGCCTCCGCCGCTCGTCTCCTACATCTGCGTCTGGTGCCCTGACCTGGAACCCGCCGACCAGCTGTCGGTAAGGTCCAGGATCGAGGCCGCGGACTCCGACCTCGTCCTCCTCTCCGTCTCCATCCGGTCTGTCCGGGGACACTGCGACTGCTTCCTCTACAAGGCTAACGGCGGCAAGGGGACGCCGTCGTTGCGTCTCGTCGAGCTCCCTGATGACTTTCCGAACACGCGCTATGATATTGCCCTCGTCGCCAGGAGCGACGTCGTCAGCCTTCGCCAACAATCGGAGGTCGCCGGGAAGAGGTTCCGCCTCCGCCCCCACGGCGAAGGCGACGCCGTGGAGAGGTTCGGCCTCCGCCCACATGGCGAAGGCGACGCCTTGGAGAGGTTGGGCGAAGGCGATGCCGTGGAGAGGTTCCGCCTCCGCCCACACGGCGAGGCCGACAGCGGCTTCTACGTCGCCGCACTCAGCCACGAGACAGACGGTGTATTCAAGCTCTGGGTCTTCGACTCCGAGGGGGACCAATGGACGCGCAAGCCAGTCCATGTACCCTGTCCCTTCTACCATCACACACGCAAAGCAATCAATCTCGGAGGTGGCTTGGTCGCCTTTGCTGACCCATGGCAGGGCATCGTTGTCTGTGATGTGCTTTGCCGCAGACCTCCACGGTACATGCTATTGCCCCCTGAACTTGTCAGGAACGACAGGTGCGACCATCCATTGCTTTTCCGCGACATTGCCGTTGTCGAAGGCCGCCTCACTCTCATCAGGCTCTGGAACATTGGTGAGCCGGACACCGACCGCAATTGCTGGAGCTGGGAGGCGTCCACATGGAGCAGGAAGGTGACTCCTCTCTGGGAGGAGGACTGGCGCCAGGACTACGTCGTGCAGTCTGGTGATGTTGAAGTAGACATGGATGCCGTGGACAATGTCGGGTTGCTGCCGGAGGTGGAGGATGTCGATGGCGTGATGAAGCCTTGCTTGGAGATGCGGTACACGGCTCATCCCACGCTGAGCTTGAGCGACAGTCATGTGTTTCACTTCATGGCCAAGGTTGGACGCCTTGACAAGAAGGCATTGGTGCTGTCAATTGACCTGAAGAAGCCGAGGCTACTGGGACTGGCCAGGTTTGACGCTGAAAGAATGCTTGGCCATCCTTTTAGCTATGCTTATATGCAGTCTTGGATCCCCAGATATTTCAACCCAGGTGATTGGATCAATTCCCTTCTTTTCTGACCACTTCTCTTAATTGAATTTGTTCACATGAGAAACCTGCTGCTTAGTAGTGATTTTATTTGTCGGGCACAATTCAGACAATGCACAGGCTGTTTTTCTGGTTGCAATAATTGTAGAGTCTCATGGCTTTGAATTTCGAAATTTTTTCTATTTTGTCACCACAATGTTTTGTCCTGAATGAACTGGGAACAGAAATTCGGAAGATGTAAAAAGCTATAGATGAATATACGGCAGTAAACCGATACGAAACACGTTGGGTGCTTTTCAGTTCTTTCTGCAGTCTTTTGCACTAACACATGGTGCTGTTTTACTGAATGCAGGTGTGGGCGAAACTCTGAAACGATCAGGCAAGTTCCATGTTACATACCCTCGCAAGCTGCATGCCAGAAGCATTGTGATGGGCGATGAAATGTATATGCCAATATCAGGCGCTGTTCAAGAGAAACATGTTACTGGATCAAGTAAGGGGGCTGAACTCAAGGATAATTTTATGGACGTGGATTGATCTTTTACTAAGTATAGGGACATTAATAAAGATGTTGAGTTCCAGTTTGTGTAAGACCGTAAAGAATTTCCTTAATGATCATTGCTGCTTATGAAGGGGAGCGAATAAAGGTGTTACTTTTCGTGCCCCTTGTATGTATTGTATTTTGTGTAAGACATATTTTCCTTTCAGTTTTACTATTAGTTGTAATGTTGGATTGAGAAGGGCCGTGTGCATAAAATTGATGATTTGACAGGCTACTCTTTATGGGCCTGTTTGGTTGCTGATCTCGTCAAGATTTGCCTCAGGCGTATCTGTCCACACATTCAATTTGGATTTGTTGAATTTGCTGATCCTAACAAGAAAGGAAAATAGCCCTGCACTAATAGTGTACGACCCAAATATAAGAAAGCTCTCTGGTCTGAAGCCATTTGATGTGCTGTTTAATATGCTCCAGATATATTCTTCTTTGATCTGCTATTCGGATGCCTGTGTCTTAGCTATCTTGTCAATGATTTTAGTGTGCAATATACCCTGCCAAAAAAAAGTACAAAAAACTAAGCAAGTTACATGTTTCGATAAATTCATGTGCGTCTGTTAACTGCATGTAATTGTTTGCTATTTGAACACTAGCCACTTCTGGGTTACCTTTCTTTCATAATGCCTCCTGCATGAGTCTCAATCTTCCATATGTTTCAAAGCCTCCCAAGATTAAGCAGATTTCAACTGCCCATCTTTAAGAGAAGACCTGGGGACAGTTATTCTGTTCATTTTGTTGAAAATGTCTTTGATGAGCGGTAGTTCCGTAGTCTTGTGATGCGATCCCTGTGGAATGTTGTCATGTTGCCACAAGATCACCTATACCAACCATCCATATGTTTCCAGTCTTTGTCTACGGGTATAGTGAGTGGCGTGGAATGAATTGCAAAGTTAACGCGCCATATGGCTATAGATTTTTTTTTTTAAGAGACATATGTCTATAGATATTCACGCCAATCTGTCTTTTAGGGCCCGTTTGGCAAAGCCGTACCCGTTTCTAGCACCAATGGGCAGAAACCTCACAAAACAGCAACGATGATATTTGTAGTTCTTGCCTGAATCCGTCTGTATTGTTTCAATTGTTTGGTGACTTTTGTCTAGCGAAGAGAAATGGCAGTTTAGGTAAACTGTTATGCCGTTATTTGCTGTTATCCCTGTGGTTGTAGGCGGCCGCAGCTGTGGAGGGCGGTGGGCAGGGCTGGGGTGGGGTCTGGGAGCGACGCCAAAGTGGTTAGCAAGGGCAGGGCTAGTGGGGCAGCGACGGCGAGTGCAGGCAGCGTGGCGAGGCGTCGCGACGCCAGTCCCCTTGCAGGCGGGGGCGGCGGGCGACCATAACGCGGGAGGCTACGGAGCAACTGGCTGGGTGGTTGTTTGGTCTGCGGGGGAGGTGGTCAGGGCAAGGAAGAAGACGATGGTAGGCTACCAGTAGCAGTTAGTCGCATCCAAACATAAAGCCCAATTCGAGGCACTCAAAAACACGTTTGTACATTTTTTGAACAAGAATTTACCTGTGAGGCCTGTTAATTTCACAAGGTTCATAAACCTCGTAGGACACTGGACCCTACCTCCTTAAAAAGCGACAGTAGCCCTGTTTCTAAACCACGATAATGAGCCAAAGTACACAACTCCATATTAATCTGGCTATAACCTAGGACTACCAATCCTGCTCTGGATTCACTAATTATGTTCACTACTTGATTAACTACTATCAGCTTTTGAGGCAAACACGACACTAGAAGTCAGCAACCTTCAATTGCTAAAAGATCCCGCTATAGAAGTCAGCAACTACGAGCTATTAAAAAGGCAAACAGCAGACGCGCGTAGCACAAGAGGTTCCAACACTATGCAAGTTTGGCTACATAATAGAATAGAAAACAGAGATGCGCCATCTCCGTTTTACATGCTTGTATCGAGTATATTACTGTTAGCTTGATGCACCAGAATTCAGTTTAATTTGTACGCCATGTTCAAATTTTGAGCAGCCTTGGCTCCAAAAAGAAAAAAGAAAAAAAAACCGAGCAGCCAATGATTGATAACTTCATGGCTGCATAATTACTATAACAGTATAACCTAACACAGCTGATCTGCAAAACATAGTATAATATATACAAACACTGGCCCATAGCGATAAATAATTGTTTCTATTAATAGTGTTGTGTTTTTCAAGTTTCTATTAATTTTCTATAACACATCTGCCACAGTAGGTCCAAATTTCAATTAATTTTTCAAGCGGTAGTTTAGACTCTGTTCCATAATCTGCATCTATGATGAGCACTGCTCATGTTGTGGCCCTTGTGAACTAAACAAACATCAGCAGTGAAAGCATTCTATAAAAAAAGTAATGCAGTTGATAAAACTTGTACGCCTAAGCATTCCATGATAATGCATTTTTAATCAAACAAATACAACAATTTCTTTAAATTTCAGAGAAGGGCCGACTTAAGAAGATAATCAGCGAATATTTTTATAACCAAATAACAAGATATTCTTCTAGATTTTCAATGGATCCATACAAAATAAATATATGTTACCTTCTGCGTAACCACATCACAAGTAGCCTTCATAAAGTTCCCCTTCAACAATAATATAATTATTAAGTTTGGATGACTACCCCTAATTGCTTCACTTGAAAATGCAAAACTAAAAGATAAAGAATATGACCTCAAGACATACATGCAGTATGCAGGGTCACGGTTGGTACTTTCATAATTATGAAAAATGTTGACTCAGTTACATCTCTCGCACTTAATTGATTAGTTGGCATCTAGTACAGTAAATAAGAGTTTAAAGTTTCCAATAAGAAATGATGTTTCAAAGGATCTGGGCAAAAGTTTTGGTGCATCCTTGTGTTGAAATTTGGTTAAAAAATGTCATTTGAGCAATTGATGAAGAAATCTTGCTTGCTTCTAAAATGGACGAGATAAAGTGAACTATACATGACAAACTTCAGCAAGACAGGAAAAAAATCATTTAGGCAAAGCATCTAGGTCTTGGTACAGAGATATGGAGAATGGCTACAGAAGGAAAGACAATAGTTAAATTTCATGGGCACCATATGGAATGAGCAGACAATATGGAGAATGGCTACAGAAGGAAAGACAAACTTCAGTAAGACACGAACAAAATCATTTGGGCAAAGCAACTAGGTCTTGGTACAGAGATATGGAGAATGGCTACACATGGAAAGACAATAGTTAAATTTCACGGGCACCATATGGAATGAGCAGACAATTATATGCAATCGTTAACAAACAATGCATTTGGGACACATAAGTTGGGAGTAGCACCAAAGAGCCGATATCCAAAACCCTCATGCAAAAGAAGAACAGCAGCACAGGGCAAGAGGCTAAATAAATTCCCAAAACCCATTGAATTTTCGTTGATGATGGCACGAGGGCACCAGCAAGTCTAGAGGAACACATTTGAGTTTCTATATGGCATTTTGAATTATCTAAAACAGGGAGAAAGGGAAATATAACTAAATTTAATCCAAGCAAATAAATTTGTACACAACCTCAACCATTTGCAGTGATTACAAGCATACTGAATTTCTGACAGCACATTCGGCATATTCAGTAATACCCACCAATTATTCTTTAAAACAGACAAGATATAATGTACTAATGACTCGAAAGTTACATTGCTAATCAGCAGCACCCACCACTCCAGGGAACTGTCACTGAACATAACCATGAACAATCTGCCACAGCATTACCCTCACGAGAACAGGACAAACCAGATAAAACCTCCTTGTTGTTTGAAGCAAATCAGCAGGTTTTCTAGCATGCCTATCTCTGGCATATTTACTAGCAGACGGCAATATAACTACGGCAACAACATACAATCAAAGAAATACTCCCAGAAAATGCTCGTATAATAATGGCCTTCATTGGGGAAAATAACATGGAGGTCCGTATCACATGCTTGTCACGAATTCCCATCACCGAATGCCCAAGCATGTTGTTCAAACGTTCATTACTAAGAGGTACCTTTATTCCTATTTACGACATTGAATGTGAAATAAGTCTATTTGTTCAAAAGAAGTCCAATGACAATAGTAACAGAAGAGAGGCATAGCTACTCTGACACAATTGCAAGAGTGCATCTTTTCCCCACAAACGACTTCAGCTTTAGCAACAATTATTATTATTGCATTCTACTTATTACTTGGCAATGAGCACACATAATGACTCCTATCAGAAGCATGAACAGTAAACTGAAATAAAGCTTACTTGTCAGCAAAGCATTGGCATAATTAGACAAATTTATTCAAGTCCAGCGACTAAGAGGCCACAACTTGATCACCTTCAATATGGAAAAGGTACAAAGAAAGAGAAAATTGACCGCCAAGCCAGCAGAATATTCCCAAGTAAGAGGTTAGGAGGAGACATAACAGATGCATCAAGGGATATGAAGGCACCTACAGAGAAGTTGAGCAGTTGAGCGCATTGCCTTGGACAAATTGATTTAAATATAATGGCATCAGCTCTCGCTACGCTAGGTCAATCGCCACTGAACGTAACTTCAACAGCTTGCAACAACATGACTGTTCAAGTCTATAAAATAGATATGATGCAAAGATCATCCTTGCACTTTCCCACCTCCTGAAAAGGTTCGGTACAACACAGCTTGGCACCCTAGCCAGACTTCCAACCTGCGCAGAATTTGAACAGAATGTTAAAAGGAACATCAGTCTGGAAAAATAAGGGAATGGGTATTTTCAAACCTCCATGCTCTTCTCAGTTCCAGAACAACAGACGAGGACCCAGCTGCAATTCAGATCCATCAATGGTCCTTGGCCTTGCAGACCTGTAGTCTCTTCAAATATCTTCAAAACTGCAAAAAAAAAATTAACTGATTCAGAAAATGTAACGAACAAATTAATCCTACATGCTACAGGGAAGGCGGTCTGATACATACTCTCCTCTCATCAGATTTTGCGCCAACATTGGTTTTATAAGTTTGTGGATGTACTTTACAAGTTTGGTGGATGAGAACACTTCAACTTCAGCGATACTTTTGACTGTAACAATCCCAGGTGCATGTTGTTGCAGATTTCTATCATAGATCAGCTCACCCCGAATATCTCCAGTGAAACGTTCTCTTTCGTGTGCCTCAGTTCCTTTCCCATGAGTCTCTCCTATTTTACCTTTCACCCCACTAGCTCTTCCCTCCTTTCCTTTCCCCCTGGCCGCTCCTCCCTCCTTTCCTTTTGCCCCTCCAGCTTGATCTTGCTCTCCTTTCACCCCATCAAGCACAAATTCATACACATGGGTAAGAAGGTTAATATTGCTGTCCTCGATAGGACCCCGCCAATCATCAAATCTATCTTTACGGAGTACAGGGTTCATCTCAATGATTTTCTTCAATTCAGATGGAATAGAAGAATATGGTTTCTGCAGTGCTAAACGAGCATCACAGACAAAGTTATGTCTAGTTAGCGGCATCTTCAATGACGGGTGATGGACAATATACACTCTAAACCACGGTTCTCCAAGCTCATAAATATCTGCAGTTTCTATATCCTTACAAAGCTCTGGAAAATACAGTGGGTAGTCTGAGTCTTTGGCTTCCTCCTGACGTTTCTCAGGCTTGCGGCAGTCCAGGCGGGATCTGAATTGACCAACAAGGTGTTTCAGGTCATCTTTCTTTGACCGAAACACTGCATCCGCGTCACCCGTTAGCATTTCTGGTTTCTGGGCAATGACATAATAGGATTTGTCAACAACATACATTTCATCAGGTCTGAATTTTCCGTTCCAGGTTCTTCCCATTTCATGGCCATCAAAGATTTGATCAGCAAATCCCCCAAAAAGGGCAGAGGTGAGTGGTGCCAACGTATACCCGCAGTGACCCTCACCAAATATGTTGCTAAAACTGATCACCAGATTATCATGGATTTCCATAAGTTTACTCACAGGATCTATGTAATGGGGCATTCGATATATGGTCAACTCTGCCTTCCAGTTTATAGCTTCAGTGGGACCCAAGCCCTCAGCACTCAGAAATGAGCGTACAGCAGGTAGTAAAGAGACTTCGCAGCTGCACAGGAAAGGGCAAAATTTTAGTACTCATTTCAACATGCAGATGTTTAGGTAATCTTTGATAAAAAAAAGAAAGAAATTCATGTAGCAAAGTGTTTCTATATTAGCCTATTAGGAATATATAAGGCAGTTTCACTACATATGTTAATTTCTTGTAATATAGAAAGGGACTAGTGTAGTACTCTTATTACACTATGCAGATATTTATAGGTAGTTTTCAAAAAGAAATGAAAGAAAATAGTGCAGTGATGTTTCTATAACAAAAATAGGACAGTTTTACTCTATATTCCAAGTTCTTGTAATATAACCACAAAGGCAAAATTACCTATTGGCATTCACTAAGTCAACACCCAGCTGTACTTCTCCTGCCATCAGTATATCTTGGAAATCAACATTGAGGTTGAATAACCGAATTTCATTCATAAATTTCACAAGACTTTTGTAGAAGAAGCCTTCGGTTCCTTCCCTAACAAAGCTGAACAGATTAAAGAACAAATTTTCAGCCCAGGATTAGAATACATTGTATCACACTAGTTCAGAAAGATGGTATTGCAGTAGGTTGTAGCATAAAACAAAACATCACGATTACCGTGTAAGAAAATTGATGAAGCGCTTCTCCAAATCTGCTGCTGCAGCTCGTTTCTTCTTCAATTCTAATTCTGCTTGCTGCTTGGCTCTTGCTTCCTCGTGGCTTGCAGTCTCTGCCCGCTGCTGCGCGATCATTTCCGCTTCACGTACCGCTTTCTTTGCACTCTCGGCATAAGACACGCCATCCTTAGTCAAGCTCCTGTCTAGATTTCGCTTTAAGCCCTCTTCCTCCTGCTGCTGCTGCTTCTTATGCACCTCCTCTTCCTCCTCATCATCATCAAGTTTCCTCAGCTTCTGCCCCTTAAGTTTCTTCAGCTCCTCCTCCTGATTTAACTTTTTCTGCAAGTCCTCCCCCTGATTCTTGTTTATCTTCCTCAGATTGCTTTTTTCAGCTTTTGATTTCCCAGTGCCAGAATATTCAGGTAAGTAATCACGGTGCATTTCCAAGAGATCCATTCCTTTGTTGGCAACCACAACGAAAGGGGCTGATGTATGCGTTGGAGGGCTGTTCACCTCGACCGGTGAATAAGGATCCGCTGGATGGAGGAGCTGCTCCGCCTGCAAACTCTTCTTTGATTCCTCAGCCTCAACATGATCTTGTCCTTGCCTCTTTTGTAACTCCTCAGCCTCCTCTTCATGTTTTTTCTCCATGGCTTTAATTTCTTGTCCATGCTTCTGTTTCAATCGCTCTATTTCCTCCTCATGCTTCTGTTTCAATCTGCCCAACTCATCCTCCTGTTTCCTTTTGAAGGCTGCCTCTTGGTCGTTCTGTGCAGTCGCCTCCTCCTCCTCCTTCTTCCGTAGTGATGCTTGCTTCCTCTTCTGTGCACGAATCTTATTCCTCTTCTTATTCGGAGCTGAGGCAGCAGTATCACCACTCACCTCCTTTCCAAAGCTATTGGAGGAGTTTGCAGAAGAATATGCAGGTTGCTCTTGCTGATGATGTTTCTTTCCTGCCTCCAACAGCTCCTTTGTAACGTCTCCTTTCTGCTGTTTTTGAGCTGCCGTGGCCGCCTCCTCATGCTTGCTCAAGCCCGCCGCCTCCTCATGCTGCTTGCCCAAGGCAACTTCCTTGCTCAACGCCAGTGCCTCCTGCTGCTTGTTCAAGCCCGCCGCCTCCTCATGCTGCTTGCCCAAGGCCACCTCCTTGCTTGACGCCGCTGCCTCCTCCTGCTTGCTCAAGCCCGCCGCCTCATGCTGCTTGCCCAAGGCCGCCACCGCCTCCTCCTCCTGCGTGCTCAAGGCCGCCTTCTGGCGCTTCTGCTCCCGGCTCTTGGCTCCTTGTTCTTGCCTCTCCGCCTCATCAACCACCAAATTTCTACCCTTCCCTGGATCTTCTTCCTCAGATTTCTGTCTCACGCTTCTTCCGCTGGATGCCCAGCTCCCGCCTCGCTTGTTACGACCACCACCAGGCATCTTCACCCGGATCCGATTCTCGATCACAATGACGGCGCAGCAAGCTCTAGGGTTTTGACAGTGCGTTTCTCATGTGTTTGGGGAGAAATCGGGGGATGGGAGCTGCCGAATGCCGATGATGGGGTGTTTTTTCTATTTCATTTTGTTTCACTTGGGCTATGTCTTCTTATCACAACAACGCGTGTGCTATCGGCCCAATCACCACGGCAAAATGAGCCTTTGGTGACGGCCTAAAAGGGCCTTGTCCAAACCGGCGGCAACGGGACGGCATGGCACGACGATGTCTTACACAGCACTTTGAAGCACCCAGCGATCCGTGCGTGAATACAAACAAACCGGAGGATGTGCTGAAAATAAATTGTGATGCAGCGTTTAAAGAAACGAGGAAGAGTGGACGTTGGGAATATGTGATTAGAGATTGCGATGGAGATGTCATACCTGTTAAATTCGTTTCAAGCTGAAATAATAGCTTGTTTACAAGGTGTACAAGCCGCCATTGATCTGGGAGCTAGCAGGGTGATATTAGAAACTGATGCAATCAGTCAAGGTAGCGATGGATTTCACTGATTTTGCCAGTTCAGTTGCTGGAGATTGCCAGTTCAAATTAATCACGTTTATCGTGAATGTAATATGGTAGCCCATGGTATAGCTGCACTCGGTTGTGCGTGTCATGTCGAGGATAGTCCTGTAGTGGACAATCACCCCGGATGTATTTGTGATTTGGTTGTCGGCGATTTGTCGACAAGTGATTAATGGAACTGTGTTCCCTTTCACAAAAAAAGTCGCCACTCAGGACGCGCATGCGTCCTTCCTTGGACGGACCATGCGCGAAGGCGGCAGAGTGCAGGGTGGGGACGGGCGGTGCGACACACCGCGTCACGGGTGGTGGTTATCGCCGACGGGGTTAGAGGTTAGGTTGTCGGGGATCGGTGCAGCGCGAGGACCTTCTTTTCTAACGACCTTAGAAGGAGGGGTCCCGGGGGGGGGGGGGGGGGGTGGTGAGGGCCGGCAAGGCTATGGGAGGTGGTGCGACGTTGGTGCCGCCAGAGCCGTGGGCGGCTGGAGGCACTACAAAGAAATCAGGGTATTGCCACGAGCAGTGTTGCAACAACAAAATTTTGATTGCGATAGCTAGGTGTTGTTGCAACATTTTTTATACATGGTTGCAATGTGTGGACATTATTGTCACAAAACAACTTCCGTTGTGAGAGGTATGTGTTAATAGCCACAGTCAATAAAATGGTTGCGAAAGGTTGACATCTATTGCAACAAAACAATAATTGTTGCATCAATTTCAATATTTTTGTGGCAATACACTAATACTATTGCCACGATTGTCTTGTCGTTGCAATAGATATGTTTTATTGCAACAAAATATTATCGTTGTAATTTTTGAAAAGTTTGTTGTAATAGAAAAAAAATTATTGCCACAAACAAAGAATCGTTGCAGCACGCAAAATCTATTGCAACCAATTTTGGCTTTTGCCACAATTTTTCATAAACTTTTCTACATCATGAGAGACAATAAAGAAATAACATTGCTATTGAAAACACAAATAGCAACAGTGGTGTGGTGGCAAAGCGATTCTTCATAACATCAAGGTCTTGGGTTCAAGTCATGTCTAGAGCATATTAGCCTACAATATTTCCTCTTTTTTTTTCTTTGCTTTTGCTCAATTTATTGCCACAACTAAATATAGTTGCAATAACCATTTATTGCCACAATTTGAGTTGTTGTGTTATTGCTGATCGCAACGCTTTATTTCATGGCAACAAATATAGGTATTGCAACCAAACAAAAAAAATGGTTGCGTAAGCCTATTGCCACGCTACTACTTGCCACGACAGCCCACGAAATGAGTTTTGTAGCAATAGTAGGTTATTGCAACCATTTTGGCCCTATTGCAACGATATTTCACCGTGGCAATACCCTTATTTTCTTGTAGTGAGGGCGATGAGCAGGGAGGCGCTTCGACCAGCTCCATTCCGACCACCAGTCAGACGCGTGGCGGGCGCGCGCCCTGCTATCGCGCGTACGCACGCCCGTTGGCCGCCCCCTTTATCTTCTTTCTCCTGTTGTACACCTTGCTCCGATGCCCTCGCCCTGACCTCGCTCAGCTGCCTCCACTCCGCTGCCCTTGTGCCCTGCGCCGCCCCTACTCCACTGTGACACGCTCCGTGCTGTCCTCTCACCACCGCGTCGCGCGCCCTATGCCGCCCTTGCTCCAACGTGCCACCTTTGTTCATTCTTGGGCAACATTGTACTGAAGAAGACTGTGTTGCCTAGCAGCGTGATTAGCCTTAGATAAACAAGGAGTTCTAGCAAATCCAGCAATCAAGACACCCTTGCAGTGTTTACAGGTTGCGGCATACCTGACCTGATCGCCAATGACGTCCTTGTACAATGGCTCTCTAAGTCAGGGTCAGCCGACCCTGGACAGGTCACCTGGCCCAATCAAAGTCGTCTGATGCCCTAAGGGTCGCCGACGTGACGACTCATGTCGGCATCACATCTTTCGGTCGCTAATTTCTTCATCCGGAATCAAAATTGAGTGAACCATATGTCCGATCGTATCGATGAGGACTTGGTCATGATGTGCTCCAATATGGGAATTGAACCTCATCTTCGTGTTGGTTCTTGTATTCTTTGGTTTCATAGAAAGACCGGGTGATCGTCATGTGTATTGTAATGGCGGTCACCGTCACCCGGTGCTTTCATTGTCTATTTTCTTCACTTCATTGCTTGTCATGGCCATGGGGACATTGGAGGACATGTTGGGTAATTCGCACGGCCATTGAACCAGAAAGCAATGTGTGCTTGAAGTTGTACTCCATATACCTTGCATGAGTACACTATTGTTGCTCCCTGCTTAGCTTAGGGAACGCCAGGAACAATGAATTCGTGATCCTCAGCCTTTAAACAATTCATGTCGTTTCATTCGGGAAAAAAAAGATTCATGTCGTTTAAGTTAAATTGTTTGCCTAGTTTCATAGTGGCAAAATTATATTTAGCAGATTCTTTTCATTTGTTCAAAACACAACACTACAATACAAATGAGGATACACATACACGAGTTTCCCTCTTATTAACACAAACACGAGAGACTGGCCAATTTATCTTGAGATTGACAAAGTCACCACAAACGTATCACCAAACATAAAAGGTTGCCTATCACATAAATAAAGATAAATAGTCGAAAACGCAACACCGTGCCGTGCCGAGTCTAGGGCTTAGGTGGCTTGATTCCACCATATAAATCTAGACACTCGAAGACATGGGCAAAAATACTTATATTTTGAAATGGAGGCAATAAACAGCTAAGATACACTCTTTTTATTTGACATATTAAAATCGGCCCGGCTATATTTTTCAACCATAAATTATCAAAAATTGATTCTATGAAACATTACATGATCAGATCCATATATGAAAATGCTTTGATTCAATATTTGTAATATTTTTTGTCATATGTAATATTATATTTATATAAAAAATAGTGGTCAAGTTATGCCTTAATTAAAGACTTGAGGAAATCCGAAATAAAAAAGAAAACCGACTGCAGGATCTTATAATGCATAAATGTCAAACATTCTCGTGAAGAAAATGAATGCTGCAAATTAGCTTGACTAAAGTGAAAGCTTGCAGCCCACTTGGTTTTCTCGCTTTCCTCGTGGGGCCGGAAACGACTCTTAGTTTAAAGAGTGAAATGCACCAGGAGTCCTTGAACTTGTCTCAGATTCTCATCTAGGTCTCGGTACTTTCAAATGTTGGTTTCTGGGTCCTCGAACTTGTCTCGAGTTCTCATCTAGGTCCCGATACTCTCAAATGTTGGTTTTTAAGTCCTTGAACTTGTCCCGGGTTCTCATACAGGTCTTCGAACTTGCTAATAAGTCTCATCTAGGTCCAAATCACCATTCAAATAGAAAAAAAAACACATTTTCATATTTCAAAAATACAAAAAATTCTAAAATAACAATTTCAAAGAACACAATATATTTTGAATGTTGAAAATTTGTTTTATGTCTCTCATAGTGCCACGCATTTTTCATATTTGCAAGTCTCATCTAGGTCCAAATCACCATTCAGCTTAAAAAAAACACACATTTTCATATTTCAAAAATACAAAAATTTGCAGCAAATATGAAAAATGCGTGGCATCATGAGAGACATAAAACAAATTTTCAATATTCAAAAATATACTGTGTTCTTTGAAATTGTTATTTTACAAATTTTTATATTTTTGAAATATGAAAATGTGTTTTTTTCTATCTGAATGGTGATTTGGATCTAGATGAGACTTATTAGCAAGTTCGATGACCTATATGAGAACCCGGGACAAGTTCGAGGACTTAGAAACCAACATTTGAGAGTACCGGGACCTAGATGAGAACTCGAGACAAATTTGAGGACCCAGAAACTAACATTTGAAAGTACCGGGACCTAGATGAGAATCCGAGACAAGTTCAAGGACCCCTGATGCATTTCACTCTAGTTTAAAATTAGATCAAGTGTTGTATATGAATCTATCTCTTTCACATCTTAAAAACCCAGCAACTCAAACAAGGGAAAGATATAATCCCAGAGTAGTGATTTATTAACAATGAAATGGTATAGATGCGTTGTGATGTATTTGTGTAAAAAAACACTCTGACATTTCTACTCTCTGGCTAGCGACGGGCCACTCTACAAGAACACAGGGAATCACGTGATCCTCCGCTTGATCCCCCCGTTCACTCGCCACTTCCCCGGTGTCCATGGCATCTCCCCGCGACCCGGGGGCGGGCACCATGGCCAAGCAGCTAAAGGTGCTGCTGCCTCCTGCCATGGCCAAGCTGGTAAGCACACGATCGCCGGCGAGGTCAAGCTAGCTAGCGCCTGCGCTTCACTGACGAGGGGAGAGCTGAAAGCAAACTGGCTCTGATTAACCCGCGCGCACACTCTGCAGCGCATCTCCGAGGAGCTCGCCGGCTGCTTCGGCGCCGGCGACGGGGGCCGCGCGCCCGTGGCGCGCGTGGTGAGCCCGTTCGGCAAGGTGTGGCGCGTCGAGGTCGAGCGGGCGGCGAGGGCGCGTTCCTGGGGCGCGGGTGGCCGGAGTTCGTGGTGGCGCACGGCCTCGGCGTCGGTTGGTTCGTCGTGCTCCGGCACGAAGGCGGCGGCGCGCTCACCGTCAAGGCCTTCGACACCAGCTTCTGCATCAAGGAGTTCGGCGCCCCGGCTGCAGGTTGGTAAAGTGGAATTGAAGTTGTTTCTTGCAATGTTCCTCCAAATTTCTCCTGAATTCGTGCCTTTACTAATTTAGAAGTTTGGTGCCGCAAGGAGCTCGGAAATTGGAACATATTCTTCCGTGATTACGAAATTGGAGTGCCAAAAGTTAATTGCCAACTACCTACCGGTGAACTGGTTGACAAAAAGCTCTGCCCATTTGGAACGGTGAATTGAAGTTGTTTCTTGCCATGCTCTTCCAAATCTCGCCTGAATTCGTGCCTTTCAACTAGTCCGCAACAGATCACAATACCAATCATATATGACTTATTTCTACAATGCTACTAGTACTAGTTAGTCTTGGTCAATTACTTCTATTTTCCAATTGAACTGATATCTACAGCTCACATTTTATTCAGTTCCGGCAAGCACAAGCAGCAAAGGGATTTCTCGCAAGCCGCAGTTCATCAGGATAATTCACCAAGATTCCATGGAAAAGATGGTTCGTAGAACGTTCTAAATCTTTGTTCCCTCACTATATATGTTTCATTGCAAAATCTTCAGTAGTTGTGTTGTTGCAGATGATCCCTGCAAAGTTTGTAAAACAGTATGTCCCCAAAGAGTGTCTGAACATTCAGATGGCTGTCATTTCCAGTCCACTCGGCAAATTCTGGCGTGTTGACGTTGAGAACCATCAATCAGGCGTCTTCTTCGCAGGTGGCTGGTCACAGTTTCTGAAGTCTCATTGCATCACTGAAGGACACATTGTGCTCTTGAGATAGGAGGGGGGCATGGCGTTCAAATTCAAAGCTTTTGGGCTCGATGGTTGCCAGAAAGATTTCATAAACCAGAGCAGATGAATTAGTTTCTAATATACTAAATCTTTATGGGCTATGGATAAGGTTGAGGTCTAATTTGTTTTCTACTCATTTATAGGTACTGAGAAGCAACATGGAGCACCTCCTCTTTCTCCCAGTAGAAAACGTAAAATGATCAATGAGAACCCAGGTTGTCATGAAAATGATAGCCCAGAATGTCAAGAAAGTGAGAACCCAGATTGTCAAGAAAATGAGAACAAGGCTTCATCGCAGAAGAGATTTGACTACCAGATAGGAACTCAGTCATGGATAAAGAAAAAGATCACCACCCCGCAGCTCAAGCGCCTTGTAAGCATAAATGTTACTTCACTGAAAAAACTTTGATAAATATGTACATTTTGACTTTTGATAAGAGTATGCTAGGAAGAATAAAGGGCAAGGTAGATAAGCAAAAAACCAACTTAGTTTTTTTTCTCTTAGTGGTACACAATATATGCATGCTATTGCCACAGTAAATAATATTTCAGCAAGAATTCTATCGCCAAACCCCAATAACCCACATTAAAAGGACTTCACAATTAAGCAACATATGTAATGGTCGACTCTAATTGATTGTTGATGCTTAATGAAGTCAATTGTGCAATCAACTCAGTTGCAATGCTTGCAGTCATTGTTCCCGGAGTTCTGCAACCGAATTGGGTTCGTGAAAACATGCACGGTCATACTAAAAACTGAAATGGATGGCACCAGATCTTGGCAGACACGTGCTCTCGCTTATCACAAAGCCCGCTACCTTCTGGGAGAGGGTTGGAAGAGCTTCTGCAAGGAGAACAATCTAAAGAGTGGAGATGTCTGTACCTTCAACATTGTTGAGACCACGCGGTGGCATGTCACGATCACACGGTGTAAGTACAAAATAAATCATTTTTCTGATTATTTGGAAACTATTCACTACAGATTGAACGGAAGCAAATACTGAAGCAGATGTTCCTTTTTGCCATATTAAGTACCAACATCGACAGATAATCAAAAGCAACAGGAGTCACCATCTTCTTCTGGTAGGAACTGTAAGAGCAAAACTGACTGGTCAGGTAGTGAAGGGAGTAAGAGCAAGAATGACTGGTCAAGTAGTGAAGGGAGTAAAAGCAAGAATGGCGGGTCAAGTTGTGAAGAGCCAAAGAGATTCACGAAATGTGACTACGACTTGGGGCCACCTTCTTGGATACAGAAGGAGCTAACACCCAATTCACTTAAAAAACCTCTCGTAAGAATAATCATGTCCCTACATTTATTAGTAATTTAGGAATAAGAAAATGTTGTTTAACTTTTAGCAAAGTATACGAATTGGTACCTTTTTTGGTATGGCCACCTGATATTTGGTCAGCATGCTCATGAAATATTTCTTATTTTGGATAATCTGAGATCAATATGTTCAATTTGATATTTCGGTTACCAAATTAAACATTTGCATGCATGCTTTCGAACGAGGAAATAAAACTCTTGTATGATATCAACAAGAATCTAGAGCTATCAGTCAGTTTTCATCCACTTTCAAGTTGTTCATCGCTTACAGAAACCTGTTATTATGATTGGGATTATTGCAGAATTTGCCACATAACTTCTGTCATGCGATTGGGCTGCGGGGACCTCGCACCATCATTCTCAAGACCTCAATCAGCAGCGCCGAATCTTGGCAAGTTCATGGTTTCATGCAAAAGAACCGAAGCTACCTGCTGGGGCAGGGCTGGAAACAGTTCTGCGTGGAGAACAACCTCAAGGAAGGGGACATCTGCACCTTCAATATTGTTGAGACCACGCTGTGGCATGTTGTTATCATGCATCCATAAGCTAGACCTGGATAATACATCAGGCATGTGTCACTTTTTATATATGGCGACTATGGATTTTACTCTTCTTATTATGGAATCTTTGGAGTTCATAAGTAAATTGAATTGGGTTTGTAATTTGTTGAGGCACTTTAGGCAAGTTCTGTTTATTGATGTCTTAGCTAGTTGCGTTATGTTTCAAAATGTTTGCTTTACTGCACCAAACTCAGCATGTATATCGGTTCAGTTCTATCCCAAATTACAAATAAATGGTAATCAATTAATTTCCAGAAAGCCTCACGAAAGTCATACAAAAAAACCAATCACCATCCACACCCCCTTTCTTCAAAATTAGCAACATGCCGGGTTTGCATGTTACCAATAACGATCCGGCGTGAACACCTAAACTATATTGCCAGGGCTGTGAGCAGGAAAATTCCCATTGTCCTGGCCAGGCTCCACAGGTCATCTCCAGCATGCTGCAGTATTGCCGCACTGTTTGGGCGAAAACATTTCGATTCCTCCATAGAGTCCAAGCTCCAAGAATACCCCCCCCCCCCCCCCTCCCCCCCCTCCCCCCCCAAAAAAAAAAAATACAAGCTCCAAAAATGATCAAACTGTTTAGGCCTTTCCTGATGGATACATCCACCGAATTACCGGCACAACACCAGCGGCCGTCAAACATTCTGCATTAGGCTGTTGAACAAGGGAAACAAAGTCCAACTGTAGTAGGAGCAGTGTTGGTTCATGCCCCTACAGCGTGTTGGTTTAAACAAGGCTTCCGTGAATGTCACGTGCAACCAACCATATGCTGACTTAGCTGAGAGGCCCCGAGCTTGGAGCCTCAAAATATGTGTCCGGTGTACAAGGCTGTCATACCATCCCAAGGCTCGTGACACTCCATAATACAGAGTTTAGCTCCATCACCAACTCAGTGATCACTGCTATAAAGGATACAGCTTGAACACAACCACTGCTATTGAGTTGCAAACGATCACGCTTTGCAGGACGAGTCTGATAAAAGTGGATGAAAAAAACAATCTGAATTTAAAAACTGAGGCTGGGAAGAAGAACCAAGACGTTTAGCTTTGCCTACAACCAAAGGCTAGGTGGACATTTACCATGCGTTTCCTCATCTTGTCCAGTCCAGTCTCATACAAGGTAATTTCTTACATTTGATCAAATAAGTCTGAAAAAGTCACGGAGATAAAGAATCCTGGATACAAACACTTCCTTAAATGTTCAATTCAACCACTTAATAGTGTAATCAGACTGACCGATTAGCACTCGTAATACCCGGTGTTTAATCAACACAAGTCACGGATGAAGTCATGTATTGTCTGACCCATAGCCTATCAACGGTGTGTGATGACAACACGCCACAGGGTGGTTTCAACAATGTTGAAGGTGCATAAATCACCTGCATTGATTCCATTATCCCGGCAGAACATCGTCCAACCTAACCCCCGAAGATGGTGGCTGCTATACTTGTATGGGAGAACAGGTGCCTGCCAAGACCTGGTGCTGCTCATTGACGTCTTGAGTGTGATCATGGAAGGTTCCCGAATTCCAATCTCCTTGCAGAAGGCTTGCGGTAGATACTGCAACAATTGCAATCGCATTGGTCAATCTTGGTAAGCATATATCCAAAATCTATGTATCACAGTGGACAAGTACTGACTGCTAGATGTGTTAATTAATTTCTGCTCATGTGGGGTTTGATAACATGTTCTCCAAGCGCATATTCACGATAAATGTTATGCAAGAGATGATAGTTTCATCTTGTGATAGTATGCACACACATAATTGGAAAATTTTAACCATATCCTAACTTGCGCATATTAAATGAGAACGAATGTGCTTACAAGACAACTTTCGATTGCTTTGGTGCTGATTTTCTTTGTTATCCAAGCTGGCGGCCCAATCTCGAAGACATCTCTTTTCCTTGATGATGCCTTCCTCAAAGAAGTGGAGCATTTTGGCCTCTTTTGTCTTTTACCACCTGACCTGTGGTACATGATCTTACGCTTCCTACTGGAAGCAGAAGTGGTTTCCTACACTTTTAAAAATATATGTTAATTTTGACACTTTACAAGACAAAAGGTACTAGGGCATCAACACTGCTCAACTCACATAGCAATATTGATTGATCTGTTCCTTGCGACGCGTGATAACGACGTGCCACAGTGTGGTTTCGATGACATTGAAGGTGCAGATGTCTCCTTCTTTGAGACTGTTCTCCTGGCAGAACAACCACCAACCCTTTGCAAACAGGTAGCTACCTTTCTTTCTTTGGGAACCATGCACAAGCCAAGATTTGGTACTGTCCATTGAGGTCTTGAGCGCTATCATGCAAGTTTCCTGCAGTCCAATTGCACCACAGAACGTTGTTGCCAAAGACTGCAATAATTGCAGTCTCATTGGCTTTAGTAAATGATCGACAAGTCACTATACAACAGTGGATGAATAGTGACTGCCAGATGTAAGCCCTGTTTCTTTAGTTTTGATTAAAAGACCATGAAGCACATATAAATGACAAATATTATAAAACATCTGATATAACATCCAATCTAGTACACTAATATATCTTTTCGTTTCTTCCTATCAGCATGCCAGCATCTCATACCCTAGGAACTTTTCAGTTAATATTGTTATTGAACATATAATTTTTATTTATTCAATAGAGAAATGGTTATGCTTACAAGTTCTCTCTCAAGTGTGTTGGTATTAATCTGCTTCCTTATCCATGATGGCGGCCCGATCTTGTACGCAGACCTCCATAGTGATGCAATGTTCTTGCATTTATGCTTCCGAATACAAGCAAATGATGCTTCCTGCTGCTTTCCTGCTTCTTGTAATGTTGATGCTTGATAAGACAACAGATACATGTACTTCAGTTTTTAACTCACATTCAAATCCATTCGTAACGGAGAAAAACTATTTATCTTCTGCTCACTTTGTTGAACTGTCTGCATGTGTTTGCACTCTCTGTGGCAACCATCAGGTCCAAAAACTTTAATGGTAAAACACATGTTTCCCTCATACCGTAACCACAGAGAATCAGCTTCTGTGATCCCATGAATTGCCACAAATTGTGACCAGCCACCTGCGAAAAACAAGTCTAACCGATCCATCTCGAGCTGAATTGGATAAACTTTTCCCAAAGGCCCCAAAACTGTGGCCATATAATTGTTCAGGTGCTCCTTGAGAATGTACCGTTGCACAAACTTAGAAGGTAGTTGCTGGAAGAAATCATAAATAGAGTAAAGGCAAGCCATGCCAATAAAGGTAAACAAAGAGAGCAAAATAAATTAGTTGTAGCAATATTTTTTCCATTTTTTAGGGCAACAATAACAAAAATATGCGAACCATCTTTTGCATGAAATCTGTAGGAAGGACGCTGATGAACTGTGGCTTACGAGCAGTCTCTTTGATGCATGTCATTCCTTCAGCTGAACAAAGTATGAGTGACAAACGATCAGTTTGAACCGAGAAAAAGAAATTCATTCAAATAACAAAGAATAGGCAGCAAATATGCTGTAGAAATTAACCGAGATCTTATATACTATTTGTATGGTACAAATATCTTCATGCAAGCTTTCAGGATTTTTTTTTCCTTCTCTTAGTTCTGTAAAATTACTTACAGAGATTCTTTCCCTACTCTTCAACAATCAGGTGCATATTTTAACGTTCACAATTTTGCAATGTTCGATTTTTTCAGAGTCTAAGCAGATCATGCCACCACTGCTCTCTATGTTCCGTTTCCCCCTCTTTTGAACAAATAGTAGAAACCATCTTTTGCCGCTTGTGATTGCTTGAACTGGAGAAAACGAGTTAGGAACAGTGATTTTGAAGTGGAAACAGAAAATCTGTTGTACTATAGATGTAGATAACATGGTCCCAACGGAATGCTCATAAGAAACTAGGCACGCAATTGTGTGGGCGACTCGGCCAGTCCATCAGGAAATTACTGGTTGACAGCAGTGAGCTCAAAGTTAACCAAGGTTCGATGCTCTTACTTTTAGTACAGATGCTACTGCAAGAACAGAGTACAAATTGACAAGGGAAGAGAAGGGTAGAATTACATCAGGGTTCCAACAGATTTCATCCAGCCAAGTTAAAATTCTATTTGCGTGAACCGCAATTAATTACTCTGAAACTTAAACACGAATTCAATCCAACATAAATCTTGCAAGCGAATCTCTGTTACCTGCAAGAGGAATCGGTGTGCCGGGCTCCCTGAGGCAGCCGCCGTCGTCGAACGCCTTGACGGTGAGCACGCCGCGGCCGCGGTGCCGGAGGACGAGGAGCCACCCGCCGGCGACGCCGCACGCGTTGGCGAACGCCCGCCACCCGCGCCCCAGGAACGCGCCGTCGCCGTCCTGGCCGACCTCCACGGGCCAGACCTGCTTGCCGCCGGACGGGACGACGACGAGAGCCTCCCCGGCGTCCATCTCCCTTGCGAGCTCGTCGGGGATGCGCTGCAAGCGTGCAAGAGATCAGTCGGTTCCACTTCCACGGAGATTGGGGGCTTTCTTTCGCGCAGGACGCGAAATCGTTGTTCTTACCAGACTGTTGTGGGAGAAGGGCAGCAGGACACGAAGATGCTTCCGGGCGGCGGTGGCGCCAGGGTCGCCGGACGAGGCCATGGCCGGGGGACGCGGTGCGATTCGTGCGAAGGTGGGTGAGCCAACTGGGACTCCGAGCGGCTACAGTGAGTGAAGTACATGGTAGAGCAGGTGAGTGACGTGTCACTTTTGCTGGGTTTGACAGGGTAAAGTGAAGTCAAAGCTGAAATGAACCGATTTTTAGGGTGTGTTTGGCTGGAGCTTTTGCCCCAGCTTCATTGGCAGCTTATGCAAAAAGGTAAAAAAGCAGTGCCAAACACTTTCCTGGAGAAGCGCTTATGGCTGAAAGAAGGAAGAAGCGCTTTTGCAATTTGCACTGCGGGTCGAAAGCTGAAAAAACTTGCTTTTTCCGGCTCAGCGAACTTTCCCCCGCTGTTGGGAATAGAAGTGCCCTTGAACTTTGTTAGAAAATTACGGCGATTGCCACTGCGTCTCCCTCCCTTGACCCAGCGCCTCCCACCTCCCGTACGCACGCGGCCTCCTCTCCCTTTCGCTGCCGCTCGTCTCCCTCTCGCATCTTGACTGCGCCCCCATGAATCCGCTGCGGCGGCCGTCGTCTGCAGCTGGAGGAGGAGGGGTCCCGACCGGATCTGGAGGAGGAACGCCAAGAGAAGCTTCTCCCCAACCTGCAGATGGCGATATGGCTCCATGCGGCGACGGCGCGGCGTACACGCCATGGCCAGCCCCGAGCGCGGCGGAGCCGTGGCAAGGCGCGGGCGCGGCGGCGCAAGGGCCAGGCGCGGGCGCGGCGGGGCGATGGCCTGGCGCGGGCGCGGCGGTGCCAGGGCCAGACGCGGGCGCGACGGGGCCATGGCCCGGCGCTGGCGCGGCGGGGCTAGGGCCAGGCACGGGCGCGGCGGGGCCGTGGCCTGGCGCGGGCGCGGCGGGGCCGTGGCCTGGCGCGGGCGCGGAGGGGCCGTGGCCTGGCGGTCCAGGCGCGGGCGCGGCGAGCCACGCGCCGTGGCCGTGGCCAGGCGCTCCGTTCGCGGGCGCGGCGGCACTGTGTCCTGGTGCTCCGGGCGGTGGCGCACTGGGTCGATGGCCGGGCGTTCCCGGCTCGGGCGCGGCGGGACCGTGGGCTGGCGTTCCCGACAACGCCGGTGGATGGCAGGAATGGTTAGCGGCCATCCTGGCCAGTGCATCTTCGTCAGGTGGAGCTGCGGCAGCCAGTCCTTCCGCGGCAGCAACAAATGACGACATTGTGAATGAAGTAGGTGCAGCAGGAGGTCATTCGGCGCCAGCTGCCCTTGACGAGAATGTGAATGAAAGAGGTGCAGGAACTCGTGGAGGACGTGGAGGACGTGGGCGGGGTGGTCGTCGAGGAGGTGGATATTCTTGGGTTATGGAACATTTGAACACTCGAGGAGGAAGCCACAAGATGTTCAGAATGAATACAAGGATATTCTACAGCTTGCATGACCTTTTAGTAAGGAGTTATGGACTCAAATCAACCATTCATATGACATCTTTGGAAGCACTTGGTATGTTTCTTGTGACTTTGGGTCAAGGGTGGTCGAAATCTGCTGTGTGGGGCACCATTAAGCATTCTACAGAGACAATAAGTCGAAAATTCGACGAGGTGCTGAATTGTGTGGTGGCAATGTGTAAGGATTACATAAGGCCTATAGATCCTAACTTCACTACTACCCACTCTAGGATTACTAATGATCGTAGGATGATGCCCCATTTCAAAGATTGCATTGGAGCAATAGATGGTACACATATTTCGGCAGTTCCACCTCCACATGATTATTTGAGATACATTGGAAGAAGTGGTAAACCAACCCAAAATGTATTGGCTGTCGTTGATTTTGACTTGAGGATCACTTATGCCTCCATTGGTCAGCCTGGGTCTATGCATGATACGGCTGTGCTTTTTCATGCATTGAAAAATGATCCTGACTTTCCACACCCTCCTCTAGGTATGAACTACTACTTGTATTTGGCAATAATGTTCTTATGTTTGAAAATCATGTCTTTAGTAATGCATAACATCTTGTAAATGCAGGAACATTTTATAATGGTGATGCCGGATACCCAAATCGTCACGGATACTTGACGCCATACAAGGGTCAAAGATATCACATTCCAAATTGGAGGAGGGGTCCTGCGCCACGCGGTGAGCAAGAGCTTTTCAACCATTTGCATTCAAGTGTTCGCAATTGCGTAGAGCGTGCATTTGGCGTGTGGAAAAATAAATGGAGAATCCTTTATAAGATGCCAAAGTACCCGATGGATAAACAAATGATGATTGTTGCTGCTACTATATGTCTCCATAACTACGTTCGTGAGAATGATGCAGACGATATGGATTTCACCAAGTGTGATCGTGATCCTGATTATGTGCCCACCATACCTTCGAGATATTCGAAGCATCTTCCTCAAAATGCGTCGGACACATCAACTCCGGAATCAAGTGATCACACCATGGATAGATTCCGTGATGATCTTGCGAGGGCAATCTACCTTTCTAGATCCACATGATCATGGCTAGTTTGATGCATGACCGTGTGTTATGTGAAGATCATGATGCTTTTGTAAACACTACCGTATTATGTTAGTGATGGTTTTTTCGACACATTATTGTATTGTATTATATATATTAGTTCTACTCTACTATTGTACTCTATTATTTTAGTGGTCACTATATAAATTATTAGTTCAGTATAAACTGTTGTGCCATATTATTTCTTTCATTTAACTATTTTACCATGTCTACATCCATGTTTCAAATGGACAGGGGCACTTGGGTCATTTTGACAGGAAAAGCAGTTTTCAGAAAAGACAGGATAAGCTGTTTTGCCAAACAGTTTGACAGGATAAGCTGTTTTGACAGGATAAGCCAGAATGAGCCAGAAAAGCTGTTTTCGCATATAAGCCATTGAATAAGCTGTTTTCAGAATAAGCTGAAGCCCTACCAAACACACCCTTACACTCGCCTGAGTGAGTCTTTTGCTATTTTAACCTCAGTTTGATTGGCCTTCGCTCAAATAGCCTCAGAACATTAGGCTTCTCTAAAATAGCCTTAAAACCATTGCCTCTTCTTTATAATGGCCATCTCATTTCTCTTTGGACAGAACTGCCCTCGCCCTTTTCTTCTTCCTCTCGCCAAGCCCTCACCTCACCGCTCAGACCTCTCTCTCTCTGCTCCTTGCTCTGTGGAGGCAACACCACCATCTACTACTACTAACTTGTCAATGATTAATCTCATTCTTATCAATCAGCGTGTAGTTTGTAAAAGGGAAGTAAAAAAAGAAAAGAAAAGAAGCTCTGCTCAAAAGCAAAGCAGAGCAAGCGAGGCTCCTTTGCTTTTCTCCCTGAACAGAGCAAGGTCTGCTCAAGCACGTGCTCGACCGGAAGCTGCCACACGCATGCGTGCTGGATGCGCTCGCCCGGCCGCGCCACGCATGCTCGCTGCGCTCACTCACGCGTGCTCGCCGGACCGTCGCCACGCGCGCTCGCCAAGCTCGTCCTGCGTGTGCTCGCATGGCTGCCGGCCCGCCGCCAACGAAGCGGTGAAAGGGAGCTGACGAGAGGAAGAAGAAAAGGGCGAGGGCAGTTCTGTCCAAAGAGAAATGAGATGGCCATTATAGAGAAGAGGCAATGATTTCAAAGCTATTTTAGAGAAGCCTAATGTTTTGAGGCTATTTCAGCGAAACCCAACCAAATTGAGGCTAAAATAGCAAAAGACTCCGCCTCAGTCCCCAGACACCAACTGAACTAATTCAGACGGAGAAAGTGTCTATTTAAAAGCCATGAAAAATATGATGTTGAAGAAATCTAATAAATAGTAAGAATAAAATAATACTGATATGGTTATTTTTACAATCCTTGATCTTAGGTGTACAAATAAGATTCTTTTACACATGTGTTTCCCATTAAAATAGCTATTAAAAAAATTTATTTACCCTTAACTCATTGAGCCCATACCGAGCGACATATGAGTATAATGAGCTAAGCCGAGCTACAATTTTAACTCGTTAGCATTAATGAATCAAGTTAAACTAACTCATTATTCTAGCGAGCTAGAGCGACCGAGCCGGCATGACAGCTACCCCTTAGTTATGAATACCGAGCCGGCATGATAGCTACCCCTAGTTATGAATAAGTCATTCTTTTTATTATTATTATTTCCAACAGGAGAATACTTGCGACACTACGTTTCGTGATGAATACATAGCTTGCAGAGGACAGGTGTTAATTGCGCTTCGTTGCCAACAAGAGGCGAACCGGAGGCGACCTATTTTTCCGGCGCCGATTTCGCCGCCGCCCCGTTCGCCTCCGGCATCCTTTTTGGGCGGGAGGTGGATGGGGTGGGGGAATCGACGTCCGGCTTGTATAGTCTACCTACTTAGTTTGAGATTAGGTAAATTAGGGTCTCTCCTCGACGTCTCTGGCCATGGCGACGGCGTCGGTGCGAGAAGGAGGTGGCTGGAGCTTCTTCCTCTTCTTCGTCATCAATGGCGGTTTCCCAGTCCGGGCTGAAGATGTTGGATGGAGTTTGTGTGTTCCGCCGTCGTTTGTAGCGGAGGCAACGACACGTTTGTGGAATAATCTCTCTCGAGCTGCTTCCGTCTCGATGGTGTGATTCCTCTCCGGCGCCATCGTCGAGCTTGTGGAGATAGGGATCCGGCAGGGGCCCTTCTTTTGGGGAGCTCGTCGGCGGCTCTATGAAGGGTTCGCCGGCTTTGGTTCGAGGATGCAGAGGCATGGCTGGCAGCTCTGGCTTCCACGCGTTGGCGTGACCGATGTTGGCGAGGCGGAGCGTCCCACTGCGGCGCGACGGTGCACCTGGCTGCAGCGGCGGAGCCAGCGCGTTTACCTGGGGTAGGCACGGTTTTGAAAATACTGCTAAACAGTAACTAACTAGTGTTAAACAGTGCATAAACATTACTTAACAGTGTTCAACAGTAGCTAGAGCATCTTGTTTTGCCGGAAGCCAGGGTAGTCCTGTGCCTATATGGACTACCCTCTGGCTCCGCCACTGCTGGCTGCGACGATGTGGTGTGTCCAACAACCGTGAGGCAACTTGTCTGTTGGCGGCATGGCATCGGTTCAGCGGCGGGGGAGTGTAGAGCTTCCACAGGATCCTAGGGTGTTTTTGTGTTTTTATTAGTTGTTAGGGGCTTTTGTGTTAAAAGGCAGTTGCCTTCTGTTTTGATCTTGGTGATCTCTCGAAGGACGTGAGTCTCCTTCTCCGTATAGGTGTAGGTTTGTCGTTTGTGTTGTGCGTTCGAATTTGTTTTTTTTCTATGTACACACGGACAGATACTACATTTGTACTCAGATTTAAGAGGTTAAAAAAAGAATACATAGCTTGTAGGCATTGATGATTAATGCCTCAAAATGAATAGTACTTGGTGACTTATCTGTTATAAGCGGATAATATAGTTTCTGTTGTAAACTAGTACTACATTTGAGTTTGATAGTGGTTGTCGAGGCAGGCTTGTCCGAATCCAAATCATTCGATTAGACTATCAGAAAACTCTAAAGTTTTTTAAAACTGACTGCACTCTTAGCTTTAGATTTGAATCTGAGAAAATGTGAGACACCCTGGAGTTTAACTTTGGCTACTACCAAGCTTTTTCTTCTCTCCATCTCCATTTCGTACATGGTAATTTCACGCAGTTGAGCGCTACTTCGAAACTGAGACATGCACTTATCTAAAGACACCAGCACAAGTTGCGTCAAGGAAAACAGGACATTAGCAGAACAAAGCTTCCCACTTAAGCACTTAATAGTGTAAGCTGACCGAGTGATTAACTTTGTACATTGCAAAATAAGAGTAATTCCAGTGCTTGTTATAAAATAAACTCACAGATTACGTGATTCACTTTCTTATCCCTACTGTGGCGTGATCGCGACATGCCAAAGGGTGGTTTGAACGATGTTGAAGGTGCAGACATCACCCACCTTTATCCCATTCTCGTGGCAGAACCTCGTCCAACCTGCCCCAACAATATGGTGGCTGCAATAATCGTACGGTAAAACGCGCACCTGCCAAGAACTGGTGCTGCTGATTGACGTCTTGAGCGTGATTGTGCAAGCTTCACGAATTCCAATTGCCTCACAGAAGACTTGTGACAAATACTGCAAGAATTGCAATCGAATTGGTCAATAAACTGTGAGTGAGTGTTGACAGGCCATGTATGCACGGGTGAGTAATGACTGCTAAATCCCGATTCCTGTTCAATGGGTTAGTAATGACCTCAATAATATGTCAAAATAAGTACTTCAATATATTGATTTATTTTATCTTGTGATGGAATTGCACACATATTATCAATGATTAGATGACATACCCTAGCAGAAGTTTAGTTCATATCCTTGCCAAAAATTGCAAACTAACCCTCTCTAACTTGCTCATATTAAATGAAAAATTATTATACTTACAAGTCGATATTTTATTGTCCTCAAGTCGATATTTTATTGTCCTCAAGTTGATCTTATTTTTTATCCAAGCTGATAATGACATGCCATGTATCACATTGGGTTGGTAATGACTGCTAGATCTAAATTCCTATTCACGTGGGATTCGATAACATGTTGAAAAGCATATACATGACAATTCAATAGCCAATACTATGTCAAATAAGTACTTCAATGTAGCGTCCCGCCTCCTCGAGGCCGGACCCGCACGCTTGGCAGCTCTCTAGAAATCAAGACTATCCTCACAAACCAAAACATGTTTTTTCTGCGCACTTTGTCCTCACTCGTGCGCACCCGGGAACGACTTCCCGGTCAGTCACCCATCCTGAAATTGCTCCAGACCAAGCACGCTTAACCTCAGAGTTCTTTCGAGATGAGCTTCCGGAAAAGAAGTTGCAACTTGTTGATATGAGTATTCTATGAATCCTATTAAGCCTTAAGCCGGGATGTCACATACTCACCCCCTTAGAAGATCGACGTCCTCGTCGATCAACCCCAATCCAGGAACGTCCCCTCTTGGCCACGTCCGTGCGTCCAGTGCCAGCGCATGTGCCATGCTGTGTGACCACTCAGGGCCCACACCAGCCATACGCACCATGCCTGCGCAACTGCACCCACACGCGCCCGTGAAACCGCGAGGGTCGGCTCTGATACCACTGTAGCGTCCCGCCTCCTCGAGGCCGGGCCCGCACGCTTGGCAGCTCTCTAGGAATCAAGACTATCCTCACAAACCAACATATGTCTTTTCTGCGCACTTTGTCCTCACTCGTGCGCACCCGGGAACGACTTCCCGGTCGGTCACCCATCCTGAAATTGCTCCAGGCCAAGCACGCTTAACCTCAGAGTTCTTTCGAGATGAGCTTCCGGAAAAGAAGTTGCAACTTGTTGATATGAGTATTCTATGAATCCTATTAAGCCTTAGGCCGGGATGTCACACTTTAATACACTTATTTGTTTCATCTTGTGATGGTATTGCACACATATTACCAGTAATTAGAAGTTTAGTTCATATTCTTGACAAAAAATTGCAAGTTCACCTAATTCTAACTCGCTCATATTAAACAAGAAACGATTGTGCTTACAAGACGATTTTGGAATGTGCTAGTCTTGATCTCCTTTATTATCCAAGATGGTGGCCCAATATCAAAGACACCTCCTTTCTTTGATGATGCCTTCTTCAAAGAAGTCATGGAGCCTTTTGGCCTTTTTGGTCCTTTACCACCTGACCTGCATACATGATCTTACGCTTCTTGCTAGAAGCAGAAGTGGTTTCCTGCAGTTTTTCGATACATGTAAATGTTGATACTTCATTGCAAGATAAAAGGTAAAAGTGCATCAGTACTACTTGACTCACATAGCAAAGATGGTTCATGTGTTCTTTGCAACGTGTGATAACGACATGCCACAGTGTGGTCTTGATGACATTAAAGGTGCATGTGTCTCCCTCCTTGAGACTGTTTTCCTGGCAGAACGACTTCCAGCCCTTTGCAAGCAGGTAGCTACCTTTCTTACTTTGGAAACCATGCCCAGCCAAGATTTGGCACTGTCCATTGAGGTCTTGAGTGTTATCGTGCAAGGTTCCTGCAATCCAATTGCACCACAGAACGTTGGTGCCAAAGACTGCAATAATTGTAGTCTCATTAGCTTCAGTAAATGTTCAACAAGTCGCTATATAACAGTGGATAAATAATCACTGCTGATGTAAGCTCTATTTCTTTAGATTTGATAATGCGAACCATGAAGCACGTATAAATGATAAATGTGATAAAACATCTGATATAAGACCCAATCAGGTACTTCAATGTATCTTTTCGTTTCTTCCTATTAGCATGCCAACATATCATACCCTAGGAACTTGCAGTTAACATTATTGTTGAACATATGATTTAATTTATTTGATAGAGAAATGGTTATGCTTACAAGTTCCTTTTCAAGTGCGTTGAAATTAATCTGCTTCCTTATCCATGATGGCGGCCCGATCTTGTAGGAAGGGAACCTATTTAATGATGCCTTGTTCTTGCGCTTATCCTTCCGAATACAAGCAGATGGTGCTTCCTTTTGCTTTCCTGCTTCTGGTAATGTTGATGTTTGATAAGACAAACATATGCATATAATTAAGTTTTTAACTCACATTCAAATCCATTCTTAAAAGAAAACAAAATATTTATCTTCTGCTTACTTTCTTGAACTCTGATATCCATGTGTTTGCAGTCTCTTTGGCATCCATCAGGTCCAAAAGCTTTGACTGTAAAAGACATGTTGCCCTCGTACAGTAACCACAGAAAATCAGCTTCCTTGATCCCATGAGATGCCACAAATTTTGACCAGCCACCTGTGAAGAACAAGTCTAGCCGATCCATCTTGAGCTGAATTGTATAAACTTTACCAAGGGGGCCCAAAATGGTGGCCATATCATTGTTCAGGTGCTCTTTCAGAATGTACCGTTCAACAAACTTAGTAGGTATTAGCTACAAGAATTCATGAAGACAGTAAAGGTAAGCCATCCCAATAAAAGACAACGAAAGAGACCAAAATAATTGGCAAAAAAAAAAAATCTTTTGTTTGTTTAGGGGGAACAAATAACAAAGGTCTGCTACCATCTTTTGCATGAAATCTGTAGGGAGGACACAGATGAACTGTGGCTTATGAGCAGTCTCTTTAATACCCGTGGCTCCTTCAGCTGAACAAAGTATGTGTGACAAAGGATCAGTTTGAACTGCAAAAAGGAAATTCATTCGAATAACTAATAACTGGAACAAAAATATGCTGTACTATATACTCTATGTTGGGTAAAAATATCTTCATGCAAGCCTTCAGGGTTTTTTCTTGTCTTAGTTTGGTACAATTATCTACAGAGATCTTTATCTACTCTTTCAACAATCAGTGCACATTTTAACCTTTACAATTTTGCAATATTAGATTTTTTTTCAGAATCTAAGCAGATCACAACACCATTACTCCCTATGTTCTGCTTTCCCCTATTTTGGACAACAGTAGAAAACCATCTTTGCCGCTCGTGGTTCCTGAGCCAAACAAAACGAGTTAGAAATAGTGAGTTTAACTCCCTTGTGATTCTGGTGGCGTGGTGGTTATGGAAGCATCGGAACTCATGCGTTTTTGATGGGGCCTCTCCCAATGTCCACAAGATTATCCAAGATATCAAGGATGAGGCAAGATTATGGTGCATGGGTGGTGCCTCGGTGTTGAGTGCACTCTGGCCCTGAGTGTATGTTGGTGTTTAGGTCGTGTCTTTTTTCACGGGTGATTAGTTTGTATAAGGCCTACTTATGCCGTCCTAGTGGCGGTTTTGTACCGGTCCTCTTGGACCTTCTCTTCTTCTTAATATAATGCCTGCGCGTTCGAGAAAAAAAAGCGACAACAGAAATCTATGGTACTATAGAAGTAGATCACATGGCTTAGAGTCACCAAAGAACAGAGAAAATAGGCTATAAATTATAACAAAATAAGATATAGCCCTTGATTAAACAATGGGCCTATACAAGCTACAACTGCTCCATTCTGTTTGTCTTGCCACGATGTTTCTATCGCGATCAAGTGGAAGCACATACGCATCTCTCATATCATAGTACTTCACTGTTGGAAACAAAAGCCATGTTTGTAGTCTATCATGAGCCAACTCGAAGCACGAAGAAGAAACCTCTTTATGCCATAACCTAGCTCAAATGCCGCTATGCCATGCTTGCATATGAGCAGGCACTCCAACCTATTGATAGCAGCCCCAATGACTCCTTGTAAGAAACTAGACACACAATTGTGTGGGGCACTTGGCCAATCCTCTAGCAAGTTACTAGTACAGGACAGCTTTACCCACTATGAGAGGCTTCCAAAGAAAAAAAGGAAGTTACTAGTTAGCAACAATGAGCTGGAAGGTTACCCAAGGCTCGATGCTCTTAATTTCAGTACAGAAATCTTCTTGCAAGGTTACCAATCCCCATTCTTTATAACAAGGCCATATTTAAGAACTCCTAGAATCAGCTGGGCATTCTAAGGACTCCAATGTTGAAATATAAGAAATGGCCTTTTGAGAGCTCGCGTGGATCAACAACATTACTGTACTGATCTTCCAGTTTCCTTTTTGTGTTAAACAATAGGCAGCCTAAACAATACTACAGCAAGAACAGAGCACAAATTACATAAGGGCTCCAGTGGATTTCCACTAGTCAAATTTAAATTCCATTTGTGTGAATCGCTTTTAGGTACTCTGAAACTTGCTAGCTTTCAATATAAAGCAGGGCATTGCTTTTGGTCTAAAAATTACTTTGAAACTTGGACGCCTCAAGAAGAAATTGAAAATTAGTTCAATCCAACATAAATCTTGCCATGCCAGCGAATCTTTGTTACCTGCAGGTGGAATTGGTGTGCCGAGCTCCCTGAGGCAGCCGCCGTCGTCGAACGCCTTGACGGTGAGCACGCCGCGGCCGCGGTGCCGGAGGACCAGGAGCCACCCGCCGCCGACGGCGCACGCGTCAGCGAACGCCCGCCACCCGTGCCCCAGGAACGCGCCGTCGCCGTCCTGCCCGACCTCCACGGGCCAGACCTGCTTGCCGCCGGACGGGACGACGACGAGGGCCTCCTCGCCGCCGATCTCCCCGGCGAGCTCGTCGGGGATGCGCTGCAAGGTTGCAAGATCAGTCGGTTGCCACGGATTCCGGGGTTTCTTTTGGCGCAGGAGAGCGCGGCGCGACGGCGAGAACATTGCTCTTACCAGACTGTTGCGGGAGAAGGGCAGCAGCACACGAAGATGCTTCCGGGTGGCGGGGGCGCCTGGCTCGCCGGACGACGCCATGGCTTGGGACGCGGTGCGAAGGTGGGTGAGCCAGTTGCCCAACTGGCTACAGTAAAGTAAAGGAATGGTAGAGCAGAGGTGACTGGTGAGTGATGCTCTACAGTAAAGTGAAGTAAAGGCTGTGACGTGTCACTTTTGCAAGACTTTTTTTTCTTCCTTTTTTTTTTTGGTGGGCGAACGTTTGCAAGACTGGGTTTGACAGGGTAAAAAGAAGTCAAAGCTCAAATGAACCGATCCCATACTAGCTCACATCCAAAATATAACTATATCAACACCATACATCAGTACAACACTTCCCACTTAAGCACTTGATAGTGTAAAGCTGACTGACTGATTAAGTCGTACATAGCAAATTAGGAGTCATTCCAGTGCTTGTTATATTAACAAAAATCACAGATCACGTGAATCACTGTCTGATCTCTAGCTTATCCGTGGCCTGATTACGACTTCCCACAAAGTGGGTTCAACGATGTTGAAGGTGCAGACATCACCGACCTTGATCCTGTTCTCGCGGCAGAAGCTCGTCCAACCCGGCCCAACAACATGGTGGCTGCAATAATCGTATGGCAAAACACGCGCCTGCCAAGACCTGGTGCTGCTCATTGACGTCTTGAGGGTGATCGTGCAAGCTTCACGAATTCCAATTGCCTCACAGAAGACTTGTGACAGATACTGCAAGAATTGCAATCTAATAGTCAATTAACTGACCTCTGTGAGTGTTGACAGGGTGAGTAATGGCTTCTAAATCTAAATTCCTATTCAGTGAGGCCCTCAAAAAAAATCCTATTCAGTGGGTGATTAATGACCTCAATACTATGTCAAAGTAAGTACTTCACTATATTGATTTGTTTCATCTTGTGATCGCATTGCACACATATTATCAGTAACTATACTAAAAAATAATTATCTTTAACTAGATGCCATACCCTAGCAGAAGTTTAGTTTGTATCCTTGCCAAACATTGCAAATCAACCCCATTCTAACTTGCTCATATTAAACGAGAAATGATTTTGCTTACAAGACGGTTTTTGATTGCGCTGGTGCTCATCTCCTTTTCTATCCAAGCTGGTGGTCCAATATCAAAGATACCATTTTTCTTTGATGATGATTTGTTTAGAACAGTTGTGGAACCTTTTGGCCTCTTACGTCCTTCGTTATCTGAACAGTCATACTTGGAAGCAGGAGGGGTTTCCTGCTGTTTTAGAATTTTATTAATGTTGATACTTCACACTGCAAAGGTACAAGTTCTTCAATATCCGATTCACATAGCAGAAATGATTCACCTGTTCCTTGCAACGCTTGATAACGACATGCCACAGTGTGGTCTTGATGACATTGAAGATGCAGAAGTCTCCTTCCTTGAGACTGTTCTCCTGGCAGAACCTCCTCCAACCCTGCACAATCAGGAAGCTTCTTTTCTTCCATGGGAGACCATGCACTGGCCAAGATTCAGTACTGTCCATTGAGGTCTTGAGTGTTATCGTGCAAGGTTCACGCAAGCCAATGGCATTGGAGAAAGCTGTTGCCAAAGCCTGAAATAATTGCGAATCTCATTGGTTTCGGTAAATGGTTGACACTCAGCATGCACATGATAATGTTTTTAATGAAATGATACGCAGCTCTCCTACGTGTTTGGGAGAAAAGAAATGGTTGGCAATTCACTATACACCATAGTGGATACATAGAACTGACGGCTGGATGTAAATTCCATTTCTTTAGGTTCAATAATGCGCCGGTGAAGCGTTTATACATGACAAATTGTACTAAAAATCTGATAATATATATCAAGTCCAGTACTTCAATATATTTATTGAATTCTTTCTATTAGCATGCAAATATATTGACGGTGAAGCAATCAAACAATCAAACAAACCACTGGTCTCAATTTCACCATAAGGAAACAAAAGATGCTAACAGAAATGTCCAATGCCAATATGCAGTATCCTAGGAACTTTTATATTAATGTTTTTGTTGAAAATATGATTTTCTAATTCAACCAGGAAATTGTTCTGCTTACAAGATGCCTTTCAAGGGTGTCGGCGTTGATCTGCTTCCTTATCCATGACCGTGGGCCTATCTTGTAGTTCTTCCGTGATGATGCCTTATTCCTACCCATATGCTTCCAGATAGAAGCAGATGGTGCTTCCTGCTGCTTTCCAGTTTCTGGAAATGTTGATGCTTCATAAGACAATAGAAACCTTCAGTCTAACTCACATCCAACCTCCTAACAGGTTCAAAATATAATAAAAATATTTATCTTTTGCTCACTTTGTTGAACTCTGAGTTCACATTCTCGGCGGCATCCATCAGGCCCGAACAGTTTGACTGAAAAAGCCACGTTGCTCTCGTACCGTAATAGCAGAGAATCACCTTCCCTGATTCCATTTAACACCACAAACTGTGGCCAGCCACCTGCAAAGAACAAGTCTAACTGGTCCATCTCCAGCTCAATGGTACAAACTTTGCCACGGGGCCCCAAAACGGTTGCCATACAACTGCTTAGATGCTTTTTGGGGAAGTACCGTTGCACAAACTTAGCAGGTATTAGCTGAAAAACACATACAGAGTATAGTCAGCTCATCCCTATGTAGGACAACAATGAGAGCAGAACAAATTAGTAATAACAAAAGTCTGCGAACCATCTTTTCCATAAAATCTTTTGAAAGGACACGGATGAACTGCGGCTTACGAATGGCACCTTTGCTGCTCCATGTTTTTTCAGCTGAACAAAGTAAGAATTACAATCAGTCTGGACTCAAAACAGAAATTCATTTGAGTAACTAAGAGTTGGCACCAACCACCATGGGATTACTGTAGAAGCTAACTATATGCTCTCAGTGCAAGCTTCCCAATGCCCATTGTTTAAAAATGTATTTTTCTAGTCTTTCAGGAATCAAGTGCACATTTTATGATTTAAAGGACTTCAATATTGTAATATTAGCCTTTTAGAGTCTAAGCAGATCACTTTACTTTTGGTCTCTCTCGTCAACTTGTTGAGGACAAACAGTAGGGAAAGCATCTTTACCGTTCGGGGATTAATTCAGCTGATAAAATAAGCTGAAAACAGTCAGTTTCAATAATAAGAAAAAGAAATCCATTGTATCATAAACGGAAATAACATGTAGCTTTAATTAAGTTGTCTCCCCTTTGAATAGCAAGCAATTAGTACTGCTGGATTCTGTATCTCTTGAGGCAACACCTCTATCCTAGTCTATCTGAAAGCACACATGCAAATCTCCTTGCCACTTTTATTTGCAACAAGGCCATTTTTCAGAAATCTCCCAAGAATTAGCTGGACAAGAATTTGAGTGTTCAAACATTAGAATTAGCTATTCAGAATCCAAGAAGATCGCCAGCATTACTGATACCTGCTCATTTTCTTCGTTCTGATAAACAGTACTAGTGCAGATGGCCAAGAAAAGGGTAAAAATGCGTATGGGTTCGGAAAGACATTATCAAGCCAAGTTTGCATCACATTCGGGCGAACCAATTTTTTTCCTTTCAATTTTTTTCATTATTTCTTTGAAACTTCGAGCAGAAAACAGGAAAACAGCACAATCCACAGACTAGCAATCGAATATTTGGTTTCTTTCTTTCGGTGGAGAAAAGGGCGAATCTTTGTCACCTGAGGGTGTAGTGGGAGCGCCGAGCTCCCGAATGCAGGCGGTGTCGTCGAACGCCTTGACGGTGAGCACGCCGCCGCCGCGGTGCCGGAGGACGAGGACCCACCCGCCGCCGACGCCGCACGCGTCCGCGAAGGGCCGCCACCCGCGCCCCAGGAACGCGCCGTCGCCGTCCCGCCCAACCTCGACGGGCCAGACCTTACCACCGGACCGGATGCGAGCCTCCGTGGCGCCGATTTCCGCGGCGAGCTCGTCAGGGATGCGCTGAAGAAAAAAAAAATGCAATGTCACTTCGTTCCGCATGCCGTGGTTTTAAGCGGCGGCGCCACGGCGAGGGGTTGCTCTGTCTTACCAGACTGCTGCGGGAGAAAGGAAGCAGCACGCGAAGTTGCTTCCGGGCGGCGGCGACAGGGGGATCGCATGACGCCATTGCGGGCGGCGTGCTTGGAGGAAGCCCCTGGGAACTCCAAGCCAAGGCTTACCGGAGAAGCCACCAGTACTGTAGAAAGGCTGCGGGGACACGTGCGGGATTTGACTGGGGCAGTCAAAGCTGAAATGAAAGCATTCATATACAAGTAAACCGCATTTAAAAAAAAGGAAGAAGTTTATTTTTGCCTCCCTCAACCCTTGCCTGAGTCCAATTTTCCTCCCTCTATTACAAAACCGGATAAGATGACTCCCTCAACTCGTGAAACCGGATTTTTTTCCTCCCTCAGCAGTTTTGGACGACGGTTTTGCTGACGTGACAGGGGTCCCACATGTCATACGCCACATCACCAATAACATTAGATGTGGGAATATTTCTTTTTAACTCCTCAATCCCCTCCCAACTAGTCTTCTTCCTCCGGCCACAAATCATGGAGCGTTGCCAGCTCGCCGGAATGCTCGCCGCTGCCCTCCACCCGTGGGCTGAAGCCTCATGAACCCGAGCCGTCTCTCAGCCTGCCCCTCTTCTGCGAGTCTGGCCCCGACGATCCCGTCGCCGAGAAAACCTTCAGCATCGCCATCGCCCTCACCGACCCACACTGACCCTGACTCCAACTCCGCCACCTCCGTCGCAGTAGCAACACCAGATCCAGCCGTTGAAGATCCGCCTCTCCCTAGCGCAACAGGCGGCGTCGCCCCCTCTGCTGCCTCCCCCGCTGTCCTCACTGACCCCGACTCCAATTTCACCCTCTCGGTCGCCTCCACCTCCCATTGTCGTCGCCGCGGACCGCTCCATTATTGCGCCGGAGTGGGTACGGCGGGCGCCGGCCAGGCTGCTCGGGCTGCTAGAGTTGCGTCCGAGCCGTGAAGAGGAAGAGGACAAGATGCTGCTCGAAGCCGTGCGCACATCGGGGGACGCGACACGAGGCAGCAAAAGAACGGCAATGCGCAAGCTTCGACGGCTCCAGCCTCCGGGCTTCATGGCAGGAAGGTGGCCGCAGGAGAGCTTGGTCTGGTGGGCGAGCGGGCAACGAGGCCATGGCATGGCACTTGGCGAGCTTGGCCCGGCGACCGCGTGCTCAGGCCCTGGCCGAGGTGGTGGAGGAGGCTGGGGATAAGCTGGGACCCACATCTACTGTTATTGGTGACGTGGCGTATGACATGTGGGATCTTTGCTGCCACGTTAGCAAAACCACCGTCCAAAACTGCCGAGGAGGAAAAAAAAATCCGGTTTCACAAGTTGAAAGAGTCATCTTACCCGGTTTTGTAATAGAGGGAGGAAAATCGAACTCGGGCAAGAGTCGAGGGAGGCAAAATAGACTTCTTCCTTAAAAAGATATTCTCTCCGTTTTTCAATTGATGTCGCCGTTGACTTTTTAAATTATGTTTGAACACTCGTCTTATTCAAAATATTATCTTAAATGTGTAAAATCATAAGTTATGTTTCAAATTTACTTGATAATAAAATAAATCATTATAAAAGAATTGATATTTACTAAAATATTTTAAATAAAACGAATGGTCAAACTTAAATACTACCCCCTTCCCTAAAAGGCTGACGTTTTGGCAAAAAAAATTTTTTCCCTCGAAGCTTGTCGCGCTGCTCACTGGGCGCACTATCTTCAGGCCCGCGCATGTCACGAGGAGACACAGACTCCTGCTGCGAACACACTCAAACAAAAAAAGAAAAGAAAAAAAAGGAAACAAACGGGAACCTTCTCGGAATCGCTCTCCCGCGATCTGCATGGCGGCGGGATGGGCATGTGCTCATCTCAGACGAGGTGGTGATGGGTGGCGGCAGCGAGAAGTGACGGTGCACGGCGAATGCGCAGGCAAGGCAACGGAGGGGAGACGCGGCGGTGCTCGCGCTCGGCCCGATGGCGCGGAGCTCGCGCGTGGCGGAGCTGGAGCAGGGGAGACACTCGCCATGCGCGTCGGCGAGGAGGTCCTCTGCCCGCCAGGCGCCGGCCCAGTCGTCGAAGTGCACAACCCCGTCGCCAATCCTGCCACGTCACGAGCCATCGTCGAGCTCCGTCGCGGCCGACCCTGCCGCCTGCCCGCCGCAAGGCTCCCTCGCCGCGGAGCGACTCCGTGTGGTTGAGCTCCATGGCGGGTGGAGTAGCGGCTCCCGGATGGCAAGATCTCAAAATCCACGACGGGCGGAGGAGCTGCGCCCCTTGGCGGAGCTTCACGGCGGCGGCTACGGGTGGTCGAGCTCCACGGCGGGCGAAGGAGTGGCTCTCCGTCCCCAAGCTCCTAGCGAAGATCCACGGCGGAGAAGACGAAAACCGTCGTTGCGCTTCGGCTCTCCTCTAGCGATGCGTTCTGTAGCGGGCCCACACAGCCGCACGCGCTCTCGTTTCCACCAGACACCTCACGCGTCGTACAGGGGCAGCAGCGTCATTTTGCAAAACGTATTGGTACCCGTGAAAATGGCCATAACGACAAACTTTTTAGGAAGGAGGAGTAAAAAAGTCATCGACGATATCATTTTAAGAACAGAGATAGTACAAGTAAACCGACACGATTATCAAATGTTTTTTTCCTACCAATATGCGAGAAACATTATTATTTCAAGAAAGAAAAGAAAGTTAAATATTGAGAAATCAATGTTACTGGGTTGCTCACAGTCTTGATGATCATGATTTATAGGCACATAAAAAGCATTTTGGACGGGCTTGAGAGTTGTCATAAAAGACGTTTGAGTGGGAGAATGGTTTCTGATTCTGGGTAGAAATCATTGGAACCGTTTTAAACGTTGAGATTTTGACAAGATTCTCGGTGGAATCGGCCGGGGGTGATTTTAGAAAATGACTTTGGGGCATTCTAGGAGGCTAGGAGTAATGCTCCTCGCCTTCAAGTTCGGCAATATTGGCAAGATGCCAAGATACGTTTTCTCGGTGACTGCCACTCACCCAACTAGCTGCTCCCAAATGTCCCCACATGGATGCCGCTAGACCAGTAGCTCGACGCGGGTAGTAGCAGAGGAGAATTAGATTTATAGCATTTAAGCATTTAAAAAATGCCACAACTTCCTTCTCTTCTCTCCAATTTTTAGCATTATCCTTTCTTTTTCTTTATTTCTCCCTTAAATCAGACATGAACGGACAGTTGCCCTTTCCCCATCATGAACAAAACACAAATCGATCCAAATCGAAATTGAGTGCTCGTCATCCTCGTCCCGGGCGTGGTGAGCGGGCGCAACGGCGAGCTGGTGCGGGGGACGTGGCGCGTGCGGCAGTAAGCTTGCACGGCGAGTATGGTGGACGCGGACCCGACGGGCGCGGCGGCAGTCTGCCATGGCGGGCCCGACAAGTGTTTGCGGATGAGAGCTGCCATGGCAGGTGCGGCGAGCCGCACGGCGGCAAGCTGCATGGCGGGGGCGCAGCGAGCTACGCGGCGGATGCGACGGGCGCACGACGAATTGCACGGCGGTGCGGCGACGGGCGCGTGTCGGGGCCATTCATCGCGGGAGCACAGAGAAACTCAGGAGCAAAACAGTCTGTAAAAATATATTTCAAGGGATAGTGCTAAGAATTGGAGAAAAAAGGAGCAAGTAGTGGCGTTCTTTGAATGCTCTAATTAATAATGTTGTTGCTTGGATGTTCACTTTTAGGAGTGCTATCAATCTAAATATCCTGTAATAACAGTAGGGTGCGAACCAGGAGCAAGTGAAAAGAAAGACGACGCCGACCAAGACAGGGTAAATTATGTGGATGATGGCATGTATTTTGTGATGACACTTATAAATATTGTATTATGAGACTTCATTACGTAATTATAATGTGACAAAAACACATAGTTCAATCAAGGGTAAATAAGTCATTTTGATACTCCTTTGTTTGCTAGATTTCTCTGTTTCAGGTTGTGAAACAACTGTCTAAGAATGTAGTAGAACCGTAAACCGCACACCCGTGTTGCAACTATTTTGTATAGGAATATACTTATGTTATGTCATTATACGCAATATGAAATACCTGTCAGTTGTAGCTTCATGTCTGTTATAAAACGAAACAAAGAATGTATTTTGAACATTAACCTTCTTTTTTTTTCCCCACAGTCCAAATGTTGTTTGGAATTCCCAAGGGCAATGGTATTCAGTGAATAAAATTTCGGCCGAAATTTCGTGAATTTCACCGAACTTCGATTATACCGGTCACCTTCGGTATTTGTTGTTACCGGCCGGTTTTGAAAATTTTGACTAATTTCATTCAAAATTTGAAAAAAAATGGGACCCAAACCGGACGAAATTTACCGAATTTCGTAGATTTTCGTTATATCGCCCTTGGCCGGTATTTTTTTTAAACCGAGATTCAAAACACTGATGGTATTTGTCTCCAAGCAATGTTCATGATGATAAAAGTACATAAAACCAAGGAATTCGATTGATTAGGTTAGTATGTCAACGAAGACACTAGGTTAGCTTTAAAAGATTAAATTTTATCACTCAGATTACAATAACTTACAGGTGGGAAGTTAAATTCTATCGGACAATCAACGGATACCTTGGGCATCTTTGAGCCTGATACAATCTGAAGTTAAGCTAGCAGAGAAACAAAAGAAGGGGAAGGCCGGAAAGAAAGTTGTCCGATCGATAGCTAATTCCATGCTTTAAAACATGAAAATGCACCAGAGTTTGATATCAGCGGACCGATCCTCACTGAAGTGTATAAGTGCACTTAGCAGCGTAAGTCAATTAAGTGATGAAACTGTCTACAAAGTAAGAACAGTAACCTCCAGAGCCTTTTAATAACAGATACTTTCACACAGGTGAACTGGTCCGCTATCAGATCCTAGCTTATCGACGCACGATAATGACATGCCACAGGGTGGTTTCAATGACATTAAAGGTGCAAATGTCGCCTTCCTTGAGACCGTTCTCCTGACAGAACCTCTTCCAACCTGATCCACACATATGGTTGTTATACTTCTTTGGAACAACACGCGCCTGCCAAGACATGCTGCTGCTCATTGAGGTCTTGAGGGTGATAATGCAAGGTTCTCGTAGTCCAATCGCTACGCAGAAGGACAGCGGCAAAGACTACAAGAATTGCAATCACAAAAGTAAAATCAGATGATTTCTGCCAATTCTTGACAATCAAATTGTCACAGAAAATGAAGAATGACTGCTAGATCTGAATTCCTCTTCGTGTGGGGTCTGATAACATGTTTAGATGCTCTTGAAAGTTGAAGTGCATATATTATCAATGCTTGCATCAACGAAAAATTCTTGTACTTACAAACACATTTTTTATTGTGCTGGTGTTGATCGTCTTCTTTATCCAAGCCGGTGGCCCGATATCAAAGACACATTTTCTTGCAGATGATGCCTTGTTCACAGAAGTCATGGAGCCTTTTGTCTCCCTTGGTTCTTCACAAATTGACCTGTCCTGCTTGCCCTTCTGGTTCAAACAAGTAATTTTGAGTAACTCTTAAAACTGCTACATGAATAGAGTAAAGGGACAAGTTCATCGTAACTCACATTGAAGAACTGGTTTATCTTTTCCTTGCAACGCATTATAACAACATGCCACAGCGCAGTTTCGATGATATGGAAGGTGCAGACATCGCCTTCCTTGAGACTGTTCTCCTGGCAGAACCTCCTCCAACCCCGATGAAGCATGTAGCTGTTATTACTGTATTGAGCACCTTGGACCTGCCAATATCTGGTACTGTCCATTGAGGTTTTGAGCGTGACTGTGCAACGTTTCCGCAATCCAATTGCATCACAGAAATCTCTTGCCAAAGCCTGCAATAATTACAATCTCACTAGTTTTAGCTTGTGTCCAATGATCCACTACATATCACATTGTGTAAATACTGATTCCTAAATCTAAACTCTGTTTCTTTGGGTTCGATAACAAGATTGGTAAGAAATACTATACAACAGATGCTATCATATCAAATCTTGTAGCGCTCAAAATATCACTGAGCATGTTCATATATTATCAATTGTTAGAGCATCGGATGATCAAAGGAGCACAGTGGTATCCTTTACTAAAGGAGGAATGACAACCTATTGACGTATGCAACACCCGAACTTTTCGCTCATTTCTTGTTAAACTAAAGATTTTATCTTATCCAACAAAGAAGTGGTTGCACTTACAAGATGATTTTCAAGTGTGCTGGTATTGATCACTTTCTTTATCCAAGACGGGGGACCAATATCATAGAAAGATCTCCTCTGTAGTGATGCCTTCTGCAAGGAAGAATTGTCGGTTTTTGGTTTCTTTTGTCCTTCACTATTTGGCCAACCTTTCTTTCTCTTCTGACCGGAAGCAAATGGTTTTGCATGCTTCTTTTTAAGAACTGGTAACGCTGATGCTTGATAAGACAAAAGAGAGCTAGTAGTTGTTAATTCACATTGAAACCAATTTGTAAAAGATTCAAAGATATCATAAACTATGCTCACTTTGTTGCATTCCTATGCCCTCGTGTGTGAAATCCCTCTGACATCCTTCAGGCTCAAACACTTTGACTGTAAACATCATGTTGCCCTCATGCCTTAACAGCAGATAATTAGCTTCGGTGATGCCATGAAATGCCATTAACTGTGACCAGCCAGCTGCGAAGAACATGCTCGACTGATTCATCTCGAGTTGAATTTGAATTTTTTTGCCAAAGGTACCAGTAATGATGGCCATCTGATTGTCCAGGTGCTCTTTGGAGATGTAATCTTGCACAATCTTACTAGGTACTTCCTGCAAGAGCACATACAAAGAGTGAACCCAGAGAGAACAAAATTCAGATAAACTAGCAATAATAACGATGTGCGAACCATCTTATCCATGAAACCTCGAGGAAGCACATTGATGAACTGCGGCCTACGGGGAGGGTTTTTATTGCTCATGGCTGCTGCAGTTAAACCAGATATGAGTTATAAATAATCAACTGAAAAAAGGCTGAAGTATTGATTGGCAAAAGGGACTAGAAATCAGTAAAGAATGCATAGATTCTTAAGTTTTAATTCGGTACATATATCTTCGTTCAAGTTTTGTTGATACCAATTATACAGTAAGATCATCAATTGCTCATAGCTGCTACAATTGAACAAGACAAGACTTATAAACAATCAAGTGAAAAGAGAAGATGAAGTATTAATTGGCAGAAGGAGGCTAGAAATCAATGAAGAATGCATTGACTCTTAAGTCTTAATTTGGTACATATATATTCGTTCCAGTCACGCTGATCCCAGTTATATATTAAGATCATCAATTGCTCATGTCCGCTACAGTTGAACAAGATATGAGTTATAAACAATCAACTGAAAAGAAAGGAAGTAGAAGTCAGCCAAAGATGCATATACACAGTCTTAAAACAACAAGATCATTGTTTTCTCTTCTGCATATATGCATTTCCGGTACACTCAGTCTTAAGAATAAATAATCGACTGAAAAGTGAAAAGAGAAGATAAATGCATATACTCTGTCTTCAAGTTTCAATGATGCCAATTAATATGCCAAGATCATTGTTTTCTCTCATCGTCTGTACATATTAAGGACTTCAATATTGGGGAAAAAATTCACATGTACCGTTTAAGCACAAACATCACAGGTATCTCTGTTCCATCTTTAGAAGATAAATACTGGTAGAAAACGACCCGACTACAGCAAAAGGGTAAAATTTACGCAAGGAACTCAAAAGATAGTATCCATCAAAGCATCCATCGTATTGACACCATGAAAAGAAACGGCCCAAAATTCAATTTTGTTTGACGAGAAAAGGCCCCAAATTTAATTTGCAGGCGCAATCAATCTTTACCAGCTGGTGGCTCACGCGCTTGCATTCGAAGGCAGCCAGTGTCGTCGAACGCCTTTACGGTGAGCACGCCGGCGCCGTGGTGCCGGAGGACCAGGAGCCACCCCGCGCCGACGCCGCACGCGTCCGCGAACTCCGGCCACCCGCGCCCCAGGAACGCGCCGTCGCCGTCCCGACCCACCTCGACGCGCCGGACCTTGCCCTTGCCGAACGGAATGACAACGTGGGCCTCCCCGGCGCCGATGTCCTCGGCGAGCTCGTCAGGGATGCGCTGAGAAATGCAAGGTCAGTTAGTTCCGTGCACTAGGATTTTGGTGGCCAAGAGCGTGGCTTGACGGCGGCGAAAGTTTTTGCTCTTACCAGACTCTTGCGGGAGAAAGGCAGCAGCACCCGGAGGTGCTTCCGGGCGGCGGCGCCAGAGTGGGCGGGCGATGCCATGGCCGGCGGCGTGCCTGGACGAAGCCACGAAGGTCGTCACAGGTGAGCCTCCGGGGGACTGACTCCGCGCAGCTAGAGGGAAAGGGAAAGTGAAACGAGCAGTGAACAATTAATGAATGCCGGGGAGGCCTTTTGCGGGATTTCACAGGGAAAGTGAAGTCAAAGTCAGAACAGGGTAAACTGAAATTTGAACCGATTTCTAGAAAATTCACATCCCAGCTTGAAAACGGAATGCTTTACTGCGATTCCTATTGTATCTCCTCTGTATTTTAAGGACAACTAAATATGATTCTAACAAGAGTTTGATATGCTTTTCACTGCGATACAATTATATAATGTGTGCATTGCCAGCATCAAAATAAGCTTATGAATTTGAGTTTACATTTCGAGAAAAAAAAACGATTTCATAAGCACAAACCCGGATGACTCCTGATGTGTTTGGACTTTGGACTCACGCCACAACTCCTTTTTCCACCAAGACTTCGGTGGCGCCTAATTAGCGTCACGGCGAGAGGTGGCCGGGAGCCAAACAGGCCCGTGTTGCCACCAGGCTCTGACGAGGAATAGAGGAGCTTGCTATAGCATATGGTAGTGTGACTCATCAGCAACTTTATGAAAAAGCAAAATTGTTTGAGACACATTGAGAAATAGTGATTTCGTTCATAACACACCAACAAAGTTAAATTCGTCTGCAGTATACTATTTTAGAAACTCTTGTCAGTGACACACTATTATCAGTTTGCAATTGTTTTCAATTTTTTTAATCTCAATTCATAAGATACATTAGAATTTGAAATTTGGTACTAATGTACATTGTTGCATTGTCTATTATTAAAAAATGGAGCCTGATTTTTTTCCGATTGTTTCCATGATTTGATTGACAAATTAAATATTAAAACAATGAGCACGCGATGCAAGCAATGGAAAAAAATGTATCTCTATTTTTTAATGATAGATAATGCAACAATGTACATTGGTGGCAGGTTTCAAATTCTAATGTATCTAATGAATTGAGATAAAAAAAAAGCTAAAAACAATTACAAAATGGTAATCGTGTGTCAGAGACAAGAGTTTTTACAATCGTAGTGTGTTGTAGACAATTTCGACTTTGATGTGCTGCAGACGAAGCCACCATTTCTCGATGTGTCTCCGACAATTTCACCTTGTAAAAATGTTTCAACTTTCATGATCAATATAGAGAACGATTTCTTAGACTGAAGACGGTCGGTAGAAAATGTTTGGCTGCTAGCTGCTGCTACGATGTATGCAATTATGTGAGTTTGATTGTTTTAATAATTATCCTTTCTAAAATAGTTACTCTCTTCGTTTTTAATTATATGACACCGTTGACTTTTGTCGTTACTTTGACCATTCGTTTTATTCTTAAATTTTTGTGCAAATAGCTCAATGTATAAGTTAATGTTAAAATGCCTTTGATGATAAATCCAACAATATATATTTCACGTTAAAAAATTAATTATTTTCATATATATTGTTGGTCAAAGTTCAACAAAAAGTCAACGGCGTCATATAATTAAAAACGGAGAGAGTACTATTTACATATAAATATGTGAACAACACATCATAGCCATTTCAACCAAACGGCGTTTAGCTTTTTTCACAACTCACAACCCACAACAAATTTATCCAACCAAACACACTCTAAACCTGTCATAGTGAAAGAAAGTTCACATTCTAGATTTACAATAATCTCTCAATTTTCTTATTTGCAACAACTTTGTCAATTTTTACTACCAAAGCTAAATATCTCCAATGGAGCTGTCAAGCATTTTGGTACCTGCCACCGCATGGAAATTAGAGAAATTCAGCGGGTTGTACATGAAGATATGGGACATGGATGACCTCACAGGCACCCACCCAGGAGCCATGAACATGATCGGCACTGCACCGAAGAGCGAAGGGAGACGGAGAACAAATTGATCTCAAGTGCCTGAAGAGTTATGAGCCGGTCCTAACAAAACATCTATTTCCTCGGGTTTTAAATTGTTGACGCCGTTCACTTTTTAAGTTATGTTTGACAATTTGTCTTATTTAAAATATTTTCAAAAGTATAATAGATTTTGTTATGATTAGTTTCATCACTAAAGCAAATTGAAATGTAACTTATAATTTTGCATATTTAAGCTAATATTTTGAATAAGATGAACGGTCAAACATAACTCAAAAAGTCAATGGTGTCAACAATTTCAAATCGGAGGGAGTATAATTTTAAGCTAACAAATTCAAACTTGCCAAACAAACTGAACTCATACTGGTGAGGACCCACATGACAGTGCCAGATTAGAAAAGAATGTCTTATCGCTCTCTCTGAAGTGACTACCTGAAGTTTATCAAGTACAAACCAGGAATGAGAAGCAAATAACTCGGAAACACGTGAATGCAGTTGTTACTGACAACAGGAGACAGCAATTCTCAGATATTTTCAATTACTCAAAAGTGTGAGCCGACTTGTCAGCTAACATGTACCCCCATACCCTAGGATTTTTAACAATAGTCTCGGATGAAACAATATACTGTCTGATCCAAGCTTTAACAACGCTCGATATCGACTTCCCATAGCCTTGTTTCGACGATGTTGAAGGTGCAGGCGTCACCTACCTTGAGTTCGTTTTCCTGGTAGAACCTCTTCCAGCCCGACGTAACACGGTGGCTCCTGTTCTTGTTTGGGCTAACACACACCTGCCAAGACCTGGCGCCGCAGAGTGAGCTTTGGAGGGTGATCAAGCAAGTCTCCTGCAACCCAATTGCATCACAGAATACCGCTGGCAAAGACTGCAAGAATCGCAATCACATTGGTTACACAAACAAATTTTTAGCAAGAAAACTAACCCATTCATTACATGACAATTGTTATGCTAGCGCTGACCCATGTACTGCAGTGGATATTTTGGAGTCTTAGATCTCAATTACCATTCATATCCATGACACATGTTATGCTAGAGCATACTAACGAAACCAATGGTAGTATTAAGTCCATCAAAAAGATTTTTGGCAATAACAGATGCTAAAGAAACAAAAACCCATATATTTCAATGTGTAAGTTGTTTCCTCTTCTGATCACCTGTTTCCATATATCATCAGTTGTTAAAGCATCAAAGGTAAATGTTGGTAACATTGTTTCTCAGGCACACTTGTTGTCGGAAGTTTTAGCTTGCATATACTAACAAATTTTCAGTTCACTTTGCCAAACTTGAAACAAATTTACCCTATTTCTGACTTACTGAGTTACTCATAACGATACATGAATGACTGCTTACAAGATGATCTTCAATAGTGCTGGTGTTGATTTCCTTCTTTACCCATGCTGGAGGTCCAATCTCAAAGATACATCTTGTCTTAGCATGCTCCAAGTTTGTCAAGGAGCCATTTGGCCTCTTTTCTCCTCGACTGCTTGATGGGGTTTCCTGCTGTTTTCGAATATATATTAATGTTGATTCTTGAAAAGAGAAAATAAAGGGACACAGGTGGATCAGTATCTAACTTACATGGGCATGGTAAGAATGATTTAAGTTTTCCTTGCCACGCGTGATAACAACCAGCCATAGCGTGGTTTGGATGACATTGATGGTCAAGACGTCCCCTTCCCTGAGCCTGGTGTCCCGGCAGAAAATATTCCATCCTGAACCAATCTGGCAGCTACCACTGTTGTACGTGTGACCTTGCACCTGCCACAACTTTGTGCTATCCATTGAGGCCTGTAGTGTTATCATGCAAGGTTCCTGGAACCCAATCGCATTGCAGAAAGGGCGTGGTAGAGTCTACGATTGCAATCACATCGGTTATGCAAATGATTTCAATTAGCCATTGTTGAAGACCCATGAATCACTGTAGATAAAGATTGAGTACCATAGCTGAATTTCTGTTCATTTGGATCTAATAACTAGTTCTAAAGGCATATACATGGCAAACTTTCTACATGAACTCGCATAAAAGAAACCAAAGAACTTCGATTTATTGATTAATTTTCCTCTTATGACAGCATGTAAATGTATAGATCAGTAATAACAGCATCAACCAAGGGCGTTAGTTAATATCTTTCAGTTAATTCAGCTTATTAAGAGATGTCTTTAATGCCATATCCTACGACATTTCAGTTCATATTGATGCAAGAAACTGAAAAAACTTCATGCTATTCCTAAGTTGCTCGTATGAATTGAAAAATGAGTGTGCTTACAAAATGATGTTTTTCAACCATGGTGAAGTCCACCTTCTTCTTCATCCAAGCTGGTGGCCCAATGTCGTAGACACAATAAATCTTTGATCTCTTCTTCAAAATAGTCATGGAGCCTTTTTGTTTCTTTTGTCCTTCTCCTTCATTACTTGGCCAATCGGTTTTGCTCTTATGATTCTGAATGGACAGAGGTGGTGTTTCCTGTAGCTGTTCACTCTCTGCTAATTTTGCTATTTGATAAGACAAAAGAGACATGTAGTTAACCACCAAATCCATTACTAACAGATTTAAATATATCCTAAAATCATTAATCTTTTGCTCACTTGGTTGCATTCTGATATCCTTATCCCTTAGGCATCCATTGGGCTCAAAAACTTTGACAGTAAACACCATGTTGCCCTCATACCTTAACAACAGGGTGTTTGGTCTTGTGATGTTATGAAGCGACAGAAACTGTGACCATCCACCTGCGAAGAACATGCCTGATTGATTCATCTTAAGTTCAATCTGAAATTTTTTTCCAAGGGGGACAAAAATGACAGCCGTGCCATCGTTCAGGTGCTCTTTGACGATGTAATGTTGCACAAATTTTGCAGGTAGTAGCTGAAAGAACACAATAAAAGACTGAAGTCAGATTGTTCCAAGAAGAGAAAACGAATTAACAATAACAATCCACAAACCATCTTTTCCATGAAATCTTGTGGAAGAACACGGATGAACTGCGGCTTAAATCGTGCTTTGCTGCTTGCAGTTGCTTCATCTGACACAAGATCAGTTACACACAATCAGTTTGAACTTACAGTAAAACAGAAAATCAATCAGTACTCTATGCTCGCTAAAAACTGATTTCAAACAACTAACTGGAAGAAAAACCCAAATACTATAAGAACCTAGAAGTTAACCAAGGTCAAATATGTTCTTAATTTAGTACAAACTCCTGCTGTCCTGCAAGCTTCACAGCCACAATTATTTACATGATAATTTGTTTAGAAGGCGTCGCTGGAAGAAATCATAAAGAGAGTAAAGGCAAGACATGCCAATAAAAGTCAATAAAGAGGGCAAAATAAATTAGTCGTAAGGATTTTTTGGGGGTTTTCTAGGGCAACAGTGACAAAAATCTGCAAACCATCTTTTGCATGAAATCTGTAGGAAGGACACTGATGAACTGTGGCTTACCAGCAGTCTCTTTGATGCCCGTCGTTCCTTCAGCTGAACAAATTATGAGTGCCAAACGATCAGTTTGAACTGAAAACAATGGAAATTGATTCGAATGACTAAGAACAGGGGAGTAAATATGTTGTACAAATTAAACGAGGTCATATATGCTCTTCGTTCGGAACAAATATCTTCATGCAAGCTTTCAGGGGTTTTTCCTTCTCTTAGTTGGGTACAATTATTTACTAAGTTTTTTTTCCCTACTCTTCAACGATCAAGTGCATATTTTAACATTCACAATTTTGCAATGTTTGGTTGTTTTCAGAGTCTAAGCAGATCACACCACCATTGCTCCCTATGTTCCATTTCCCCCTCTTTGGGACAAATAGTAGAAAACCATCTTTGCCGCTCGTGATTGCTTGAACTGAAGAAAAAAATTACAAACCGTGATTTTGAAATGACAACTGAAATCTGCTGTACCATATATTTGTAGATAACACGGCTCCAATGGAATGCTCGTAAGAAACTAGGCACACAATTGTGTGGACCACTTGGCCAGTCCCCTAGGAAACTACTAGTTGGCACCAATGATTTCGAAGGTCACCAAGGTTCGATGCCCCTAATTTTCAGTATTAATATCTTTGTGAGCTTCCCAACTCCTTGAATCGACTGGACAGTTTAAGGACTCGGTTTCCCAGAGCTGCATGCATCAGCAACATTACTGATCTTCTTGTTTCTTTGTTTTGGCAAACAATACAGGAACAGAGTAGTACAATTTTACAAGGGAAGAGAAGGGTAAAATTGCATAGGGGTTCCAACAGATTTCATCCAGCCAAGTTAAAATTCCATTTGCGTGATTTGCTATTGATCACTCTGAATTTGAACACGAATTCAATCCAACATAAATCTTGCAAGCGAATCTCTGTTACCTGCGGGTGGAATTGGTGTGCCGAGCTCCATGAGGCAGCCGCTGTCGTCGAACACCTTGACGGTGAGCACGCCGCGGCCGCGGTGCCGGAGGACGAGGAGCCACCCGCCGCCGACGCCGCACGCGTCCGCGAACGCCCGCCACCCGCGCCCCAGGAACGCGCCGTCGCCGTCCTGCCCGACCTTAACGGGCCAGACCTGCCTGCCGCTGGATTGGACGACGAGAAGGGCCTCCCCGCCGCTGATCTCCCCTGCGAGCTCGTCGGGGATGCGCTGCAAGCGCGCAAGATCAGTCAGTTGCCACGGATTGGGGGGTTTTCTTTGGCGCGACGGCGCAAACATTGCTCTTACCAGATTGTTGCGGGAGAAAGGCAGCAGCACCCGAAGATGCTTCCGGGCGGTGGTTGCGGCAGAGTCGCCGGACGACGCCATGGCTGGGGACGCGGTGTGAAGGTAGGTGAGCCAACTGCCCAACTGCGTCTCCGTGTCTACAGTAAAGAGGGGATGGTAGAGCAGAGGTCAGTGATGCCGGGGATGCAAAGGCAGTGACGTGTCACTTTTGCAAGACTGGGTTTGACAGGGTCAAAAGAAGTCAAAGCTGAAATGAACCGATACATGCTCGTACACATCCAGAATATAACTACTCCACATCGTAGTCATTTTTCGCCACAATTATCTATGAACTATCATTATTTCTAAGAGGAGAATACATGTTGCGAGAATACTTCTCTTGATGAATCCATAGCTTTTAGGTATTGATGATCAAAGCTTAAAATGACAATAGTGCTTGTACTTATCTATTTCGTGTACTAAATTTGAGTTTGATGGTGATTATCGAGGCAGACTTATCCGAATCATTCGACTAGACTGATGAAGCTCAACCTTTGTCAAAACTGACTGCCTCTTCATTTTAGATTTGAATCGGAGAAAATGTGAGACACCCTGGAGTTTAACTATGTGTCGAGGTTATAGGACCTCGATAGATTTGTTATGGGGGCGAAAGAACTAAGAATACGATAGTGAACACGAGACAAGGAATTTAGACAGGTTCGGGCCTCCCGGAGGATAAAAACCCTACGTCCTGTATGCCGTGGTATTGATTGTATATGTTTGAGAGGAGATCCCTGCCTGCCTTATATAGTCGGGGGTACAGGGTTACATGAAAAGAATCTTAGTCGGTTACATCATGGAAATACTTGGAGTACAAGGCAAGAAGCCTTTCTTACATCCATCCGAGTAGTAGAACCTTCCATCTTGTATCGTGGGCTACTCGGTTTTTTCTGGGCTGGTCCGACTACCCTTGTCAGGTTACTCGGCCCTTTGGTCTTGAGGGTACCCGGGGGTCATGGTAACGACACTATGGCTACTATACTACCAAGGCCTGAGATGGACATTATCATGCATTTCCTCTCTCCATCTCCATATCATACTGGGACGGATTAAATTGGGGTATTTGTGTTTCTATCCTTGATTTGCTTCTACAATTTTATCCTCTTTTTTTTTACCTTTGTGATTTTACCTTTGCTTTTTCAAACTGAAGCTAGAAATTACCCCTGTGGTTGTAATTGTACCTCTGATTTTGAAGCAAATCAGGGGTTCAATCGCAACGACAGGAGTAAACTCTTGCTTCAGTTTGAAAACCCAGAGGTAAAACCGCAGAGATGAAAAAGAAGAAGTAAAATCGCAATTGGGAGACAAATCAGAAGTAGAAGCGCAACATCTGTGTTAAATTCTATCGGACAATCAACTGAAACCTTGGCCTCATCTGATTGAGCCTGATACAATCTGAAGGTAGCATAGAAACAAAGAAGGTAAGCTGCCCGATCAAATCCATGCTTTGAAACTTGCAGGTGCACCAGAGTTGGACATCAGTAGACAGTGTTCGAGAAAAGCAAACTTCACAGCGTAACTGATGAAGTTGTCCATTCCACAGCAAGATGAGTAATCTCCAGAGCCTTTCCACAACATATACAGTCACAGGTGAACTAATCCTTTGTCAGATCCTAGCTTATCGACGTGCGATGATGACATGCCACAGGCTGGTTTCAGTAACATGAAAGGTGCAGACGTCACCTTCCTTGAGACCGTTATCCTGACAGAACCTCTTCCAACCTGATCCACACATCTGGCTGCAATACTTGTATGGGGCAACACGAGCCTGCCAAGACATGCTGCTGCTCATTGAGGTCTTGAGGGTGATCCTGCAAGGTTCTCGCAGTCCAATCCCCACGCAGAAGGCCAGTGGCAAAGACTGCAAGAATCCCCAATCAGATAACTTATGTGAATTCTCGACAATCAAAATGTCACAGCCAATGAACAATGATTGCTAGATCTGAATTCCTCTTCGTGTGGGGTTTGATAATATGTTTAGATGTTCTTGAAACCCCATGTACTGTGGTCCTTGTTTCACAAAACCTCAAGTATTTTGGCTTGAGTCACTTAACCCCATGTTTTCTGGTTCTAATGTTTCACAAAACCCCATCTCTTATGAAAATTACTGTTAATATGATATACAAACATTGCTTTAATGTTGGGGTATTACGTGGTCATGATTCGATTTGTTGGTGTTATCAATCAAGTCAACTAGGATACTTGCATCAAAGTCATATATTAATGTCATATTAATAATATTTTTACAAGAGGTGGGGTTTTGTGAGATATTAGAACCATAAAACCTGGGGTTAAGTGCCACAAGCCATAATAGATGAGGTTTCGTGAAACAAGGACCACAAAAACTGGGTTTTACGAAATGTACTCTATTTCAAAATAGCTTCAACATACTGATCTATTTCAATGTGATAGCATGCAAATTATCACTAAGTATAACATGCAAAGAATATCAGTTTATATTCATCCAGCTAAAAGTGGGAGCGTGTTTAATCCAATTTATGAATCTGTCTTTATGCAAAATAGCAAGGAAATTCCCCACAATGCATTTTTAGAGAGCACATCAATGGAATAATTTTTGTACTTACAAACACATTTTTTATTGTGCAGGTGTTGATCGTCTTCTTTATCCAAGCTGGTGGCCCGATATCAAAGATACATTTTCTTGCAGACGATGCCTTCTTCACCGGAGTCATGAAGCCTTTTGTCCCCTTTCGTTCTTCACTACTTGACTTATCCTTCTCGCCCTTCTGCTTCCAACAAGAAGTAATTTTGAGTACCTTTTAAAACTGCTACATGAAGAGACGAGGGACAAGTGTATCATAACTCACATAGGAGAACAGGTTTATTTTTTCCTTACAACGCATGATAACAACATGCCACAATGTAGTTTCGATTACATTGAAGGTGCAAATATCTCCTTCCTTGAGACTGTTCTCCAGGCAGAACCTCCGCCAACCCAGTTTAATCATGTAGCTGCTATTATTGTATCGAGCACCTCGCACCTGCCAATATCTGGTACTGTCTATTGAGGTCTTCAGCGTGATTGTGCAAGGTTTCAGCAATCCAATCGCATCACAGAAAGCTCTTGCCAAAGACTACAATAATTGCAATCACATTAGTTTCAGCTTGCGGCCAATGATGCACTGATTGCTGAATTTAAACTGTTTCTTTGGGTTTGATGACAAGATTGATAAGAGCATAAATGTGACCAAATATCATAAAACAGATGATATCATATCAAATCCAAGCTAGAAATATTGCTATGAGCATACACATATATTATCGGTAGTTAAAGCATCGAATGATCAAATGAGCATGGTGGCATCCTTTACTCAGTGAGGAATGACAAGCTTTTGATGTATGAAACATCCGAACTTTTCGACTCATATTCTTGTGAAACAAACAATTTTATCCTCACCAATAATGAAATAGTTTACTTACAAGATGATTTTCAAGTGTTCTGGCGTTGATCACTTTCTTTATCCAAGATGGGGGACCAATCTCATAGAAAGATCTCTTCCGTAGTGATGTCTTCTTCAAGGAACATTTGGACACTTTTTGTTTCTTTTGTCCTTCACTACTAGGCCACTCATTCTTGCTCTTAAGAACGGAAACAGATGGTGATACGTGCTTCTTTTCAATAACTGGTAATGTTGATACTTGATAAGACAAGAGTAATCATTAATTCACTAACATACTAAGAAAATAACAGAAACTTTGCTCACTTTGCTGCATTTTGATGCAATCGTGTGTGAAATCTCTCTGACATCCTTCAGGCTCAAACACTTTGACTGTAAACATCATGTCGCCCTCATACCTTAGCAGCAGACAATTAGCTTCAGTGATGCCATGAAACGCCAGAAACTGTGACCAGCCAGCTGCGAAGAACACGCCTGACTGATTCCTCTCCAGTTCAATTTGACTTTTTCTGCCAAGGGGCACAGAAATGATGGCCATCTGAGAGTCCAGGTGCTCTTTGGGGATGTAATGTTGCACAAACTTAGCAGGTACTACCTGCAAGGGCAATACACAGAGTGAACACAGAGGAAATAAAGTTTGGACAACAAACTAGCAACCATCGTGTGCGAACCATCTTTTCGGTGAAACCTCGTTGAAGCACATTGATGAACTGTGGCCTGTGGGACGGTGGGTTTTTGCTCATGGATGCTACAATTGAACAAGATATGAGTTATAAACAATCAAGTGAAAAGAGAAGATGAAGTATTAATTGGCACAGAAGGGAACTAGAAATCAACCAAGAACGCGTATACTGTTAACTCATTCGCTCCTTATATCTTTCGTCAAGTTTTGTTCATCCACATTATACACCAAGATCATCAATTTTCCTCATCGGCTGTACATATTATTATATTAAGGTCTCCGATTTTGTAAAAATCACAATGACCGTTTGAGCAAACATCACTGGCATTCCTACTCCTATTGCAGCAAAAGGGTAAAATCACGCAAGGAACTCAAAAGATGTCATCCATCAAAGCATCCATCATATTGACACCACGAAAAGAAAAGGCCGAAAATTCAATTTTGTTTGACAAGAAAAGGCCCTAAATTTATTTTGCAAGCGCAATCAATCTTTACCAGCTGGTGGTTCACGCGCTTGCATCCGGAGGCAGCAGGTGTCGTCGAACCCCTTGACGGTGAGCACGCCGGCGCCGTGGTGCCGGAGGACCAGGAGCCACCCCGCGCCGACGCCGCACGCGTTCTCGAACTCCGGCCACCCGCGCCCCAGGAACGCGCCGTCGCCGTCCCTCCCGACCTCGACGCGCCGGACCTTGCCCTTGCCGAAGGGGATGACGACGTGGGCCTCCGCGGCGCCGATGTCCTCGGCGAGCTCGTCGGGGATGCGCTGCGAAATGCAAGGTCAGTTAGTTCCGCGCATTGGGATTTTTTCCGCGGCCGAGCGCGCTGCGTCGGCGTCACGCCGGAGAAAGCTTTTGCACTTACCAGGCTCTTGCGCGAGAAAGGCAGCAGCACCCGGAGGTGCTTCCGGGCGGCGGCGCCGGAGCTGGTGGGCGATGACATGGGCGGCGGCGTGCACATCCCAGGTGAGCCTCCGGGGCTCCGCGCCGCGGCTGCAAGGAAAGGGAAAGCGAAAGAGCAGTGAAAAATTAAGAATAAAATATACTGTAGGTCCTTTAAACTTGTCCTGTAGTGGGTATGAGCGCATGAGCTTGCAAATTATATAAAGGAAAAGTCTAACCAGCTACTGGTAGCTGGCTCGGTCGAGCCAGCGACCACGACTCGCGGAGGCCAGAGGCGGGGGGCGTGCGGGCGGCGCGGTGAGGCGGCCGGCGGCCGAGAATTCTTTAGCGCACAGGATTTGTACCCTCAATTCTCCTCATCTCCCCTCCGGCCATAGCTAATGGTGGCAGGCCGGCCCGGCGGCGGGTTGCGGGCGTCGGGCGGGGCGATCGGCCGCGGCGGTGAAGGAGGGCGGTGGGCAGGGCTAGGGCAGGGGAGCCACGCCAGAGTGGTTAGCGGCGGGTGGGGCGAGCGGGACGGCGGCGGCGAGGTGGTGAGGCATCACTGGCCGCCGAAGGAGGTTGCAGGTGGGGGGAGGGAGGGCGCGGCGGGCGGCGACGACGCCGGGAGGCGGCGGAGCAGCTGGGGCTGTGATTGATCGGCGGGGGTGGTGGTTGGCGCGAGGAAGAGGATGCTGGTAGCCAGTAGCCGCCCTTCAAATTTGTCTCGCGGTGTCAATCAGGTCCATGACCATGCAAAGTGTATATATGCATTTTTAAACTTGTCAAATGGTGTTATCAAGATCCAAATTTCATTTTCCCAAAAAAAGATTCAAATTTCATTATGAAGTACAATTATGCCCACGGCACGCTACGAGTTTACGGCACGCCATGAGTTCGGGCCTATTTGGCTGGCTGCTTAGCCACCAGCTGTTTTTGGCACGAATCTAACAGCGAAACAAGGCCAAATGTGCCACCGTCTTCAACTTCCCATGAATGCAGAGGTGGTCACCTGATCTTCATCCTTGTAGCGCTCCTCGTTGACCTATGTAACCTTGTGTCTAAGCTTTTTTCATAATTCTCAATCAATTTATTCTGTGATCCGTCATTAGGGGTCAACTGTCACACATGTCGTGCCATGTAGGCAGGCTTGTACATTTAAATGGAGATTCGGCCCTGTCTGACACTGTTGGACAAGTTTAAAAATGTTCATATGCAATTTACCAATTCATAGAGCTGGATGACACAACGAGACAAGACTAAAAAGGCCGCGTTTCTTCAATTTCCAAATTCATAGACCTAGATGACATTATGAGACGAGTTTGAGAATTGCTGATCTGTATTTTACTCAAAAGATTAATACCGGGAGAACTTTTAGGAGATTTCAGTCAAGTCGAAGTCAAAGCAGCAATAAAGTGAAATTTGAACTGATTTCTATTCTAGATAACTATTAAGGGCGTGTTTCGTATGGATTCTTATCAAAACAGCTTCTTAAAAACATTTTCTTTTTAGAAAACAACTTCTATGCAAGAAGCATTCTTGAAATGTTTAGCAAAACGACAAAAGATGGGTGAGAGAAGGCATGACAAGCTATGTTTTTTTAGCATTTGGCTTATAATACAAAATTTGAGAAGTGCTTCTTGAGAGAAGAAATATAAGTTGTTTCGGTTTGACCTGTTTGGTATGCTTCTTCAAAAATTCAAAGCAGAAGCACTTTCACAATCCATACCATCAGGGCCTAATTCACACCCCAGCTTGAAAAATGGAATGGTTCACTTCGCTCGCGTTCCATTTGGTTTTATGCTTGTGCAGGCACATAGATTTCCTCTGTATTCTAGGGACAACTTTTTGTAACTGGAGGCTCCAGCTCTAAAGAACACTCCCTCGTTCCTTTTTTATCTGACGTTGGGTATTTTGTTAGAGCATCTTCAAGAGAGCCTCATAAACCTTTCTTAAATTTAGTTATTGGGATTTTAGGTAAAAAAAACTATCTTCAACAGAGTCCAAAACAACCCCTAACTTTCCTATAGCCCCTAAACTCCCCTCATTTGTAGCTACAAACAGGGGAAGAATTGAGGGCCCCATTCATTCTTTTTCACTACAATTAATGTTTTTTTTGCCCTAAATGCTGACATGGCCCAATCAAATTTGTTTTGATCCATTTTTAGGGAGGGGCTGTTGGAAGAGGGAGGACAAATTGCCCCTCATAATTTTTTAGTTGCTCCTAAAAATAAGTTTATGGGGCCAATTTTATAGGGTTCTTTTGGAGATGCTCTTACATGGCACAACTAAAATATATCAGGTTCACTTAGGTTCTGACAAGAGTTTGATATATTTTCACTACGATCATGATACGATTATGTGCATTACAAACACATAAATAATTATAGGAACTTGATTTTCATTTAAGACCCCATTTGAAACGTAGGATTGTCATACTATATTACACCAATTTCGTAGAAATTGTTTAATTTCACTGAAAAAAATGCAAGATTCGTGAAAAATTTGGGCAATCCAAGTAGATGAAACCATTTCAGATAAAATGTAGTTCAAGGTAGCACAAACCTACAAAAGTGTAGTTTGGGTCGTGCTCAACGCGTGGGGAAACCAAATTTGGCTAAGCCAATATTAACATTGCCCATTGTTTTAACCTGTTGCCGTTTGATGTTTTACAGAGTTTCCTCGAATCAAAGTGCAACCGAATGACCGTTTCTATTTCTTTTTTGCTTCCAAATGGGACGCTTGGTCACTCATCACAACTCCTGCCTCTTGGCAACTTTGACAAAAATGTATGATTTTCATGATAAATATGGAAAACAATTTCTTAGACTAAAGACGGTTGATAGAAAATGTTGTTACTAAACCTATCGGTGAAAAGAATATCACATTTTAGACTTGCAACAATTTATCAATTTTCTAGTTCGCGGAACATTTGTAAACATTTTACTATCAAAAGCTAAATATCTCCATTGGAGGTATAAACCATTATAACTGCAGATTAGTGGGATGAATTCGAAGTAGGCGCATAGGAACCATGACCAGCACAGCACCGAACAGCTTGATCTTGACTATTTTTTGTGTGTGTGTATGTTGCGCGCGCGCAACATCTCGACTTGCTGAAGAATTAAGACTATCACATCCTCTCAGATTGAACAAAACATCTCCAATTTAAGTTAACAATAAAACTTGCCAAACTAGCTGAACTAGTTAAGCAATCTCGTCTCTAAGCTGGTGCTGATCTGGTTGCCATACCATCCCGGGCGTACCACTGTACTAGGCGGCCCACATGATAGTACCAGATTGGAAAACAAACCTTGGCTACATCAGATCTCTCCCTCAGAAGTGAAAACAACTTACGTTTATCAAGCACAACCAGGAACGGGAGTGACATGCTGGGACGTCATTTGGAATTTCAATACGCCAAATTCATGCAACTAAGCAAGTAACTCGGAAACAAGTGAACGGCTTGCTAGACAAGATACATCACTTACAAGAACTGTTGAGAGTTACTCAAAAGTGTGAGCCGACTTGTCAGTACATCACAATCAACAATAGTCTCAGATGAAACAATGTACTCTCTGATCCAAGCTTTAACAACGCTCGATGTCCACATGCCATAGCCTGGTTTCGATGATGTTGAAGGTGCAGACGTCACCTACCTTGAGCTCGTTTTCCTTACAGAATCTCTTCCAGCCCGACCTAACACGGTGGCTGCTCTTCTTGTTTGGTGTAAGACACACCAGCCAAGACCTGGCACCGCAGAGTGTGCTTTTGAGGGTGATCAAGCAAGTCTCCTGCAACCCAATTGCATCACAGAAAACCGCTGGCAAAGCCTGCAACAATTGCAATCATATCGGTTAGTGGTTACACAAACAAGTGCTTACAACAAAACTAACCCATGTACTGCAGTTGATATTTTGGACTGTTAGATATGAATTACCATTGATATCCATGACAATGTTATGCTAGAGATGACACTAAAGTAACCAATGTAAGTATTAAGTGCATACAAAATGATTTTTACAATAACGGAAGCTAAAGAAACAAATCTAAAGCATTTCAAATTGTAAGTTGTTTCCTCTTGTGATAGCATAATCGTGTACCCGAACCATAGGGGGCGGCTCCTTGAGGATGGGACCGGGGTTCGTGGATTTTCTTGACCGGAGAAGGTTGAGCTTTTCTATCAAAGAAAGCCGTGGGAGCGGTCTTACCCCCACCGGTCGAGTTTCTTATAATCATGTATATCATTAGTAATTAAAACATCAAATGTAAACTTTGGTAATTCTTTCTCAGGCACGCTTGTTGCAAGAAGTCTTATAGCTTGCTTATCCTAACAAATTGTCAATCCGAACAAGTTTACTCTATTTTTAACTTGCTCAGTTGCTCATATCAAGAAATGAATGATTGTGCTTACAAGATGATCTTCAATAGTTATGGTGTTGATCTTCTTCTTTACCCATGCTGGTGGCCCAATGTCAAAGGCACATTTTGTCCTAGCCTGCCCCAAGTAAGCCAGGGAGCCGATTGGCCTCTTTACTCCATGACTGCTTGATTGGGTTTCCTGCTGCTTTTCAGTATATATTAATGTCGATTCATAGTAATAGACAAGGGACACAGGTGGATGAGTATCTAACTCACATGGTGTGACATCCCATGTCACTGGAACCCAACAGCACACACCTTCCCAAGTGGCAGAAACCAAAATTCAAATTTCGAAATTCAAATTTCAAACTATGTTCAAACCATGCCTCTGAAGGAACTCAAAATTTTCCATAACAACATGAACAAACAAAAATACCAGTGGATAGCCCTACTCAAAATAGAATTTTGGAGAATTTTTGGTGATTTTTGAAATTCATTTCGATGCTCAAATAAATCCTCAAAGTTCCAAAATTGTCCAACTTTGACTAGCTGCCATTTGAATTCTATTTCGAATTTAGATGTGCATGTTATGTCACTGGAAAGAGCATTTCATGATCTTTCGAATGCAACTGGTTTCACAATTTTTGGTGTTCATTTGCTAGTTCAAATCGAGCGCCAAAGATTGGGGAAAATTTCAGTTTGAATTAATCGGGAAAAAGAAAAGATGCCCGAGGGCCCGCATGTCAGTCTCTTCTCCCTCACTACGCGCGCGGGGAAGACAGTCGCCACGTCGCCGACGTCGTACGGCTTCGCCGCGCGGTGCTCGGGCCCGCTCCTCGCCGCGCCGAGGCGTCAAAACGCCGTCCCGCTCCTCTCTCGCTTGCCCAGCTCCCATTTCCCACTCCCCGGCCGCCCAAACCCTAGCCCTAGCCTCCGCCTCGCCACTGCCGATCTGCGAGCTCGCCGCGCCGCCGCGCTGAAGTGCCTAGCTGCCGGGTCGTTGAGCAGAAGAGTTCGCGGAGACGCCCTTGAGCTTGCCATGGCCCTCATGGCCGTTGCTCCGGGCTGAGGAGCGCGAATCGGGCCTTCATCTCCGAGTCCGGTCAACCACGCCACCCCCTCCTCGCCGTTGAATCCTCTTACTCCGGTAAGTTCCGCATCGATTCCTCGCACGGGGACGTTCCTTGTGGAGTTGCGCCCCCGTTGACCTCACCTTTCCCCTCTTTCCGCAGTGAGTCCGTCGCATTTGGGATTTTCCCCTTCCGCCACCGTCGACCACCGTGAAGAACTCCCCGTCGAGCACCCCTCTTTCCGAGCCTCCTCGACGTCGTCGTGTACCACGACCCGCTCCCTCTCGACGCCGTGAAGCCGTGGCGCCAGCGGGTGCAGCTCCCCGTCGACCACCGCGAGCCCGCGTCGACGCCGGAGCGCCACCAGCCGCCATTCCTCGACGCCGACCACCCTCCGGCCATCCTCTAGAGCCACGAGTCGACGAGGTGAAACCTCCGTTCCACGCTCTCTCTTCCCGCGCTAACCGTTCGTCATTTGGCCGTCGGAAGCTTAGCTCCGGCGAGCGCGCCGCCGACCTCCGGCGATGGCTCCGGCCAATGCACCGTGGGCCACAACGTCGGGATCCAGTGTGACGACACCGGATCCAGTGCTCCGCACTATGTGGTCCTGCGTGTGCCCTCAGATCTGAGTGGCTGGATCACCATGTGGCCAGTCTGGATCTACTGTGGCAAGATCTCTGTGGCCCAGCGTGTGGCTCGGATCTGGTTGGTCCGCACCAATTCAATCTTTTCTCGCATTAGTTTAATTGCTCAGAAATTCACAGAAGTTTGTAAAAGCGATAGAAAAATAAATACACATCAGAAAAAGGTGAAACCAATTTTGTTAGTTTCCTTGTACTCAGATCTACCCATCAAAAATACCAAAGCACACTTTTTCAGAGTGTGTATTTTCTGGAAAATACATCTGTCCAGATCTTGTTTAATTCTTTATAAATTATCTGTTGCCCAATAAATCCTGAACTCTTGCATGCCTGTTAAGAATCTGATAACACACCTACAGAGTATTTTTCCACTGTCACATGTTGCCTAATTATTTTCTTATGATTTAAATCATGTTCTGCACTGTATAAATTATTATAAGTAATCTACTTTGCAATAAATCATGAAACTTCACCATAAATTACTTCCAGTGGCACTCTTCACCAGAAAAATGTCACTGGACATAAATCAACTTTAAAAATCACATTATTCATTTAACTTGCCTAAGTTGATTAATGGTGAACTTAGTTAAAAGTTAATGAAGGAAATACTCCAGACGAAATTAATTAACAAAGTTAATCATTTGCACTTACAGTGTAAATGACTGTCCTATCAAGTAATTAAATCATTAATTGCATCATATTATCTTGCATCTAACATGCATTATTTTCCTTGTCATAACGTGTAGTGACAGAGACGACTCCGGAGCCGCTCGACTTCCAGCTGCCGGAGGAGCAGACCCAGGAGGTGCAGGAGGAGCAGCCGCAGCAGGACACTGACCCCGCTGACCCTGTTAGCTACGCTCCTGAGCCAGGCAAGCCCCGGTGCATGCCTTACTATTTAGGATTTTTATTTTTGCACTTGATTGGGGCTAGTCAATGTTTGTGCATTAGGTCTATTAGGAGTTGATGTGAAACCTTAGAAATGCATTAGGATTACCTTCCATATCCTACCTTGTGTCCTATTTTTGTAGATGTGGTCTAGGTTACGTTAGAACTTGCTAGGCTTAGTGGCTAGCGGACGGTAGAAGTCGAGTGGTAGGTCCCACTCGCGAGGTAGGTTCACCCTGGATTGTACTAGCTGGATTTAGGATTTGTTGAGACCGGACGGGGATTTGTTTGTGTAGGATGGTGCGAGAAGGCTGGGCCTTCACGGTGGTAGCCCCGTCTGTGTCGGTTAAGGACCGTCCGTTGTTGGCCCTGTTGAGCAAGTTCGAACGTACTGATCACATGCTAGTGTTTTTATGGGCCTAGTAAACTTAGTAGCTTAGGTTGCCCTAGTGTCTCGCGGATACTTGCACTTTCTATCATGGTACTTGGGAGAGAAGGGATGCCTCCCAATCAGGGCGTACGTCTGGGACGGGGACTGTGCGGGAGGGCCTTTCTCGGGAGGTGTGAGACCCAGCCAGTTCTAGGGGGACCTTCGCGAATAGTTGCTGCATACGGCTTTTGCTGTGTGTGGCGTGTGGTCAGGTTTTCTCCTGCAGGATGTACATCGATGCCGCCGCTCTCGGTCAAGAGCAACCTTGCTCACTGCGTCACATCATAGTGTGAGATGATTGATGATATGATGCTAGTCTATGTACATTACTGTTATTTACATTGCTCTATATACACTGTCACTGCTGATGTATTGTTACTTTATTCATGTTTTAGAGATATGCACACTGTTTTACCGGTTAAGTACTTATCTTGAAGAATAAAACTTGAAAGTAAGGATCAAGTAATTAGTGCGAGTTATGCTATTGAGTCAGCCACCCCTTTGTAGCCTTGCATATTAGGAGTCGGCTGTAGTTAGCCTTTTGACGGGTAAGTCTTGCTGAGTATTAGTTGCTCAGGGTTTGGCTCCTTATGTTTTTGTGCAGGTAGCACCTTTATCCCCGACTCTACGGGTGGAGGTGGACAGTGGGACGGCCAGCTTCCTTTTGGTTGGACCGCCCACTGGGAGACCGAGGAGTGATTTCCTCTCGAGTTCGCATCTTCATGGCTTTGGATGTGAATTCACTTGTATCGTGAGCGCGTGCGCTTGTATCTCTTATCTTTGGACTTGGATTTGTATCGTTAAGACTTCCGCTGTGTACTCGTTGTTTTAATTGGACTAATGTAATAACTTTAAGACTTAATTTGTGCTTTTTATATGTTGTACTGTTGCGTCTGTTCATCAGCGCTATACCGACTCGATCCTGCGAAAAGCGGAGACGCTTCAGCTGGTACCAGAGCCGTGTTGGGACAGTACATCATATAAACGGCCTATTTTCGAAAATCTAACCACGTACGTGTGAGGAACGAAAAGCCCATTATAAGGATGTTAGAGTAATCAGGTGGTAATAGGAGTTGATTGTTATTTTCTGTAACGACGCACCGACGCCCAGGTAAGAAGGTAAGGAACTACATGGCGCTGGTTTTGGATATTGGTGGCGGAGTTTTGTTATGTTCCGTGAGCCATCGAGTTCACGAGGAGTTGAGGATGGTGAGGATATGTCATTAGGCCATGTATTACATTTTTATGAGATACGTCACCTGTGTAGGTTGGTTGAGGTGACGTTGTGTGCTTGCAGGTACGCTAACTCGCGCGTAGATCGTGTAGAAACGTTTGTGAGTGCGAAGTAGTTACCACCACTTTCTACGGCCTGCTATATTTGGGCAAATTTTTATTTTGTGAGGACGTGCAGGACGAGCATGCATTGCATCATCAATTAAAATGCTTCCACGAATTTCAGATCACCAAAAATTTCAGACTGACAAGCTAATTTTAAAAATTCATAACTCCAAAACCGCTTGGCCAAATTCGATGAACCAAGACTTGCTGGAAAGCTTACAACATGAACTAAAACTTTGCTTCAGCGTTCACCTTTAGATTCTGTCAGTATCGCCTCCAAATCTGTCGATCAAGTGAAGTCAACTTCCAGCTTCGACTAGTTTTTCCAGAATCTGTCCTCCAACTTCAAAAATCGATAGCTCCAGTTCTACTGAGCCATTTTGGGTGTTTGAGCACTCGTTGGAAAGATCTTGAAGTTATCTACAAGTTTCGCGTTATGACTTTTCTCGTTTGAAGCCTCCAGAAGTACCAGTTTTCGTTTTAGTGTCTGCTGTTCTTAGCGAGTCAGATTTTCAGCGTTGCAGTTTTTCATTGCTTTCCTTGTGGGCTGTGTGTGTGGCTTTTGCTACCACTCTATAGCAGCCTGACCATGTTATATTTCTTGCTTAGCATGGTTATTTTGTTCTGTTGGAAGAGATTGTGACTTTTTCTCTCTCTTTTCCGCAGATGGCTGACCTAGACGACTTTCCGCACGCCGAGCTTGGGGAGGACGGTGCACTGCACACGGATGGTCTTTACCACGCCGGTTTTCCCTCGCTGTTCTGGGCTGAGTTGCAGCGACTTGGCTACCCCGACCCTCCGCGCTACCGCGGACAGCCCAGCCAGGTGTACGGACTTCCCCGCTTCTCGATGTGGGTGGATGTCCCCTCGCACCCACAGCAGCCTGCTTGGTCGCACTTCTCTCTTCGGGGTTTCGGTCAGGACTTTGACGAGACCCTGAACAGTGTTGCTCTTCAGGCGATGGTGCGTTTCTGCGAGATGCACATTGCTGATCTGGGCAACACCTCACTGAGCTTGTTTCCAGTCAGCACCACAGGTCACCCTCAGTACAGGAGACGTCTCAGGCAGCTTGACAGCGGCAACTTGGTCCTCACTCCGACGCAGCTACCTTCTACGGCTCGACACTTGTCCGAGCTGTACAGGGTTCTTGTGGCTTCTGACCGCGCAGGTGGGCGGACTTTGAGCCGTGTGGAGGAGTTGTCAGAGACAGTGGACGCTAGGAACGACAGGATTGCGCAGTTGGAGCACGCCTTGGCCGTGACTACCGCTCAGCGCGACCACTGTGCTGCTCAGCTTGACCAGTGTGTTGCACAGCGCGACCAGTGTGCCGCCCAGCGTGACCAGCTTGCCGGCCAGCTCACTGCACGTGGCCACGAGATTTCCGAGTTAGTCGACGAGCTAGCTGCTTCACTGAACCACGCAGGACAGCTCGAGCAGCAGTTGCAGGTCGCCCAGCACCAGATAGTGGGACTCCAGGAGCAGGTTGCTGCAGCAGTTGTGGCACCTCCAGCAGAGGAGGAGGCACAGGAGGACGCCGTGTCAGAGATGAGTGTTGAGCTGTTTCCTTCAGAGATCCTAGACACCGCTTCCCACCGTGGTAGGAGGCACCGTTAGTTGCCTTACTCGGTATTCCAAGCGTGACAGAGGCGCGTTGGATGCGACGTGGATGACGCATGTGCGTCGTAGTTGTCGACAGGTCCTTAGTTAGCTTGATCTAGGAGCATCATAATAGTTGGTCAGGTGTCGTAGTATTTTGTTGGATGTTACACCACCTATGTACGCATGAGTGGATTGTACCATGATCTATGTAATGAATGCTCTGTAAGACTTAATTAATGTTATGAATGGATCTGTCAGTTTAATTATTTGGATCTGAGTTACTTTTGCTTCTGCCGTGCATGTCAATTTAAATTTCCGCCTGATAATGATATTGTATTCTGGAGCTAACGGTGGAAATGTTAATTGGCAGGATGCCGCCGCGTCGCCCGCCGCCGCCGCCACCCCCGCAGCACACTCTGGCGGAGGCGATGCACAACCAGACGGAGCTGCTCAGGACTCTCGTTCAGGCCGTCACCCAGCAGGGTGGCCACCGTCGGGGCGCACAGCCAGGCTGCACCTACGCAGACTTCCTGGCCACTCACCCGCCTGTCTTTTCCGGGTCCACTGACCCGATGGAGGCGGAGGCTTGGCTGCGCACTGTGGAGTCCAAGTTTGGGCTCCTTCCTGACTGCACAGAGGTGCAGAAGACACTGTTCGCGGCGCAGCAGCTTCACGGGGCGGCTGGAGGATGGTGGGCAGCTCACCTTGCCACTCTTCCGGCCGGTCAGCAGTTGACTTGGGCACAGTTCAGAGAGGCCTTTCGCTCGTTCCACATTCCGCCTGGCCTTATGCAGCGGAAGCTCAGGGAGTTCCTGGACCTCAGGCAGGGAGGCAGGAGCGTGTTCGACTACGCCCAGGTGTTCAACCACCTGGCCCAGTTTGCTCCAGACCAGGTAGACACGCCCGCCAAGCGGAAGGCGTGTTTCTTGAGAGGCTTGTCTACCAAGCTTCAGTCCCGGCTTGTCCTGAACGCCGGTGGTACCTTCGACGAGCTTGTCAATGCAGCGATCGTGATGGAGGATGCCATCAGGGCACACCAGGATGACAAGAGGAAGAGGAAGGCAGTGGCACCACAGTCTGGCAGCACTTCAGCCAGGCCTCGCCTTGTGTACACCGCTCCCAGTGGACAGAGGTACCTTGCACCTCCACAGTACCAGCGTCAGCAACAGCAGCAGCAGTTTGCTCAGAGACAGCCACAGCAGCAGCAGCGTCAGCAGCAGCAGCGCTCGCAGCAGCAGCAGCAGCAACAGCAGGCAGGCAGAGGCTTTCCGTGCTTCAACTGTGGACAGGTGGGGCACTTTGCGCGTGACTGCCGTGCAGCACCTAGGCAGAACAACGCGCAGAGGGCTCCAGTTCAGGCAGCAGGACAGCAGCGCCAGCAGGGCAGGAACGCGCCAGTCAAGACTGGGCGCGTTAACTACACCACTGCAGAGGAGGTTCCAGAGGGTGAGCAGGTTCTAGCTGGTACGTTCTCTATGCGACACGAGCCCGTGGTTATCTTGTTTGATTCAGGTGCGACACATGAGTTTGTCAGTTTAGCTTGTACTCGACGACTTGGTCTTGTGATTTCTTCCTTAGAGACTCCGTACGTGATCAGTACACCAGGAGGCCGCATTATGACGAGGCAGATAGTACGTAATGCTCCTATTGACCTTGCTGGACAGATCTACCCGACCCATCTTATTGTGTTGGACGGTCAGGGTTTAGATGTGATACTTGGTATGGGATGGATGAGGGTCCAGAAGGCTGTTCTTGATACTTCTCTCCGTCTTGTTCACTTGGATTCTCCTATGCACGGCAAGGTCACTCTTCAGCTATCTTTGTTGGCCACATCGAGACCGTCAGTGCATCAGGCCGTTGGCAAGAGTCTGGATGTGATTCCTGTGGTGCGTGAGTACCCAGATGTGTTTCCAGATGATTTGCCAGGCTTACCACCAGATCGTGATGTGGAGTTCCGTATCGACTTGCAGCCAGGCACAGCACCTATCTCCAGGAAACCGTAAAAGATGGCCCCTAATGAGTTAGCAGAGTTGAAGATGCAGTTGAAGGAGCTATTGGACAAGGGTTTCATTCGTCCTAGCTCTTCACCTTGGGGTTGTCCAGCCTTGTTTGTGAAGAAGAAGGATCAGGCGCTCAGGCTATGTGTGGATTATAGGCCACTTAATGCTGTGACGATTAAGAACAAGTATCCGCTGCCTCGCATTGATATCTTGTTCGATCAGCTAGCTAGAGCTAAGGTGTTCTCCAAGATTGATCTCCGTTCTGGGTATCATCAGATTAAGATCCGTGCAGAGGACATTCCGAAGACTGCTTTCGCTACCAGATATGGACTCTATGAGTACTTGGTGATGTCTTTCGGTTTGACCAATGCACCTGCTTACTTCATGTACTTGATGAACTCAGTGTTCATGCCAGAGTTGGATAAGTTTGTCGTGGTTTTCATTGACGACATCTTGATCTATTCAGAGACAGAGGAGGAGCATGAGCAGCACCTCAGGATTGTGTTGCAGCGTTTGAGGGATCACCAGCTGTACGCTAAGTTCAGCAAGTGCGAGTTCTGGCTTAGCGAGGTGCCTTTTCTTGGCCATGTTATATCAGCTGAGGGTATTGCTGTTGACCCTAGCAAGGTGCAGGATGTTCTGGATTGGAATGCACCTACGACTGTCTCTCAGATTCGCAGTTTCTTGGGTTTGGCTGGTTATTACCGTCGGTTTATTCCGAATTTCTCTAAGATCTCCAAGCCCATCACTGAGTTGCTGAAGAAGAACATGAGATTTGTGTGGAGCTCGCAGTGTGGTGATGCTTTCCAGAATCTGAAGAAGCTTCTCACTACCGCTCCAGTTTTAGCTCAGCCTGATATCACCAAGCCATTTGATGTGTATTGTGATGCTTCCGGTACTGGTCTTGGTTGTGTGCTGATGCAGGATGGCAGGGTAATTGCTTATGTCTCTCGGCAGCTTAAGCGACATGAAGAGCATTACCCCACTCACGATCTTGAGCTTGCAGCTGTCGTACTTGCTTTGAAAGTATGGCGGCATTATCTGTTGGGAAATCTGGTGCATATCTACACAGATCACAAGAGTCTCAAGTATATATTCACGCAGTCAGATCTGAACATGCGCCAGAGGAGTTGGTTAGAGCTGATCAAGGACTATGATCTGGAGATTCACTATCACCCAGGGAAGGCTAATGTGGTTGCTGATGCTTTGAGTCGCAAGGCTCATTGCAATAATCTCATCGCAGCTCCTTATGCAGAGGCAGAGCCCAGTCTTAGAGTGTATACTTATGGCTCCTTGGCCAATATATCACTTGTTCCGACCCTGCGAGATGAGATTGTGGCAGCACAGAAGAAGGATGAGAAGGTGAATCACCTCAGGAGGAGACTCAAGCTCGGGGAAGCTAGAGTCCAGTGTTTCAGAGAGGATGAGGATGGAGTCCTATGGTTCAAGGACAGATTGGTAGTTCCTAAGGACTTCGAGTTGCGCAGGAAGATTCTTGATGAGGCACATTTGTCCAAGTATTCCATCCACCCTGGCAGCAACAAGATGTACCAGGATTTGAGGAGTCGCTTCTGGTGGACCCGCATGAAGCGGGAGGTCGCACAGTACGTTTCTGAGTGTGACACTTGCAGGAGAGTGAAGGCAGAATACATGAAGCCAGCTGGATTATTGCAGCCTTTGAGTATTCCTGCTTGGAAGTGGGAGGATATCAGCATGGATTTCATTGTTGGCTTACCTCTCACATCCCAGAAGCATGATTCTATTTGGGTGATTGTTGATCGGTTGACCAAGTCTGCTCACTTTATTCCCGTGCACACCTGTTACAATGTGAAGAAGTATGCTGAGTTGTATATTGCTCGGATTCTCTGTTTGCATGGAGTGCCCAAGACCATTATTTCTGATCGAGGACCACAGTTTGTTTCTCGTTTCTGGGAGCAGCTTCATGCTTCTTTGGGCACCACTTTGATTCGCAGTGCAGCTTATCACCCTCAGACAGATGGCCAGACAGAGAGGGTGAATCAGATTTTAGAGGATATGCTTCGTGCCTGTGTGATACACCATGGCAAGTGTTGGGATGAGAGCTTACCTCTTGCAGAGTTCTCATACAACAACAGTTATCAGGAGAGCATCAAGATGGCACCGTTTGAGGCGTTGTATGGACGTCGTTGTCGGACTCCCCTTAATTGGGTTGAGGCCGGCGAGAGAGTCATCTTCCAGGCAAGGCCTGCAGCTGCAGCAGAGGAGACAGTTGTGACTGATGAGGAGGTCATTCCCACACCAGATTTAGTGGCAGCAGCAGAGGAGACTGTTCGCCGCATTCAGTCCAACTTGAGAGCAGCCAAGTCTCGACAGAAGAGCTATGCTGATAGAAGACGCCGACCGTTGGTGTTTGCAGTTGGCGACCACGTATACCTTCGTGTCTCTCCCATGAAGGGTGTACGCCGGTTTGGTGTCAGGGGCAAGTTAGCACCAAGATACGTTGGACCGTTCCAGATTATTGAGAGATGTGGACCCGTTGCTTATAGATTGGAGTTGCCCTCCAACCTATCCAGTGTTCACAATGTGTTCCACGTATCGCAGCTGAAGAAGTGCTTGAAGGTTCCTAGTGACAGAGTGGTCAGTGGTGTTGAGCAGCTTGAGCCAGATTTGACATACCCCGAGCAGCCTATTGGTATTGTTGATCAGAAGGACCGAGTCACTAGGAAGAGCACCACCAGATTCTACAAGGTGCAATGGAGCAACCACTCTGAGGCCGAGGCCACCTGGGAGACAGCGGAGTTTTTGAACTCCCATTTTCCCGGTTTTCTAACTCCGAGGTGCGTTATTTAAATTGTTCCATATTTTTGCATCTTGTTCGTCGCTTTTCGCCATTCGTTTTTCCTCTCTTTCTCCTTAATCTCGGGGCGAGATTCTTTTAAGGGGGGAGGGCTGTGACATCCCATGTCACTGGAACCCAACAGCACACACCTTCCCAAGTGGCAGAAACCAAAATTCAAATTTCGAAATTCAAATTTCAAACTATGTTCAAACCATGCCTCTGAAGGAACTCAAAATTTTCCATAACAACATGAACAAACAAAAATACCAGTGGATAGCCCTACTCAAAATAGAATTTTGGAGAATTTTTTGGTGATTTTTGAAATTTATTTCGATGCTCAAATAAATCCTCAAAGTTCCAAAATTGTCCAACTTTGACTAGCTGCCATTTGAATTCTATTTCGAATTTAGATGTGCATGTTATGTCACTGGAAAGAGCATTTCATGATCTTTCGAATGCAACTGGTTTCACAATTTTTGGTGTTCATTTGCTAGTTCAAATCGAGCGCCAAAGATTGGGGAAAATTTCAGTTTGAATTAATCGGGAAAAAGAAAATATGCCCGAGGGCCCGCATGTCAGTCTCTTCTCCCTCACTGCGCGCGCGCGGAAGACAGTCGCCACGTCGCCGACGTCGTACGGCTTCGCCGCGCGGTGCTCGGGCCCGCTCCTCGCCGCGCCGAGGCGTCAAAACGCCGTCCCGCTCCTCTCTCGCTTGCCCAGCTCCCATTTCCCACTCCCCGGCCGCCCAAACCCTAGCCCTAGCCTCCGCCTCGCCACTGCCGATCTGCGAGCTCGCCGCGCCGCCGCGCTGAAGTGCCTAGCTGCCGGGTCGTTGAGCAGAAGAGTTCGCGGAGACGCCCTTGAGCTTGCCATGGCCCTCATGGCCGTTGCTCCGGGCTGAGGAGCGCGAATCGGGCCTTCATCTCCGAGTCCGGTCAACCACGCCACCCCCTCCTCGCCGTTGAATCCTCTTACTCCGGTAAGTTCCGCATCGATTCCTCGCACGGGGACGTTCCTTGTGGAGTTGCGCCCCCGTTGACCTCACCTTTCCCCTCTTTCCGCAGTGAGTCCGTCGCATTTGGGATTTTCCCCTTCCGCCACCGTCGACCACCGTGAAGAACTCCCCGTCGAGCACCCCTCTTTCCGAGCCTCCTCGACGTCGTCGTGTACCACGACCCGCTCCCTCTCGACGCCGTGAAGCCGTGGCGCCAGCGGGTGCAGCTCCCCGTCGACCACCGCGAGCCCGCGTCGACGCCGGAGCGCCACCAGCCGCCATTCCTCGACGCCGACCACCCTCCGGCCATCCTCTCGAGCCACGAGTCGACGAGGTGAAACCTCCGTTCCACGCTCTCTCTTCCCGCGCTAACCGTTCGTCATTTGGCCGTCGGAAGCTTAGCTCCGGCGAGCGCGCCGCCGACCTCCGGCGATGGCTCCGGCCAATGCACCGTGGGCCACAACGTCGGGATCCAGTGTGACGACACCGGATCCAGTGCTCCGCACTATGTGGTCCTGCGTGTGCCCTCAGATCTGAGTGGCTGGATCACCATGTGGCCAGTCTGGATCTACTGTGGCAAGATCTCTGTGGCCCAGCGTGTGGCTCGGATCTGGTTGGTCCGCACCAATTCAATCTTTTCTCGCATTAGTTTAATTGCTCAGAAATTCACAGAAGTTTGTAAAAGCGATAGAAAAATAAATACACATCAGAAAAAGGTGAAACCAATTTTGTTAGTTTCCTTGTACTCAGATCTACCCATCAAAAATACCAAAGCACACTTTTTCAGAGTGTGTATTTTCTGGAAAATACATCTGTCCAGATCTTGTTTAATTCTTTATAAATTATCTGTTGCCCAATAAATCCTGAACTCTTGCATGCCTGTTAAGAATCTGATAACACACCTACAGAGTATTTTTCCACTGTCACATGTTGCCTAATTATTTTCTTATGATTTAAATCATGTTCTGCACTGTATAAATTATTATAAGTAATCTACTTTGCAATAAATCATGAAACTTCACCATAAATTACTTCCAGTGGCACTCTTCACCAGAAAAATGTCACTGGACATAAATCAACTTTAAAAATCACATTATTCATTTAACTTGCCTAAGTTGATTAATGGTGAACTTAGTTAAAAGTTAATGAAGGAAATACTCCAGACGAAATTAATTAACAAAGTTAATCATTTGCACTTACAGTGTAAATGACTGTCCTATCAAGTAATTAAATCATTAATTGCATCATATTATCTTGCATCTAACATGCATTATTTTCCTTGTCATAACGTGTAGTGACAGAGACGACTCCGGAGCCGCTCGACTTCCAGCTGCCGGAGGAGCAGACCCAGGAGGTGCAGGAGGAGCAGCCGCAGCAGGACACTGACCCCGCTGACCCTGTTAGCTACGCTCCTGAGCCAGGCAAGCCCCGGTGCATGCCTTACTATTTAGGATTTTTATTTTTGCACTTGATTGGGGCTAGTCAATGTTTGTGCATTAGGTCTATTAGGAGTTGATGTGAAACCTTAGAAATGCATTAGGATTACCTTCCATATCCTACCTTGTGTCCTATTTTTGTAGATGTGGTCTAGGTTACGTTAGAACTTGCTAGGCTTAGTGGCTAGCGGACGGTAGAAGTCGAGTGGTAGGTCCCACTCGCGAGGTAGGTTCACCCTGGATTGTACTAGCTGGATTTAGGATTTGTTGAGACCGGACGGGGATTTGTTTGTGTAGGATGGTGCGAGAAGGCTGGGCCTTCACGGTGGTAGCCCCGTCTGTGTCGGTTAAGGACCGTCCGTTGTTGGCCCTGTTGAGCAAGTTCGAACGTACTGATCACATGCTAGTGTTTTTATGGGCCTAGTAAACTTAGTAGCTTAGGTTGCCCTAGTGTCTCGCGGATACTTGCACTTTCTATCATGGTACTTGGGAGAGAAGGGATGCCTCCCAATCAGGGCGTACGTCTGGGACGGGGACTGTGCGGGAGGGCCTTTCTCGGGAGGTGTGAGACCCAGCCAGTTCTAGGGGGACCTTCGCGAATAGTTGCTGCATACGGCTTTTGCTGTGTGTGGCGTGTGGTCAGGTTTTCTCCTGCAGGATGTACATCGATGCCGCCGCTCTCGGTCAAGAGCAACCTTGCTCACTGCGTCACATCGTAGTGTGAGATGATTGATGATATGATGCTAGTCTATGTACATTACTGTTATTTACATTGCTCTATATACACTGTCACTGCTGATGTATTGTTACTTTATCCATGTTTTAGAGATATGCACACTGTTTTACCGGTTAAGTACTTATCTTGAAGAATAAAACTTGAAAGTAAGGATCAAGTAATTAGTGCGAGTTATGCTATTGAGTCAGCCACCCCTTTGTAGCCTTGCATATTAGGAGTCGGCTGTAGTTAGCCTTTTGACGGGTAAGTCTTGCTGAGTATTAGTTGCTCAGGGTTTGGCTCCTTATGTTTTTGTGCAGGTAGCACCTTTATCCCCGACTCTACGGGTGGAGGTGGACAGTGGGACGGCCAGCTTCCTTTTGGTTGGACCGCCCACTGGGAGACCGAGGAGTGATTTCCTCTCGAGTTCGCATCTTCATGGCTTTGGATGTGAATTCACTTGTATCGTGAGCGCGTGCGCTTGTATCTCTTATCTTTGGACTTGGATTTGTATCGTTAAGACTTCCGCTGTGTACTCGTTGTTTTAATTGGACTAATGTAATAACTTTAAGACTTAATTCGTGCTTTTTATATGTTGTACTGTTGCGTCTGTTCATCAGCGCTATACCGACTCGATCCTGCGAAAAGCGGAGACGCTTCACATGGTAGGCTTGATTTAGGTTTTCCTTGCCACGCGTAATGACAACATGCCAGAGCGTGGTTTGGATGACATTGATGGTCAAGACGTCCCCTTCCCTGAGCCTGGTGTCCCGGCAGAAAATCTTCCAGCCTGAACCAAGCTGGCAGCTACCAGTGTCGTACGTGTGACCTTGCACCTGCCACAACTTTGGGCTATCCATTGAGGCCTGCAGCGTGATCATGCAAGGTTCCTGGAACCCAATCGCATTGCAGAAGGGGCGTGGTAGAGTCTACAATTGCAATCACATTGGTTATGCAAATGATTTCAATTAGCCATTGTTGAATACCCATGAATCACAGTAAATAAATATTGAGTGCTAAAGCTGAATTTCTGTTCATTTGGATCTGATAACAAGTTTGAAAGGCATATACATGGCCAACGCTCTACATGAACTGGTATTAAAGAAACCAAAGAACTTCCATTTATTGATTAATTTTCCTGTTATGACAGCATGCATATGTGTAGATCAGTAATCAAGGTATGAAATGCATGTGTTGGTTGGTACCTCTCAGTTAACTGAGCCTATTGAAAGATGTCTTTGATGCCATTTAGCCTAGGATGCCATATCCTAGGAAATTTCAATTAATATTGCTGCAAGAAATTGAAAAAGCTTCATGCTATTCCTAAGTAGCTGGTATCAATTGAAAAATGATTACAACAACAAAGCCTTTTTATCCCACGCAAGTTGGGGTAGGCTAGAGATGAAACCCGCAGGAGCCAACAAGAGAGGCAAAACCAACAAGAGATGCAAACCAACCATAAAAAGAAAGAACAAAACAGGGTAAAAAGAGAGAGAAGAGAGAAATGATTGTGCTTACAAAATGACGACTTTCAATCATGGTGGTGTTCGCCTTCTTCTTCATCCAAGCTGGTGGCCCAATGTCGTAGACACAATAAATCTTTGATCTCTTCTTCAAAATAGTCATGGATCCTTTTGGCTTCTTTTGTCCTTCTCCTTCATTACTTGGCCAATAGTTTTTGCCCTCATGCTTCTGAATGGACAGAGGTGGTGTTTCCTGCAGCTGTTCAGTCTCTGCTAGTGTTGATACTTGATAAGACAAATGAGACATGGAGTTAAGTATTTGAATAACCATCACATCCATTGCTAAAAGATTCAAATATCATAAAATCATTAATCTTTTACTCACTTTGTTGCATTCTTATATCCTTGTGCTTGGGCCCCCTCAGGCATCCATTGGGCTCAAAAACTTTGACTGTAAACACCATGTTGCCCTCATACCTTAACAATAGGGTGTTAGGTCCAGTGATGTTATGAAACAACAGAAACTGTGACCATCCACCTGCGAAAAACAAGCCCGACTGATTCATCTTAAGTTCAATCTGACAAATTTTGCCAAGGGGAACGAAAATGACAGCCTTGCAATTGTCCAGGTGCTCTTTGAGGATGTAATGTTGTACAAACTTTGCAGGTATTACCTGAAAGAACACAATAAAAGACTAAAGTCAGACTGTTCCAAGAGGAGAAAATGAATTAGCAAGAACAGTCCACGAACCATCTTTTCCATGAAATCTTGTGGAAGCACATGGATGAACTGCAGCTTAAATCGTGCTTTGCTGCTCAATGTTGCTTCATCTGACACAATATCAGTTACACACAGTCAGTTTGAACTTACAGTAAAACAGAAAAACAACCGGTCCTCTTAATTTAGTAGGAAACTGATTTCAACAACTAACTGCAGGAAAAGAACTACAAGTTGCCCAAATACTATAACAATCTAGAAGTTAACCAATATCAGATATGTTCTTAATTTAGTACAAACTCCTGCTGTCCTGCAAGCTTCACAACCACAATTATTTAAATGATCATTTGTTTTTCACTCCCTCGATTACCAGCTCAGAAGCATTTTATGGACTTCAGCAGAACAATATCTCAATTAACATTTCCGAGTCTAAGTAAATCACCAATATTACCAAAAGAACAAATTTTGCATTTACAAGGAAGCAGAAAAGTAAAATAAAATTGCTCAAGCCACAAGGGACACAAAAAGTTGGTATTTGGCGAAGCATCCATCTTGTTCAATGAATCAAGTGAATAACTTTCAATTTATTCGAATCTTTACACATGATTAGAAGCAAAGGTCCAAAATTTGCTCGCGAAATCGATATTTACCTGCAGGTGGAGCTGGAGCGCCGAGCTCCCTGAGGCAGTAGCTGGTGTCGAACGCCTTGACGGTGAGAACGCCGCGGCCGCGGTGCCGGAGCACCAAGAACCACCCCGCGCCGGCGCCGCACGCGGCCGCGAACTCCGGCCACCCGCGGCCCAGGACCGCGCCGTCGCCGTCCCGCTGGACCTCAACTTTCCAGACCTTGACCTCGCCGCCGGATGGGCCGATGACGAGGGCATCCCCAGCGCCGATCTCCGCGGCCAGCTCGTCGGGGATGCGCTGCCAAATGCAATTGCAAGGTCAATTTGTTGCTCAAGAGGTTGGGGTTTTGGCGTGCAAGAACGCGACGCGGCGGCGAAATAGCTGCTCTTACCAGATTGTCGAAGGAGAAAGGCAGCAGCACCCGTAACTCCTTGCGGGCGGCGGCGCCATGGTTGCCCGGCGACGCCATGGCCGGGGTCAAACGCGTGAGCAAAAGCCTCTGGGGCTCCGTCGGCTGCAGTGAAGTGAAGGCGAAAAGGCAAAAGCGGGTGCAGACTGCTGAGGCTGCCCGTGAGCCTTATTTCGTTGGGATTTCAACTAAACTTTGATCCACAGATCTGGTCACCCTCCTGTAGCACCGTTCGAAAAATTGTGTCAGATTTTTGCAATTTGATATAAAAGATTCAGTTTTGATTATCAGTATATGATGCAAAGTTAAATTATTATTTGAGAATTTGGATCATATAGTCCAAGAAATTTCAGTCAATTCTCGCTAGGGATGAACCGGTCCAACTTAAATTTGGGATAATAAACTGAGATGAAACATTGTTTAACAGATTGAATGAACAAACTAAATACTTTTATTATTAAAATACAATTTTAGAAGAGGTCATTGCCTCTTCTACCATTTACACAATTTTGTCGCCATTTCAGCATACATGTGGAAATTCCATATGTAAGCACCTGCTGAAACCTTATATGATACTCAAAGAATGATAGAGCCCAATTTTAGTATTCATATATGAGCAGATTTTCTGCATGTTATTTTACGTTACAAATCATTTTTGTAAAAATATATTCTTTGAACCGTTCTTTTTTGCACTCCATCCGATTTAAAATATATGCAGTTATGGCTTTATACCAGGTTCATTTAACTTTCTCTGAACCTGAACCTGGACAAGCATATGTCCAAATTTATAGCATCTTCTATGAATCTAGACACCCAAAAACAAATATTTTGAAACGGAAGGAGTATCCTCTAGTCCTCCCTGAATAACCGTTCAGACACCAAGTTCAACGGTTGCAAGGAACACCGTGTTTTTATCATCTTTGCCAGATATTTGAACAAGAGAGTTACAATCCTAACAAAGAATTGCAGGATCCACAGATATAGGAATCGGCAAATCAAATAATATACCCATATGTTCAACACCTATTGGAAGTTGGTGTCACATGGTTCCATATGCTCAAACTCGAAAAATCAGTATTTGATAGAACACTATCCATTATAAACTTGTACATTTGATGGTACGAACATTAACACCCAGTGAATATATCGCACAGTTGAACTGATGCACTATTGCGTCCAACCTTATCGATGCACGATGGTGACATGCCAAAGGTTGGTTTCAACGATGGTAAAGGTGCAGACATCACCCACCCTGATGCCATTGTCGTGACAGAAACTCTTCCAACCAGGCCCAAGCAAATGGCTGCTAAGCTCGTACGGACGAAGACGTGCCAGCCATGACCTGGTGCTGCTCATGGAGGTTTTGAGTGTGATTGTGCAGGGTCGCCGGAGTCCAATCTTCTCACAGAAGGTAAGAGGCAAATTCTGAAAGAATCGCAATCATATTGGTCAACTGGCTAATTTATAAACCATGCATCATAGTGGATCAATAATGACTGCTAGGCGCTACCTTCAAATCTTTTATCTTGTGGGGTTTGACAAATGACAACAGGTTTTAAAAGTATATCTACATCCCAAAAGTTATAGAAGAGATGAATAATGATTGCTCAATATGAAATTTCTGTTCATGGGGGGTTTGATACCATGTGAAGTGCATATATATGAATGTTGCTAAAAGCTGATATAGATGATAAAAGAAATCAATGGGAAAAAAATCAAGAGCTGATATATGTCCAAACAGTTACTACAGTGTATTGATCCATAGCATGCACACATATATTATCAGTAAATAAAGCATCACATGAAAGTGTTGGTATCTCAGAAACCTTGCTGGCACAAGTCTAGAGGCCATATCCTAGCAAAATGGAAGCACATGTTCTTCTTGATAAAATAGTAAAAAGCTTTACCAATTTGGAACTCGCTGATACAAAGAGAAATGATTGTGCTTACAAATTGATTTTCAATTGTACTGGCATTAATCTCCTTCGTTATCCGAGCTGGTGGCCCAATATCAAAGAAACATTTTTTCATAGACGACGCCTTAGTCAAAGATGTCATGGAGCCTTCTGGACCCATTAGTTTTTTGCAGCATATCCCATCATTTTTGCTCTTAATCTCCGTACTATATGCACAAGCAATTTCCTGCTGTTTTTTACCACATGTTAACGTTTTGATACATGGTAAGACAAAAGGGAAAATTGCTTCAGTATTTGACACACATAGATTGATTCACCTGTTCATTATAACGCGTGATAACAACATTCCACAGTGTGGGTTCAACAATATTGAAGGTGCAGATGTCGCCTTCCTTGAGTCTGTTCTCTTTGCAAAACCTCTTCCAACCCCCCATTATCATGTAACTGCTATTCTTGGATGGCATACCGTGCACCTGCCAAGATGCATTACTGTCCGTTGAGATCTTGAGTGTTATCATGCGAGATTCCCGCAGCCCAATCGCATCACAGAAAGCTCTTGCCAAAGCCTGCAATAATTAAAATCACACAGATTTCAGTAAATGGTAAATCAAAATCACACTGGACCTATAGTGACAGCTAGGTATAAAATGAGTTTTGTTGGGCACGATAACAAGTTCTCAAAGTGCCTGTACACCAAATGCTTAGTGTCATACAAGAGCTAATATTCTATCAAATCCAACACTTTAATATACGAATTTACTCCTTCCTGTTATATTAGGGTTTAGAGCATCAAATGAACATGTTGGTCCGTATTTCTTCATAAGGAAATGAAAGCTTGAGCAAAGGGAATAAACGATGCCGCACATGCAATTTAAATCTCATAACATAGTTGAACATACTATTTCATCTTATTCAATAGGGAAATGGTTGTGCTTACAAGGTTCTTTTTAAGTGAGTTGGTGTTGATTTGCTTCTGAATCCATGAAGGTGGCTCAATCTTGTAGAACGAATACCTTGGGAATGATTCCTTGCCCGAATAAGTCTTGGAGATCTTTGCTTTGTTTTGTCCTTCACTACCTAGCCAATTATTATTGCTGTTACACTCCTGAATGGAAGCAGATGGTGTCTCGTGTTTCCTTTCAGTAACTGGCAAGACAAGACGAAATGGAGATGTGCTTAAGTAGTTAATTCACATTCAAATACATAGTTAGAAGATACAAAAATATCACAGCTCACCCATATTTTGGTCATTTTGCTGAAATATGATGTCACTGTGCTTCGACTCTCTCTGGAACCCATTGGGTTCAAACACTTTAAGTGTAAACACCATGGTTCCCTCATACCTTAAAAGCAGACAATTAGCAGCAGTGATGCTATTATTTGACAGAAACTTTGACCATCCACCTGCGAAAAAAACATCTGACCGGTTCACCTCGACCTCAATATGACCAGTTTTGCCAAGGGGGACATAAACAACAGCCATATTACTGTTTATATCCTCTTTGGGGATGTAACTTTGCACAAACACAGCAGGTATTTGCTGCACAAGCACATATAAAGATAAGTCAGATCCATTACAAAAACAAAAAAGAAAACAAAATGAGGAGCAACAACAGCACACAAACCATCTTTTCCATAAAACCTTGTGGGAACACAATGATGAACTGTAGCCTGCGGGAAGCACCGTCGCTGCTCACGATTGCTTCAACTAAACAAAATATGAGTTACTAGCCATCACCTTAACTTAAAATCGTGCAAGAAAACATGTCAGCAGAACAGAAATTCAAAGTAATAACTACTAAGTGGCAGTAGGGAACTGGATGCTAATCATGAGAGCATATACCGTTACATATAATTTGGTAAAAAATATCTTCTGTGCAACTTTCCTAATACCAAAAATTTACAAAATTATAATTTCCCCCTTTCAAAAAGCAGATGAACATTTTAAGTACTCCAATGCTGCAACATCACAGTTAGCATGAGAGTAAAAAGCAGGTCACCAAGATTACTGATCTCATTTCGCTGTACCAATCTTTTTGGGACAAATAAATAGTACAGTTCCCTGCTGCAATAAGAGGAATTCACATTTACTAAGGAAGAAAAGGGTTAATTACACAAGGATCGCAAAGGATGTTATCCAGCCAAGAACCCATCGCAGTTAGGTGAGCAACCTTCAACATCTTCGAGTCTTTGCCACCATGAACAGAAAATTCCCCACATTTCCGGGCACCCCAAGAAAAGGCCCAAGATTAGCATGAGAAATCGATCTTTACCAGCCGATGGTTGAGCTGCGAGCTCCCTGAGGCAGCCGCTGTCGTCGAACACCTTGACGGTGAGCACGCCGCCGCCGCGGTGCCGGAGCACCAGGAGCCACCCCGCGCCGACGCCGCACGCGGCCGCGAACTCCTTCCACCCGCGCCCCAAGAACGCGCCGTCGCCGTCCCGCCCCACCTCGACGCGCCGCCGGACCTTGCCCTTGCCAAAAGGGATTTCGAGGTGGGCCTCCGCGGCGCCGATGTCCTCGGCGAGCTCGTCGGGAATGCGCTGCGAAATGCAAGGTCAATTAGTTCCTCGGGCTGGGATTTTTTTCCGCGGCCCGAGAGCGCGGCGAAGTTTTGTTCTTACCAGACTCTTGCGGGAGAAAGGAAGCAGCACCCGGAGGTGCTTCCGGCCGGCGGCGGCACCGGAGTGGCCGGACGATGCCATGGCCGGCGGCGTGCTTGGACGAAGCCACGAAGGTGGTGTGACTGGTCACAGCCTCACAGGGAAAGGGGAAGTGCAAGAGCAGTGAAAAACTAATGCCGGGGAGTACCTTCTGCGGTATTTCGGAGCGAAAGGTTGTCAAAGTCAAAGCAGCAGTAAAAGTGAAAGTTGTTGTATTCACACTCAGCTTGGAAACGGAATGTTTTACTGAGAGTTGTATTTGTTGGCCCCTCAACTGTTTTGGATTGTGTGATTTTTTTTCTTGAATCCTGTAATTTTTTTTTGAAATTTTTATAGCATTCTAATGTTTTAAAAGAATCTTGATAGTTTTGTTAGAGCAACTCCAACAATGACCTCCATACAAGTCCTCAATCCAAATATCTCCTAGCCCTCAACCTCACGGGCAAGCCCGCACAGCTCCCTCCCCCAAGGTTTACAAAACTGGTCCAGCCGCAGATACCGAACAAGATTGGTTTGCCCGTTATTTGCAAAAATCAGGAAAACAGGTTAAAAGTTTAAAATTGAATTTCGACGAAATTTGAAAATGATATGAGCGGGTTTTTTGGTTTATCGGCTGGTTTTTCCGGTTTACTGACCGGTTCGGTTTTTTGTCGACTCGGTCTTCTATCGGTTTTGTTGGTTTTCACGGTTTACTAGCCGGTTTTCCGGTTTCCCCACGGGTTTTCCAATTTTAGAAATTCTAGTTTTCTATATTTTTTTGAATTTTAAATCTAAAAACCGGAGCATTTGGGAAACGGTACCGATAAATCCGGTTTTCGGTCCGGTTTACCGTGGTTTTTGTAAACCTTGCCTTCTCGCCCTCTTTGCATCCTTCCCTCGCTCCTCACCTCGCTAACGTCATTGCCCTCCACCTCAACGCCCTCCCTGCACCGCCCCAACCGGATATGCCACCTCCTCCTCAGCCTCACCTCCCTCGACGCCATCTGCCTATGCACCGCCTAAGGGGAGGGAGAAGGCGAGCCCATGCGCCCGAAACCTCGCAATCGTGCGGGGCCTGTGCCCTGCTCAAGCTAGTGCTGCTCGTCTGCTTGCTTGTTGCCGCTACTGCTCGTCACTGCTGCGACTACTACTTGAGTGTTGCTTGCTTGCTTGCTGCTACTTGGGTGCTAGTTTATTTTCGATAATAAAACAAATCTGAACTTACAAGCAATTTCAGGGAAAAAAAACACACTGCTTGTTCCAATTCCTTTACAATTCAGAAAATATTTTTGATGCAGTACCTTTGAACTGTAGTGAGTTCGGATGATGAGCATCGGTGATTTGTTGATGCAACTGCTGTCGGAGGATATCGATGTGAATGAGTTATCACTATCAGTGCCGGTTGAATCCTTGGGTACTTCAACCAATGCTGCAAAAGGGCGTTCAAAAGCAACTACACACATGCGGAGGACATCCAGTTGTGCAGATCATTGGAGGCTATTGGCACTGATCCTGTTGTTGGCAATGAATAGGAAGGCATATTGGAAAAGGATTGCCGAGCACTATAATGCCAACTCCCTTGAGCACGAAACTCCTGATTCATCACACCCACCTGTGCAAAGAAGAGGCCACCGGGCAGGAAGCAAACAAAAAACAAGTTGAAGAATGGAGGAGAAAGTGCAGAATACAAGGAGATGCTACAAGAGTTGGTGGCGGCCAAAGAGGAAGTAGGGAAGCTCAAACAAGACAGGTGGAAGGAAACTAAAGAGATTCAGGAGCGCAAGCTATCTACTGAGAAGGAGAAGGTATCCCTCGCAAAAAAAAGAGAAGGAGAAGGTATCTATTGAGAAGAACAAGTTGCAGTGGGAACAAGCGCAAAGGATAATTTTCTGTGATGTGTCCCCCTTTGATCCCGATGTGAGAACATATGTCTTTGGCACAAAGGGCAGAACTTTGCAGCTGCAAAGGTAGCTGCTCTCAATGATGGATTTGATTGTGCAAGTGGGGGCGTTGAAGGCGAGTATGGAGGTGGTGATCGTCCAAGGCGATCCAGGCCTCCTCCCCCTCCAAACAGCCCACCAGAGCATAGAATACGAAAACGACTAAGCCCACCAAGGTGAGTTAGTGCAATAAATAAACATTTGCCATCTACGGCCGCTTTTTTTTTTCTTTTCGCCAGCAGACTGATGCTGATGGGGTCCACATAAATAGTAGTAGTGGATTCCAAAAATGCCATGACCTTGCTACATCTGATCGCTCTCTCTGAAGTGAAAACAATCTGAAGTTTATCCAGCACAAATCAGGAATGGGGAGGAAACGCTGGGATCTGGTTAAAATTTTAATATGCTAATTTCATGCGACTTAGCAAATAGCTCGGAAACAGGTGAATGCACTTGCTACTGACAACAGGAGACAGCACTTCCTTGAATTGTTCAGTTACTCAAAAGTTTGAGCCGATTTGTCAACTAACATGCACGGAGATGAAACAATGTATTATCTGATCCTAGCTTTAACAACGCTCGATGACGACATGCCACAGCCTGGTTTCGACGATGTTGAAGGTGCAGACGTCACCTACCTTGAGCTCGTTGTCCTGGCAGAACCTCTTCCAGCCCAATCTACCACGGTGGCTGCTACTCCTGTGTGGGGTAATGGCCACCTGCCAAGACCTGGCGCCACAGAGTGAGATTTTTAGGGTGATCAAGCAAGTCTCCTGCAACCCAATTGCATGACAGAAGACCGCTGACAAAGACTGCAGGAAATGCAATCACATTAGTTACACAAACAAATGTTTACAATAAAACTAACTCATGTACTGCAGTGAATACTTTGGACTGTTAAATCTGAATTACATTCATATCCATGACAAATGTGATGCTAGAGCTGATACTATAGAAAAGTATTAAGTCCATCCAAAAGATTTTTACAACAAATGATGCTAAAGAAACAAATCGAAGTATTTCAATGTGTAAGTTGTTTCATCTTGTGATCACCTTTTCGTTTATATCATCAGTTGTTAAAGCATCAAATGTAAATGTTGGTAATATTGTTTCTCAGGCATGCTTGTTGACATAAGTTTTAGGTTGCATATCCTAACAAATTTTCATTTCAGATTCTTGTTAAACTTGAAACAAGTTTACCCTGTTTCTGACTTGCTCACTTGCTCATATCGATACATGAATCATTGTGCTTACAAGATATTCTTCAATAGTCTTGGTGTTGATCTCCTTCTTTACCCATGCTGGTGGTCCAATCTCAAAGACACACCTGTTCTTAACATGCTCCAGGTATGTAAGGGAGCCATTTGGCCTCTTTTCTCCTTGACCGCTTGATGGGGTTCCCTGCTGCTTTTTAATATATATTAATGTTGATTCTTGATAAGAGAAAAGGGACACAGGTGGATTAGTATATAACTCACATGGTGACGGTAGGACTGATTTATGTTTTCCTTGCCACGCGTGATGACAATACGCCATAGTGTGGTTCGAATGACATTGATGGTCAAGACGTCCCCTTCCCTGAGCCTAGTGTCCCGGCAGAAAATATTCCAGCCTGAACCAAGCTGGCAGCTACCAGTGTTGTACGTGTGGCCTTGCACCTGCCACAACTTTGTGCTATCCATTGAGGCCTGCAGCGTGATCATGCAAGGTTTCTGGAACCCAATCGCATCGCAGAAGGGGTGTGGTAGAGTCTACAATTGCAATCACATTGATTATGCAAATGATTTCAATTAGCCATTGTTGAAAACCCATGAATCGCTGTAGATAAATAGTTAGTGCTATAGCTGAATTTCTGTTCATTTGGATATGATAACAATTTTGAACGGCATACACTTGGCAAATGTTCTACATGAACTGGTATTAAAGAAACCAAAGAACTTCCCTTTATTGATTAACTTTCCTGTTATGACAGCATGTACATGTGTAGAATCAGTAATGAAAGCATCAAATGAATGTGTTGATTAATATGTCTCAGTTGAGCTTATTGAAAGATGTCTTTGATGCCATATCCTACGAAATTTCAGTTCATATTGCTGCAAGAAACTGAACAAACTTCATGCTATCCCTATGTTGCTGGTATCAATTGAAAAATGATTGCACTTACAAAATGATGTTTTTCAATCATGGTGGTGTCCACCTTCTTCTTCATCCAAGCTGGTGGCCCAATGTCGTAGACACAATAAATCTTTGATCTCTTCTTCAAAATAGTCATGGATCCTTTTGGCTTCTTTTGTCCTTCTCCTTCATTACTTGGCCAATAGTTTTTGCTCTCATGCTTCTGAATGGACAGAGGTGGTGTTTCCTGCAGCTGTTCAGTCTCTGCTAGTGTTGATACTTGATAAGACAAATGAGACATGGAGCTAAGTATTTGAATAACCATCACATCCATTGCTAAAAGATTCATATATCCTAAAATCATTAATCTTTTACTCACTTTGTTGCATTCTGATATCCTTGTCCTTGGGCGCCCTCAGGAATCGATTGGGCTCAAAAACTTTGACTGTAAACACCATATTGCCCTCATACCTTAACAACAGGGTGTTAGGTCCCTTGATGTTATGAAACAACAGAAACTGTGACCATCCACCTGCGAAGAATACGCCCGACTGATTCATCTTAACTTCAATCTGACAAATTTTGCCAAGGGGGACGAAAATGACAGCCTTGCAATTATCCAGGTGCTCTTTGAGGATGTAATGTTGTACAAACTTTGCAGGTATTAGCTGAAAGAACACAATAAAAGACTAACGTCAGACTGTTCCAAGAAGAGAAAACGAATTAGCAATAACAGTCCACGAACCATATTTTCCATGGAATCTTGTGGAAGCACATGGATGAACTGCGGCTTAAATCGTGCTTTGCTGCTCACTGTTGCTTCAGCTGACACAATATCAATTGCACACAATCAGTTTGAACTTACAGTGAAACAGAAATCAATCAGTACTCTGTGCTCACAAAAAATGCCATCAATAACTATCTGGAAGAAAAGAACTACAAGCTACCAAATACTATAACAATCTAGAAGCTAATCAAGATCAGTAGTACAAACTCCTGCTGTACTGCAAGCTTCACAACCCCAATTATTTACACGAGTAGTTGTTTTTCACTCCCCCGCTTACAAGCTCTGAACTTTTTACGGACTTCAGCAGAGCAATATAAAAATTGACATTACCGAGAGTCCAATCAAATCACCAAGATTACCAAAAGAACAAATTTTGCATTTACAAGGGAAGCAGAAAAGTAAAATAAAATTGCAGAAGCCACACGGGACATAAAAGTTGGTATTTGGCGAAGCATCCATCACATTCAATGATTCAAGTGAATAAATTTCAATTTATTTGAAATTTTAGACATAATTAGAAGCAAAGGTCCAAAATTTGCACGCGAAATCGATATTTACCTGAAGGTGGAGCTGGAGCGCCGAACTCCCTGAGGCAATAGCTGGGGTCGAAAGCTTTGACGGTGAGAACGCCGCGGCCGCGGTGCCGGAGCACCAAGAACCACCCCTCGCCGGCGCCGCACGCGGCCGCGAACTCCGGCCACCCGCGGCCCAGGACCGCGCCGTCGCCGTCCCGCCGGACCTCAACTTTCCAGACCTTGACCTCGACGCCGGACGGGCCGATGACGAGGGCGTCCCCAGTTCCGGCGCCGATCTCCGCGGCCAGCTCGTCGGGGATGCGCTGCCAAATGCAATTGCAAGATCAATTTGTTGCTCAAGAGGTTGGGGTTTTGCCCTTTTCGCGTGCAAGAAGGCTTACCAGATTGTCGAAGGAGAAAGGCAGCAGCACCCGTAGGTCCTTGCGGGCGGCGGCGCCATGGTTGCCCGGCGACGCCATGGCCGGGGTTGAATGCGTGAGCGAGCCTCGGGCTCCGTCGGCTGGCAGCCTGCAAGTGAAGTGAAGGCGAAAAAGCCGAAGCGGGTGCTGACTGCTGAGGCTGCCCGCGAGCAATTATTTAGAGGCGCCTCACAAAAAAACCATTCATTTCGTTGGGATTTCAACTGAAACTTTGATCTATGGATCTGATTACCCTCTTGTACTCTAGCACCGTTCGAAAATTGGTTCAGATTTTTTGCAATTTGATATAAAAAATTAAGTTTTATGATTGGTGTATGATGCAAGTTAAATTATTATTTGAGAATTTGAATCATCATATACTCCAGCAAATTTCAGTCAATTCTCACTAGGGATGAACCGGTCCAACTTAAATTCGGGATAATAAATTGATATGAAACATTGTTAACGGGTTGAATGGACAAACTAAATACTTGATAATATTAAGATACAATTTTAGAAGATGTCATTGCATCTTCTACATTGGCATCCATTTACACGATTTTATTGCCATTTCAGCATACACGTGGAAATTCCATCTGTAAGCACCTGAAACGTTATGATTCTCAAAGAATGAAGAGTCCAATGTTTCTATTCTTATGAGCAGATTTCTGCATGTTATTTTACGTTACCAACTATTTTTAAGAAAATTATATTCTCTTTTTTCTGCAAGAAAGAAAATTATATTCTCTGAACCGTTCTTTTTTTGTACCCTGTAATCCTCCCTGAATAAGTTCGGACACCAAGACTAAGTTCAACGGTTGCAAGGAACACAGAAAGGAATCGGCGAATCAAATAAATATATCCACATGTTCAACCCCTGTTGGAAGTTGGTGTCACATGGTTCATACTCAAATAATCAGTATTCAAAAGAACACTATCCATTATAAACTTGTACATTTGATGGTACCAACATTAACACCCAGTGAATACATCGCACAGTTGAACTGAGTCACTGTTGCGTCCAACCTTATCGATGGTGACATGCCAAAGGTTGGTTTCAACGATGGTAAAGGTGCAGACATCACCCACCCTGATGCCATTGTCGTGACAGAAACTCTTCCAACCAGACCCAAGCAAATGGCTGCAAAGCTCGTACGGACGAAGACGTGCCAGCCATGACTTGGTGCTGCTCATGGAGGTTTTGAGTGTGATTGTGCAGTGTCGCCGGAGTCCAATCTTCTCACAGAAGGTAAGAGGCAAACTCTGAAAGAATCACAATCATATTGGTCAACTGACTAATTTATAAACCATGTATCATAGTGGATAAATAATGACTGCTAGGCGCTACCTTCAAATCTTTTATCATGTGGGGTTTGACAACAGGTTTTAAAAGTATTATCTACATCCCAAATGTTATATAAGAGATGAATAATGATTGCTCAATATGAAATTTCTGTTCATGGGGCGTTTGATACCATGCGAGGTGCATATATATGAATGTTGCTAAAAGCTGATACAGATGATAAAAGAAATCATTGGGGAAAAAAATCAAGAGCTGATATATGTCCAAACAGTTACTACAGTGTATTGATCTCCATTCATCTTTTGATAGCATGAGCACATATATTATCAGTAATTAAAGCATCACATGAAAGTGTTGGTATCTCAAAAACCTTGCTGGCACAAGTCTAGAGGCCATATCCTAGCAAAATTGAAGTACATGTTCTTCTTGCTAAAATAGTAAAAAGCTTTACCAATTTGGAACTCACTGATATAAATAGAGAAATGATCGTGCTTACAAATTGATTTTCAATTGTACTGGCGTTAATCTCCTTCGTTATCCGAGCTGGTGGCCCAATATCAAAGAAACATTTTTTCATAGACGATGCCTTAGTCAAAGATGTCATGGAGCCTTCTGGACCCATTAGTTTTTTGCAGCATATCCCCTCATTTTTGCTCTTAATCTCCGTACTATATGCACAAGCAATTTCCTGCTGTTTTTTTACTACATGTTAACGTTTTGATACATGGTAAGACAAAAGGGAAAATTGCTTCAGTATTTGACACACATAGATTGATTCACCTGTTCATTATAACGCGTGATAACAACATTCCACAGTGTGGGTTCAACAATATTGAAGGTGCAGATGTCGCCTTCCTTGAGTCTGTTCTCCTTGCAAAACCTCTTCCAACCCCCCATTATCATGTAGCTGCTATTCTTGGATGGCATACCATGCACCTGCCAAGATGCATTACTGTCCATTGAGATCTTGAGTGTTATCATGCGAGATTCTCGCAGCCCAATCGCATCACAGAAAGCTCTTGCCAAAGCCTGCAATAATATCACACAGATTTCAGTAAATGGTAAATCAAAATCACACTGGACCTATTGTGACATCTAAGTATAAAATGAGTTTTGTTGGACACGATAACAAGTTCTCAAAGTGCATGTACACCAAATGCTTAGTGTTATACAAGAGCTAATATTCTATCAAATCCAGCACTTTAATATACGAATTTACTCCTTCCTATTATATTAGGGTTTAGAGCATCAAATGAACATGTTGGTCCGTATTTCTTCATAAGGAAATGAAAGCTTATGATCAAAGGTAATAAACGATGCCGTACACGCAATTTAAAACTCATACCATAGTTGAACATACTATTGGACAATAGGGAAATGGTTGTGCTTACAAGTCTCTTTTTAAGTGAGGTTGTGGTGATTTGCTTCTGAATCCATGAAGGTGGCTCAATCTTGTAAAACGAATACTTTGCGAATGATTCCTTGCCCAAATAAGTCTTGGAGATCTTTTCTTTGTTTTTTCCTTCACTACCTAGCCGATTATTATTGCTGTTACACTTCTGAATGGAAGCAGATGGTGTCTTGTGTATTCTTTCAGTAACTGGCAAGACAAGACAAAAGGGAGATGTGCTTAGTTAATTCACATTCAAATACATAGCTAGAAGATACAAAAATATCACAGCTCACCCATATTTTGGTCAGTTTGCTGAAATATGATGTCACTGTGCTTCGACTCTCTCTGGAACCCATTGGGTTCAAACACTTTAAGTGTAAAAACCAATCTTCCCTCATACCTTAAAAGCAGACAATTAGTAGCAGTGATGCTATTATTTGACAGAAACTTTGACCATCCACCTGCGAAAAAAACATCTGACCGGTTCACCTCGACCTCAATATGACCAGTTTTGCCAAGGGGGACATAAACAACAGCCATATTACTGTTCATATCCTCTTTGGGGATGTAACTTTGCACAAACACAGCAGGTATTTGCTGCACAAGCACATATAAAGAAAAGTCAGACCCATAACAAAAAGAAAACAAAATGAGGAGCAACAACAGTCCGCACACCATCTTTTCCATAAAATCTTGTGGGACCACAATGATGAACTGTGGCTTGCGGGAAGCACCGTTGCTGCTCGCGATTGCTTCAACTAAACAAAATATGAGTTAGTAACCATCACCTTAACTTAAAATCGTGCAAGAAAACATGTCAGCAGAATCGAAATTCTAAGTAATTACTAAGTGGCAGTAGGGAACTGGATGCTAATCATGAGAGCATATGCCCTTACATATACTTTGGTAAAAAATATTCTTGTGCAAGTTTCCTAATACCGATAATTTACAAAATTATAATTCCCCCCTTTCAAAAATAAGATGAACATTTTAAGTACTCTAAAGCTGCAACATCACAGCTAGCATGAGAGTAAAAAGCAGGTCACCAAGATTACTGATCTCATTTCGCTGTACCAATCTTTTTGGGACAAACAAATAGTACACTTCCCTGCTGCAATAAGAGGAATTCACATTTACTAATAAGGAAGAAAAGGGTTAATTACACAAGGAACCCATCGCAGTTAGGTGAGCAACCTTCAACACCTTCGAGTCTTTGCCACCACGAACAGAAAATGTCCCACATTTCCGGGCACCTCAAGAAAAGGGCCACGATTTGCATGAGAAATCGATCTTTACCTGCCGGTGGTTGAGCTGCGAGCTCCCTGAGGCAGCCGCTGTCGTCGAACGCCTTGACGGTGAGCACGCCGCCGCCGCGGTGCCGGAGCACCAGGAGCCACCCCGCGCCGACGCCGCACGCGGCCGCGAACTCCTTCCACCCGCGCCCCAAGAACGCGCCGTCGCCGTCCCGCCCCACCTCGACGCGCCGCCGGACCTTGCCCTTGCTCTTGCCGAAAGGTATTTCGACGTGGGCCTCCGCGGCGCCGATGTCCACGGCGAGCTCGTCGGGAATGCGCTGCGAAATGCAAGGTAAGTTAGTTCCTCGTGATGGGGATTTTTTTTTTTTTTTTTGGCGGCACGAGAGCGCGGCGCGACGGCGGCGGAAGGTTTTGCTCTTACCAGGCTCTTGCGGGAGAAAGGAAGCAGCACCCGGAGGTGCTTCCGGCCGGCGGCGGCACCGGAGCGGCCGGACAACGCCATGGGCGGCGGCGTGCTAGGACGAAGCCACGAAGGTGGTGTGATGAGTGTGACTGGTCACAGGGGAACCGGCTCCGGGGCTTAAAGGGGAATGGGGAAGTGAAAGAGCAGTGAAAAAAATAAGGAATAAGTCTAAATAACCCCCTTAACTATGGCTGGTAGGCTACTTCACCCCTTAAACTTTGAAACCGGGTAACTAGCCCCCCAACGTATACAAAACCGTTTAATTTATCCACTGAAGTGGTTTTGTGGAGCGGTTTAGACAGGGCTAATGTATTGGATCGTCAGACCACTGGAATCGGCTTGTAACTGATTGATAAAACCAATATAGAGAAACTTAAATTAAAATTAAAGGCAGCTGTCTCGCCTCCTTTTATTCCCCTGCTCGTCTGAGACTCGCCCCGGCCGCGACGCGCTCATGTTCGCGCCTGGAATCGTGGCAGTCAGTCGTGCTTGTGTTCCTGTCTACGTCCGAGACTGCCCCGGCGGCGACTCGATCGTGCTCGCGTCCGGCGCTGTGGCAGCCGTGCCTGTGCTCTTGGCAGCGTTTGAGACTGAAACGGCGGCGGCGCGCACGTGTTTGCGTCTGGCTCCGCGGCGGCCGTCCTCGCGCTCGTGCCCACCAACAACTCGACGCCTTCACTCACCGAGGATGGAGCTCCTCCGCGTGTGGCGTCACCGCCACTGACCATCAACGATCTCTCTCATAGGGGAGAAGCATATGAGCAGGGCCGGCCATAGAGGCAGTGCTCTTGTTCCATGGCGGCAGTCCTCTTTTGCTCTTGCGCTGCTACCCCATCCCCCGACCATGGTGGCAGTGTTGGGCGCATTCATATCCAAGCTTGCATTCATCGTGGATGGGCATGGCTAAGTACGAGGTGGAGATGCTCCAAGTGAGATCACCAAGCTGAACACAATGCTTGTCGACCTGAGCAGCTGCGGATGGCAACAAGATGGTGATGCGGCTTGCCAGGTGCTGAGGGCGTGACTAGCGGCGGCTGCATGATGCCTTCGCAGCAGGGAAAGAGAGAGAGGGACCAAGCACAGGAGAGGAGAAAGTGAAAACCAGGCTGACAAATGGGGCCAGTGCCGTGTTCAGCATGCCATGTCAGCAGAAACGCCTCCCAAAACAGCCCGGGGGTGATTTAGACAGTTTTCAATACTTCAAGGCGTTTAAAATCCGGTTTCAAAGGTTGGGGGTGAAGTAGTCTACCACCCATAGTTGAGGGGGTGAAGTAGACTTATTCCAAAAAATAATGCCGCCGGAATTTCGTAGCGGAAGTCAAAGTGCAAGTCAAAGCAGCAAACAAAAAAAAAGTCAAAGCAGCAGTAAAAGTGAAATTGAACCGGTTTCTATGATAAAGCTACTACGGATTCACACCACAGGTACGAAACGGAATGCTTTACTGATTTGTTTTCGTATTTATGCAAGCATCTAGATTAGGGGCTTAATTAACTGTTTTTGGATTGTGTGATCTTTTTTAATCCTGCATTTCTCTACGAAATTCCTGTAGCATTCCAGACTTCCAGTATTCCAAAGATCTGTTACATGGCACCAACTATGATCAACCGGAAGGTCCAAAGACCTACCAAGCCTGCTCTCTCCCTCCAAACACCCCACGAGAACACATAAGATGAAAAAGATTGTCCATATAAACCCACAAAAGGTGAGCTAATATAATAACAATTAAAAATGAGTAAATTGCATCATAACTTGTGAGGTATATGTGTTTTAGTCACAAAACTGCTCATCTAACTTTTACCATTGAAAAAAAATGTTGATTGCTTAGGCAAGTTTTTAGATTTCAAAGCAAAATCAATATATTTGGTATCAAGGAGTACCGTGTCCACGGAATATGGCTCTGCCACGAGGAATGTGAGTAAATGTGACTATTTGCCCCTCTAGTCTTAACAATTACAACAATAAGTAATGGATAAGAGTAGGGGTGAAAACGGTCGGAAACGATCGAAAAATACTATTATCATTTCCTAACCATATTATTTAGTCGAAAACGAAATCGAAACCGATAACCTCGGAAATGGAAACGATACCGAAAATGTCGGGATATCGAAAGTGAAACTATCGGAACGAAAATATATCGATAACGGTCGGAAGCCGATAATTGTGATCGAAAATATAGAGCTATAATATATATGATAAACGACTCATATTGTATAAATGGCATGTGTTCATGCAGCCACTCAACACATGATTAAATAAACTAAAAACTAATATGTGAATATTGTTTAATTATGTGAATGGAATGAGGCATTCGTGTACATGGCAATCAATCAATCACGATACAGGTAAGATTATTGTTGGATAGAAATCAGGGCGCAATCACTACCGTGCCAAAATCAGTGACTATTTACAAACGAGTCTATTATTTTTACATGAGGTAGTTGAGGTTGACGCTTGGGCTAGTTGAGTAAAGGAAAATTTCAATTGTGACTATTGTATACGGTATTTTTGACGGAAAATTTCGATATAATACGATATTCCGTCTATTCGATCGAAAAATCTCTCTATTGTTTTCACTTTCATTTCCGTATAGATTTTTCCGTTTTCATTTTCGTTTCCGTATTTCTCATAATTGTTTTTCCCATTTCTTGTTTTTCCGGAAACGATCACCGGTATATCGGGAATTTCCGTCACCATTTTCATCCCTAGATAAGAGCAACTCCAACGGGTCTCCAAATGAGAAAGGATCGGTAAAAAAGTAAAAAGGACGCTGAAATCGCGTTTCAACGGACTTCATCCGCTCGCTTTCCGCCTCAGCATGACGCTCGCCATTCCCTTCCTCCCGTATGAACCCACGCCACACACTCCCGCTCCTCTGCTTCGTCGCGGCCGCAGGAAGTTCTCCGGCTTCAGGTCCTGGTGGACCATGCCGACGATGATGGTGCGGAAGATCCCCGCCGCGGCGCGCTCCGAGTAGTTGCCCCGCCCCGCGCCACATCCCTCGCAAAAAAATAGTGGCCCCGCGCCACGATGCGGCCGAACAGCTCCCCGCCCTCGCAGAGCTCCATGACGAGGTGGACGGACCTGTCCGCGTCGTCCTCGCGCGCGTCGCGGAGGCGCATCACACGGCCGTGGCGCCGCGGGATGATGGCCACCTCCTGCCGCACGTCCGGCTCGTCGGCGGCACGCACACGCTGGTGTCGCAGACGGCAGGCACTGTAAGAGAATAAGCAAAGTATGAAATGTGCACTGAATTGTATTCATTCGTGTGTGGCCTTTATATAGGCGTGTACAGATTACAATGAGTGGTGAAGAATCCATCCGAGTTTACATGAGATCGTTGAGATCCTGGGCATGCGGAGCGCATGGCGAGATGCCTGCAATGTGCACGTACGGTTAGTGCCGTGAGAACCGTGTTGAAAGATAAGATTAGAGTTGTAGTGTTATCTTAGAGATAGACTCGTGTACTTTTATCTTTGACATCTTGGCGTGCAAGTCACGGTCAAGTTGTTGTAATCCTGATCGTATCCAAGCGATAGATCAACAGGTTGTTGTACGCCACGGCGCAGGCTGTTTGCGCCCTATATTAACAAAGGTACCCGACACCTAGGGGTTCAATGCTTCCACATATTCTTTCATGGTAATCAGAGTTTATCTTCTCCTCTGAGAACCCATCTACACCATGTCGACTTCCGCCGCCGCCGCCGCCGCCGTGACCAACTCTCTTGGTCATCAAGTGAGCGAGAAGCTGACGAGAGACAACTTCATCTTGTGGAAAGCACAAGTTCTGCCGGCAGTGCGTGGTGCACAGCTGACCGGCTTCCTCGATGGCTCGGCCAAGGCGCCGGCCGAGACGCTTGAAGTCACCAAGGACAACAAGACGGAGAGCGTCCCCAACCCAGCTTATGTGCAATGGCTGGCGCAAGATCAGCAGCTGCTGAGCTACATCAACTCGTCGCTGTCCAAGGAGGTGCTGGGTCAGGTGGCTACCTACACCAGCGCCGCCGACGTGTGGCGCGCCCTGCAAGGGATGTACGCCCCTCAGTCAAGGGCCAGGGTCATTCATCTGCGATCCAGGATCTCGACCACTCGCAAGGGAGACATGCCGGCTGCGGCCTACTTCTCCAAGATGCGAGGCTTTGCGGATGAGATGTCCGCATCCGGTAAGAAGCTAGAGGATGGTGATCTTATTTCCTATATTCTTGCTGGGCTTGATGCGGATTATAACCCTTTTGTTGAGAATGTCGGTGGGAGAGTAGATCCCATTAGCATGAGCGATTTCTACGCTCAATTTCTTTGCACAGAAGCTCATTTGGAGGTGCAGCGTGATCATTACTAGATCAGCGCCAATGTTGCTGCTCGTGGTGGTCGCGGCTATCATCAAGGCCGTGGCGCACCAAGCCGCACTGATGGAGGGCGTGGAGATGCAAGAGGCCGTGGTGGTTTTGGCCGCAGCAATGGAGGACAGAATGCACAAGCTGGCAACAAGCCGCAGTGTCAGCTGTTCAACAAGGTCGGACACAAGGTGATCCGGTGCTGAAAGCGTTTCGATGCTTCCTTCACCGGAGAAGAGAAGACGGCGAATGTGGCCGTAGCCTCCTACGGTGTGGACACCAATTGGAACATGACACCGGGGCTACGGACCACATTACTGGGGAGCTTGACAAGCTTACAACCAAGGAGAAGTACCTTGGTCAGGAACGTGTGCACGCTGCAAACGGATCTGGTATGGAAATTAGTTGCGTTGGTCATTCTATTTTACATACCCCATCTAAACAACTTCATTTAAATCATATCCTTCATGTTCCTACTGCCAAGAAAAATTTAATCTCTGTTCATCATTTGACTTCTGACAATGATATCTTTCTTGAATTTCACCCAAAATTTTTCGATCAGGCCACGAGGAGAATTCTTCTACGAGGTAGATGTAGAGGTGGTCTCTATCCTGTCCCCTCCTTGGAGCAGTCGTCGTCATTCAAGTGTGCTCTTAGTGTTGGCCGGCCTACTCTTCTTCGGTGGCACGATAGGCTTGGCGACCCATCCATGATGGTAGTCAATAAAGTTGTTAGTGGTAGCAATTTGGCTTGTTCGAGTGAATTCAATAAAAAGCATATTTCTGATGCTTGCCAACAAGGCAAAATCCATCAGCTCCCTTTTCCTATTTCCACTAGTGTGTCAAAAGGTCAATTGGATCTTATTTTTCCGATGTGTGGGGTCTAGCTTCAAGTTCAGTAGGGAGAAACAACTATTATGTCAGTTTTATCGATGATTATAGCAAGTTTACTTGGGTCTATTTTTTGCGCCATAAATCTGAAGTGTTTCATCGTTTTCATGAGTTCCAACAAAAAGTAGAGCGCTTGTTTGACAAAAAGATTGTTGCAATTCAAACTGATTGGGGACGTGAGTATCAAAAACTCAATTCTTTTTTCACACGCATTGGCATCTATCATCTTGTTTCCTGTCCTCATACTCATCAGCAAAATGGAGCAGCTGAACGTAAACATCGTCATATAGTTGAAATTGGCCTTTCTTTACTTGCTAAAGCTTCAATGCCTTTGAAATTTTGGGATGAGGCCTGTGCAACTGCTACATATTTGATCAATAGATTGCCTTCACGTGTCATTAGTTTTGATGCACCCTTTGAGCGTTTGTTCCATGAAAAACCAGATTACACAAGTATGCGTGTGTTTGGTTGTGCCTGTTGGCCGAATTTGAGACCCTACAACACTCGAAAACTTGCTTTTCGTTCTACATGTTGTGTTTTTCTTGGCTATAGCTCCCTTCATAAAGGCTACAAATGTCTTGAACCTACTAGTGGACGAGTTTACATTTCACGGGATGTGGTTTTTGATGAAACCGTATTTCCTTTTTCTTCACTTTGTCCCAATGCTGGTGCCCTTCTCCGTGCTGAAATTCTTCTCCTTCATCCAACTTTGCGTTCTTCATCTGGGGATGTAACAGTAGAACATGACCCTGCTTCTAATTTTCCTAACCATGCTGTTGAAGTTTCAGACGAATTGCTGCAGGAAAATCCAGACGACGATGATTTGGTGCTGCCTGGAGCTACGAATCTTGCGGCCACAACTGACCCCGCTCCAATTCCCGGGGTTGATCCTGCCTCGGACCAGGTGTCGACGCGGTTCGCATCTCCTTCGAACCTGGAGCCGGGTCCGTCTGTGCGCTTGTCTGCACGCTGCTCGTCTCCACGGGGAGGATCTTCTGTGGCTGGTGAGGCATCGCCTGTGTCTTCCTCGGTGGCCACATAGCTGGCGCTTGGATCTCCTGCGCCTGGATCGCATACGCCTGCATCTCCGACGCACAGTCCTGCTGCCTCTCCATTACCAGTGCCCAGCCCTGTTGCTTCTCCGCCACCAGCACCTGTTGATGCAGTTCCAGTTGAAGCTCAAGAGGCTCCACAATAGCTAAGGGCTTGCACTAGATTACAAAAATAATATTGTTAAGCCTAAAATATTTCCTCCAGATATTATTCGGTATGGCTTGTTGTGTGAAACAGGGGAACCACATAATCTACAAGATGCACTTGGCGATGAAAAGTGGAAAACCGCCATGGATGAAGAATTTCAAGCTCTCGAGGCCAATGAAACTTGGCATCTAGTACCTCGACATGAAGCCAGCAATGTCATTGATTCAAAATGGGTGTACAAAATCAAAAGAAAGTCTGATGGCAGTATTGACAGATACAAGGCACGTCTTGTAGCCAAGGGTTTCAAGCAAATGTATGGGTTGAACTATGAAGATACTTTTAGTCCAGTAATCAAAGCTGCAACCATTAGACTTGTTTTATCTATTGCTGTTTCAAAGGGGTGGTGCCTAAGACAGTTAGATGTTAAAAATGAATTTATGCATGGCTTGTTAGAAGAGGATGTTTTCATGAGACAGCCACCTGGTTATGAAGATGCTAAATATCCTAATCATGTATGTAAGCTAGATAAGGCAATATATGGCTTAAAGCAAGCACCCAGGACTTGGTACTCTAGGTTGAGTACAAAACTAGTAGCACTTGGTTTTGTTGCTAGTAAAGGAGATACTTCTCTGTTCCTGTATGACAAGAATGGCATTGTTATTTATTTACTCATCTATGTTGATTTTATAATAGTGGCCAGCTCATCTTCACAAGCTGTTGAAGCAATGCTGCAGGATTCCAGGCATGACTTTGCACTAAAAGATCTAGGTGATCTACATTATTTTCTGGGGATTGAAGTGGGAAAGATAAATATTGGTATTGTTCTTACTCAGTCCAAGTATGCATCAGAATTAATCAAGCGAGCTGGTATGCAAAACTGCAAGTCAGTAAGTACACCTTTATCAGTTTCAGAAAAACTCTCTATTGTCGGTGGTGAAAGATTAGATAATGAAGAAGCAACCAGATACAGAAGTTTGGTAGGAGCTTTACAGTATTTGACCTTAACAAGGCGTGACATTTATTTTTCAGTCAACAAAGTTTGTCAGTTCTTACATTCTCCTACTATGTCAGCAGTAAAAAGAATTCTGGGGTATGTTCAAGGAACATTGCATCTTGGTCTCAAAATTATTCAGAATTCCTCTACTTTGGTCAGTGCCTTCTCAGACGCTGATTGGGCTGGATGTCCAGATGATAGGCGATCAACTGGGGGATTTGCATTTTTCTTTGACTCTAATCTTGTGTCATGGAGTGCAAGAAAAACAAGCTACGGTCTCTAGGTCAAGTACTGAAGCAGAGTACAAGTCATTAGCTAATGCTACTGCTAAAGTAATCTGGATTCAGACTATTTTGCGAGAACTAAAAATTCCACAATCTAGAGCAGCATGTTTGTGGTGTGATAATTTAGGAGCAACCTACTTGACAGCTAATCCTGTTTTTCATGCTAGGATGAAGCATGTGGAGATAGACTATCATTTTGTACGTGAGAGGGTTGCGGTGCGGCAATTGGAGATCAAGTTTGTGTCTACCAATGATCGCCTTGACTGTAAGTAAACTAGTCAGGTTTCATCTCAATCTCAACTTAGGGCAGTTGAGATTGACCAGGGGTGTTGAAAGATAAGATTAGAGTTGTAGTGTTATCTTAGAGATAGACTCGTGTACCTTTATCTTTGACATCTTGGCGAGCAAGTCACGGTCAAGTTGTTGTAATCCTGATCGTATCCAAGCGATAGATCAGCAGGTTGTTGTACGCCACGGCGCAGGCTGTTTGCGCCCTATATTAACAAAGGTACACGGCCCCTAGGGGTTCAATGCTTCCTCATATTCTTACAAACCGGTCAGAACAGATAAATCTAACAGGCACGTTCGGCAAGGCCTTCTCGTACTGCCTCCGTCCCGGCGAGTTCCGGCTTCCTCACGCTCGGCGCCGGAACGTCGTTGGGCTTGGTGAAGACGCCGATGCTCAGGAGTGACGTCCAGCCGACGTTCTACGGCGTGCTCCTTCAGGCCGGCCATCAGCTGAACGTCCCGTCCTCGATCAGTGTTCTCCGGCGGGCCGGGGCAATCATTGACTCCGGCACGGACATCGCGCGTCAGCCGCAGACGGCGTACTCGACGCTCTCGTCGGCGTTCAAGGACGGGATGAAGCAGTCAGTACCCGTCGGCGCCGTCCAGCGGCATGATCTTCGACTTCAATGGCCATAGCTGGTGTTCTACGGTGGCGCGCGGTCGTCAACCTTCAGTGGGAACGGGATCATCTTGGCGACGCACATTAACTACATTGAGGAGCTCAGGTTGTACATGAATCAGGATGGTCCTAGCTAGCGTCACGACGCAGGAAGCCCTCTTTTTTTTTTTCACCAAAAACCATTTCGTATAAATGCCAATTCAAGCTAGGCAGCCAAAACGTCATAAAATAAGTTTAGCTTGGATCGTGCTTCGTTCGCACAACAAAAATTTGGCAAAACACTTTAACAACGGTCAAGTATATATCAAGGTCGCAGGAAACGCTGGGATCAAGCTAAGTTACCATTTTTAATATGCTAATTTCATGCAACTTAGCAAATACTAGCTCGGAAACAGGTGAATGCACTTACTATTGACAACAGGATCCTACAGCACCTCCCAGAATTGTTCGGTTACTCAAAAGTTTGAGCCGACTTGTCAACAAACAGCCACGGAGTACATTCATCACATAACAAGAGCAGCCAAGGCTTTTTTAACAATAGTCTCGGGGACGAAACAATGTATTGTCTGATACAAGCTTTAACAACGCTCGATGACGACATGCCACAGCCTGGTTTCGACGATGTTGAAGGTGCATACGTCACCTACCTTGAGCTCGTTGTCCCGGCAGAACCTCTTCCAGCCCACCGTAACACGGTGGCTGCTCCTCCTGTGTGGGGTAATGGCCACCAGCCAAGACCTGGCGCCACAGAGTGATATTTTTAGGGTGATCAAGCAACTCGCCTGCAACCCAATTGCATTACAGAAGACCGCTGGCAGAGCCTGCAAGAATTGCAATCACATTAGTTACGCAAACAAAGTTTTACAAGAAAACTAACCCATGTACTGCAGTGGATACTTCGGACTGTTAGAACTGAATTACATTCATATCCATGAAAAATGTGATGCTAGAGCTGATACTATAGAAACCAATGTAAGTATTAAGTCCAAAAAATTTAACAACACGGATGCTAAAGAAACAAATCCTAGTATGTCAATATGTAAATTGTTTCCTCATGTGATCACTCCTGAATATCATCAGTTGATAAAGCATCAAATGTAAATGTTGGTAATATTGTTTGGCACGCTTGTTGACACAAGTTTTAGCTTGCATTTCCTAACACATTTTCACTTCAGATTCTTGCTAAACTTGAAACAAGTTTACCCTATTTCTGACTTGCTCAGTTGCTCATATCGAAAACATTAATGATTGAGCTTACAAGACGATATCCAATAGTGCTGGTGTTGACCTCCTTCTTTACCCATGCTGGTGGTCCAATCTCATAGACACATTCTGTCTTAACATGGTCCAGGTATGTAAGGGAGCTATTTGGTCGCTTTTCTCCTTGACCGCTAGGTGGTGTTTCCTGCAGCTGTTCACTCTCTGCTAATGTTGATAACACAAAAAAGACATGTAGTTAAGTATTTGAATAAGCATGAAATCCATTTCTAACAGATTTAAATATATCCTAAAATCATAAACCCTTTGCTCACTTTGTTGCATTCTGATATCCTTGTGATTGGGCCCCCTCAGGCATCCATTGGGCTCAAAAACTTTGACTGTATACACCATGTTGCCCTCATACCTTAACAACAGTGTGTTGGGTCCAGTGATGTTATGAAAGGACAGAAACTGTGGCCATCCACCTGCGAAGAACACGCCCAATTGATTCATCTTAAGTTCAATCTGATAAATTTTGCCAAGGGGGACGAAAATGACGGCCGTGCAATTGTTCAGGTGCTCTTTGAAGATGTAATGTTGCACAAACTTTGCAGGTATTAGCTGAAAGAACACAATAGAAGACTAAAGTCAGATTGTTCCAAGAAGAGAAAACGAATTGGCAATAACAGTCCACAAACCATATTTTCTATGAAATCTTGTGGAAGCACATGGATGAACTGCGGCTTAAATGTTGCTTTGCTTCTCGCGGTTGCTTCAGCTGACACAGTATCAATTACACACAATCAGTTGGAACTTACAGTAAAACAGAAAATCAACATTACTCTGTGGTCACAAAAACTGCTATAATAACCAACGTTACCAACCCGAACACTATACCAACCTAGAAGTTAACCAAGATCAAATACTATAACAAGCTTCACAACCACAATTATTTACATGATCATTTGTTTTTCACTCCCTCGATTACCATCTCTGAAGCATTTTCTGGACTCCAGCAGAGCAATGTCTCCTCAATTGACATTTCTCAGTGCAAGCAAATCATCAACATTACCAAAAGAACAAATTTAGCATTTACATGGGAAGCAGAAAAGTAACATAAAATTGCACAATCCTCAAGGGACACAAAAGTTGGTATTTGGCGAAGTATCCATCAGATTCAATTATTCAAGTAGCCCGGTTGTTCGCCGGTGCCGGCAACGTCGACACCTTTGGTGCCGATTTCCTCGCTGGAGGCGTTGTCGTGATGCTCTTTGGTTATCCATGGAGGTCCTCCGGGTGAAAACTCAAATCTGGCTACTCGGATGGGCGGCGGCGGCGTTTCTAATGTCGTGATCTCCTTGGAGGCGTCGTCTTGGAGGCTTCCATCTTGTCTAGGTGCAGGTTCGAGCGGTGGTTCCATCGTCTTCGTGTCGGTGTCGGGGTGTCATGCGTCCTCTTTCTTTCTGAAGGTTTCGGTTGCTCTTCGAGCTTCCTCGGTCGCTGCTTCGGAGTGTTAGACGGTTGGCTTGTGTCCGGTGTGTGTGCTTCATGTATTGCCCTTTGTACCCGGCACCATTCAAGTTCGCTTGGGTGGTGCTTTGTCACTGTAATTCTCTTCTTCTTAATGAAATACATGCAATGCATGTTCTAGAAAAAAAAAGATTCAATTATTCAAGTGAATAACTTTCAATTTATTCGAAATTTTAGACTTGATTAGAAGCAAAGGTCCAAAATTTGCACGCGAAATCGACCTTTACCTGCAGGATGAGCTGGAGCATCGACCTCCCTGAGGCAGTAGCTGTCGTCGAACGCCTTGACGGTGAGAACGCTGCGGCCGCGGTGCCGGAGCAGCAAGAACCACCCTGCGCCGGCGCCGCACGCGGCCGCGAACTCCGACCACCCGCGGCCCAGGACCGCGCTGCCGCCGTCCCGCCGGACCTCGACAAGCCAGACCCTGACCTCATCGCCGGATGGGCCGATGACGAGGGCCTCCCCAGTTCCGGGGCCGATCTCCGCTGCAAGCTCGTCGGGGATGCGCTGCCAAGTGCAAGATCAGTTAATTGCTCCAAAATGTTGGGGTTTTGCTGTTCTAGAATCCAAGAAAGCGGCGAAGCCGCTGCTCGTACCAGATTGTCCAAGGAAAAAGGCAGCAGAACCCGTAGGTCCTTGCGGGCGGCGGCGCCATGGTTGCCCGGAGACGCCATGGCCGGGGGACGAATGTTTGGGTTGGGCGAGCAAGCTTCAGAGGCTCCGTCGGCTGAAGTGAAGGTGAAAAGGCAAAAAGCGGGTGTTTAGAGCAACTCCAGCCATGGACCTCTTAAAATAAGGCTTTTATTTTTGTTTTTCAAATCAGCATGTAAAAAAAAAGTTTAAAATTTGGTTTCAACTCCAGCAGTAAAATAGCCCAAGACCTTATTTTGTGAAAAAAAATGGTGAGACCTACAAATAAAAAGGAGGATTGGAGGACCCTCGAAATGAGGTCTTGGAGGTGGAATTTGAGAGGGCATGCAAAATGAGAGCCCAAGTAGGGTCCCTGCTCGAGATAATATTTTGAGTCAAGACCCTAAATAATAGAATAGGAGCATAAGTAGGGTCCTTGCTAGAGATGCTCTTATGTGTCCAAGGTATTCCCAGGAAATTCGCTTCATACATTTTTTTTTCGACGGCTTCATACATTTAGTTTTTCGGATAAAAAATTTATTAAAGGCATTTTTTTCCACTCCAACGGTTCACTCTAAAAGGGGATAAAAAATTAGGTCACGTCAGCATTTGAGACTAAAAACGTTAATTCCAGTAGAAAAAAGAAGGTATAGGGGCCCAATTCTCTTCCTCTTATTGTAGCTACACATGAGAAAAGCTTATATGCTGATAGGGAAAAATTTGAGGTGGTTTTAGGGTATTGTTGGAGGTAACCTTTTTAATTAAACCCAATCGTATTGATTTAAAAGGAGTTTACGGGACCTTACGATCTGTAAAAGTACTCACGGTGCAACTGGCAAATACGTTCAGGGTTCAATCCCTGGGTATTGCACAATTTGTGGAAAAAATAAAAAAATCCCCTCGTCTGTCCCACGACCAAAGCACAGGTCTAAGACCCGACCTAGGTCGTTGGTCGTCTCATATGGACTACGGTGCCGCTGTGTATGGGTGGGGCAGGAGTTCGGAGGTTTTCTCGACCTGCGTGAGAAGGTCTTCTTCTTAAAAGCAATGCCGGGGGGTTGTCTTACCCCCGCAGGTCGAGTTTTTTTTTAAAATACGATCTAAGGCACTGAGGCTGCCCCTGACCACATTATGGTTACAAATGCTCTCACGAAAAAGCCATTCATTTCATATTGCGTTTTCACATCGTTGGGATTGCAACCAAGCTTTGATACTTGGATTTGGCCCACCCTTTGCAGCAACGGCCGAAAGGTAGTTCAAATTCAAAACTTGAATTTTGAGTCTTTTGACTATCAATATCGCTGGCCCTTTTATTATTTTCCAAGAATTTTCATAATAGACCCCGGCGAATTTCAGTCAAATGTCCATCCGTTTGCTAATTGTTGACGCCTCGAATCTTCTTCAGGCCATCACATCCCTTCGGACACCAGGTTCAACAATTGCAAGGAACACGGTGCTCATCAGCTTTGCCGGATATTGAACAAGAAGGATAGTTACAATCGTAACAAAGAACCAGCGAGATAGCTAACCTTCGCATAGCTGTCCCACAGATATAGGATTTGTGTTCAAAAGAGAAATGTTGGTGTCACATGGTCACATATGCTCATACTTGAAAAATGGGAATTCAAAAAAGATCGACTAATATGATTCAAAAGAGAATCAATTCGTTGGGCTAAAAAGATATATTGAAGTTGCTAGGAACAATACTGTGGATAGCAAAGTCTTGCCGTCCTGAAGCAGTATCCAGAGCAACTGTTACAGCTAATATGATTACTTGAAAAATGGGAATTCAAAAAAGATCAACTAATATGATTCAAAAGAGAATCAATTCATTGGGCTAAAAAGATATATTGAAGTTGCTAGGAACAATACTGTGGATAGCAAAGTCTTGCCGTCCTGAAGCAGTATCCAGAGCAACTGTTACAGCTACAGTGCTACTGCAACATAATCGTGCCACACTGGCAGTAGACCATCTTCAACGACAAAAGGGAATAGGAATCCGAGGGTGCATTTTCCATAACAAACTTGCACCTTAAGGCCCCCTTTGGAACGCAGGATTTTCACAGGAATTGTACAGGAATTTCACAGGAATCAGTTGACTGTTCACAGGAAAAACGCAGGAACGGGAAAAAATCCCGCGTTCCAAAGGCCCCCTAAATGGTACGAACATTAACATCCAGTGAATATATCACATAGGTGCACCAAGTTGGTGCACGATGTTAACATGTAATGGTACAAACATTAACATCCAGGTGAATACATCCAAGCTTATCCGCGCACGATGGTGACATGCCACAGGTTGGTTTCAACGATGGTAAAGGTGCAGACATCACCCACCCTGATGCCGTTGTCGTGACAGAAACTCTTCCAACCAGGCCCAAGCAAATGGCTGCTAATCTCGTACGGACGAAGACGTGCCAGCCATGACCTGGTGCTGCTCATGGAGGTTTTGAGTGTGATTATGCAGGGTCGCCGGAGTCCAACCGCCTCACAGAAGGTAAGAGGCAAATTCTGAAACAATTGCAATCATATTGGTCAACCGACTAATTTATATAATCCATGTACCACAGTGCATTATTAATGACTCCTAATTTTGATTTTATTTTATTTTGTAGGGTTTGATAATATGTTCTAAAAGTTTATCTACATCCAAAATGTCATATAAGAGCCGATAGTTCATCTGTACATGATATTTATCTATTTTCTCTCTCACACACATATATTTAAGTAATTGAAACATCAAAAGAAGTTTTTGGCTCCTGTTTCTGCACGTGGAAATATAACCTTGCCAGCAGGAGTAATGGTGTGCATTCTATCAAACGCCAAACAAACATTAGATGAATCCCACAAGAACCAACAAGACAGGAAGGAAAGAGAGAGTGGTAAGTTAAAAGTGTAAATAAAGCACAAACAAAAGCAATAGACCCCAATTTGAAATTTCTATCATGTGGCGTTTGATGACATGCTCTCCATTTCAATACTCCCCACATTCGTTTTTTGTTGACATTGGTTTAGCTCAAATTTGAGATAACCAACGTCAACAATAAAAGAACATAGGGAACAAATGTCAAAGCTGCATTGGAAAGCATAACCTTTTTCAAATGAAATCATCTATACACATCCTAGCAAAATTTATCATTTGCAAGAAATCTTTTATCACATTCCTCAGTCACTAATATATATTGAGAAATTGAACTTACAAGTTGATTTTGAATTGTGGTGGCATTCATCTCCTTCTTAACCCATGCCGGTGGGCCAATCTCAAAGACACATCTTGTCCTAGCGTTGTTCAAATATGTCATCGATCCTTTGGGCCTCTTTTGCCTCTCATAACATGACCTGCCACTATGGTTCTCAGGGGTTTCCTGCAGCATTATAGTATATCTTAATTTTGATACTTCATAAGACAAAGGTTCGAAATACAAAAATTGCAGGAGCTTCAACGTTTAACTCACATGGCAGAGCTGATTCATATTTTCCTGACAACGCGTGACAACAACATGCCACAGTGTAGTTTTGATGACATTGAAAGTGCAGATATCTCCTTCCTTGAGATTGTTCTCCTGGCAGAACCTCTTCCAACCCTGCACAAGTAGGTAGTTACCTGTCTTGCATGGGAGACCTTGCACCAGCCAAGATACAGTACTGTCCATTGATGTCTTGAGCGTTATCATGCGAGGTTTCCGCAACCCAATAGCATCACAGAAAGTTGTTGTCAAAGCCTGAACAATTGAGATATCACTGGTATCAGTAAACGATTAATAATTCACTATGTTAGCTCTGTTTCTTTGGGTTCAATAGTCATACAGCATTTGATATTTTAAAAAATCCAGTACTTCAATATATTTACCATTTTTTCCTACTAGCATTTACATATATTGCAGCAGTCAGAGCATCAAATAATCGAGAAACATGTTAGTCTCATTTTGTTCATAAGGATATCGAAAGCTGCTTACAGAAGTCTCCCATGGCAATATGCCATACCCTAGGAACTTTTCAGCTCATACCTATGTAGAATACTCCCTCCATCCTTCAAATGATGACGTTAGGACAAGAGCTTTAGTTCAAATTTGCACTAAAAGCTGTCCTAACGTCATCATTTAAAGAATGGAGGGAGTATAAGATTTTATCTTATTTAATAATAAGGAACTAGTTGTGCTTACAAGATGTGTTTCAAGTGTGCTGGTGTTGATCTTCTTCCTTATCCAAGATGGCGGCACAATCTTGTAGAAACAGTTTCTCTGAAACGATTCCGTGTCATTTTTCTTACGCTTCCAAATGGAACCAGGTGATGCTTCCTGCTGCTTTGCAGTTTCTGGTAAGGTTGATGCTTGATAAGACAGCAGAGACATGTGGTTCAGTATTTAACTCACAATTCTAACTTCAGCACTAGTAGATTTAAAAATATAATAAGCTTGTTTATCTTTTGCTTACTTTCTTGAACTCTGATTTCCTCGTGTTTGGACTCTCTCTGGCATCCATCAGGCCCAAAAACTTTGATTGTAAACACCATGTTGCCCTCATACCTTAACAGCAGAGAATCGTTTTTAGTGATGCCATGAAATTCCACAAACTGTGACCAGCCACCTGTGAAGAACATGTCTGACCGAACCATCTCGAGCTTTATGTTGTAAATTTTGCCATGAGGGCCCAAAATGATGGCCACACTATTATTCAGATGCTCGTTGGGGATGCATTGTTGCACAAATTTAGCAGGTATTAGCTGCAAGAATACATAAGCAATAGTTAAGTTAGGCCATAAAAGAAAACAAAGTGAGTACAGAAAGCTAGAAATAACAAAAGTCTGCAAACCATATTTTCCATGAAATCTTCTGAAAGCACACTGATAAACCTTGGCTTACGAGCAGTATTGCTGATCGTTGTTGCTTCAACTGAAAAGTGAAGTACAAAGAACAAGTTTAAACCAAAACAGAAATTCATTCAAGTAATAAAGAATTGGCTGCAGGTAACTAGTGTGGAAACTAGCCAAGATCACATATACTCTTACTTTGGTATAAAAATACTATTGTAAGTTTCCTGATCCCTAAATAGTTACAAGATCATTCTTTCTCCTCTTTGAAGGATCAGATGCACATATGAAGGATCCCAACAATGATGTACCTTTTCGGAGCCCAAGAAGATCACCAACGCTATGAAACAGTATGACTATGAATCGCTACTTTTATTTGATTCAACTGAACAAAATATGAGTTGCAGACAGTCAATTTAACTGAAAATAGAAATCGATTATACTATAACAGGGGGTAACATGTCTTTTAGACTCACTTGTAGAAAAGGAGAAATATGCTAGAGAGTCTCACAAAAATAACATCTACCCGATAATTGAGTGGACTATAAGCAACTTCAACCATAGATTCTATTTTTCTTCCATAGAACCTCTATCCCTATCTCTAGCATGTTACCTCATCGTTTGAAACAGAAGCCCATACAGCAATCCACTCATATCTGGAACAACCCCTAACCCAATGCATGTAGCTCACGCTAAACATTAGTAATATATAGATATGCAAGACACAATTACGAGTACTGCCCCTGTAGTATACATATCTTTCCCGACTATATTGACAACTAACGTAAAAACCAAGTTCTTACTCCTTGCAGTCTATCATGAACTGATGCAAACAGATAAGAACGCGATTAAGCCATGACATAGCTGGGGTGAAATAATTTTTGTGTGCATGTAGCTCAGCTGGGTAACAGTATGTCTGCGTGCATGCAGATCGTAACGAGTAATAAGGAACATAGAAATGGATAAAGAACTGGCGGTGGTTGTGGAGGATGTGGAGCATGTCATTTACTAAGTTATAAGCCACATTGATCGAGGATGATCAATTGAGCAAGCCATCAGAACAATAGCTTATCATTTAAGTTTACGGTGTGCTGTCCATAATCCGATAAGAAGATGAGTGTATGAATGCAAATGAATATCTCAACCTGCAAGTATGAATGTATGATAGGAGTACATGATGGCTACTTCCTATGGCATATCAAGACATACTTAAATCTGCTACTGGAAACCAGTTTCACACGCGCCACTTGACAAAGGAGCCCAATTGTACAAGAAGGAGGAAGCTAAGAAAGGATAGCTTCAGCAGCCTCAAAGGTCTTGAGACAAAAAAGGTCCAGAAATAACTCAGTAACAAATGTGGAGAGAAAGAATGAAGAAAAGGAAACAATATGGTTAGCTCAAAGAAACTAGTTGTCAAATTACTAATTGGCTGCAGTAAACTAGAAGTGGAACAAAACCCGTGTTCTCCTATTCCAGAGCACATCTTCTTGAAAGGTTCGTTTCTCATCCCTATTTTCTTAGAAATTATGTTGTCAATTCATTCAAGTAGCAGATGTACGGTTCAATTAAAGACTCCAATGCTGCAATATCACAAGTTCCCCCAAAGTACAATACAAGATGTTCCTTTTCTAGACAAACAGTGTGACACCCCGTGTCACTGAAGCCAGCCCACACCCACATCGAGAACTGAACAGAAGCCAAAAGCAAACAAAGTTCAAATTCGAAATTCAAAGTTCAAAAATGTTCAAACCATAGCTTGTGAAAGAAGTCAAATTTTTGCATAACAACTTGAGAAACCAAAAATACAAGTGGATAGCCCTTACGAAATAAGAATTTTGGAGAATTTTTGGTGATTTTTGAAATTCATTTTGATGCTCAAATAAATCCCCAAATTTCCAAAAATGCCCAACTTTGACTGACTGCCATTTGAATTCTATTTCGAATTGAGATGTGCATGTTATGTCACTGGAAAGATAATTTCATGATCTTTCCAATGGTACCAAAATTTTAATTTTTGGAGTTCATTTGCTAGTTCAAATTGAGCGCCAAACTTCGGGGAAATTTCAGTTTGAAATAAATCGGAGAATTGAAAAGATGCCGCTGGGCCCACTCGTCAGTCTCCTCTCTCTCGCTGGCGCGCGCCGAGTTCGCTCGCCGCGTGGCCGTCGACGACCGGCGACGTCGCGCGGCGCCCTGGCCCGCCTCCGGCCGCCGAACGGCTCCAAAAACGCGCCCCGCTCCTCTCCCAGTTCCCTCGCCCTCATTTCCTCTCTCCCCGTCGTCCCCTCACCTCCAAACCCTAGCTCCGCCCGCCATTGCCGTCGTCCGTGCAGCTCAGCGCCGCGTCGAGCTCCCTCCAAGCCGAGTTGCTCCTCACATCAAAGCGCGGAGAGGTTCTCGTGTGGTAGATGGCCCCCATTTCCTTCGCCCCGGGCTGAGGAGTTCGAATCGAGCTCATCTTCCTCGGACCCGGCCGAGTGAGCTCGACCACCTCATCGTCGATTCAGCCCACTCCGGTGAGCCTCTGCTAAATTCCTCGTGCCCCTCGGTGCGCGTTACCGTTGCGCACCCCTCCTAACCCTTGGTTTCCGGTTCCGCAGCTCCCCGTCGTCACATTGAGCCTTTCCCCGCCGCCGGTCGACCTCACCGCCGCCTCCCTCTCCGGTGAAACCCCTCCTCCGGGCCGTCTCCACGACGACGTGTTGGTCGACAAGCTTCCCCGAGCTGCGGTGAAGCTGTAGGACCAAACCGTGGAGCCTCTCGTCAATCGCAGCGCCCCCACGACTTCGCCGGAGTTGCTCGGAGTCGCCTTCCTCGTCGTCGACCTAGCTCCGGTCATCCCCTCAAGCTCCCGCTCGTCGAGGTGAAGCCCTCACCTTCTCCTCTCCCTTTCCGCGCCCTGGGTCAAGCGCGCGAGCCACCGGAGCTCACTCCGGTGAGCTGCGCCGCCGCGCTCCGGTGTGACGCCGGCCAGCGCACGGTCGACCACACGGTCAGGATCCGTTGTGGCCACACAGGATCTGGTGTGGTAACTCTGTGGCCCTCAGTGTGCCTTTGCACGCGAGTGGTCGGATCTTTTGTGATCAGTCCCAGATCCGCTGCGGCAGCAACCCTATGGCCCTGTGTTGCTTGAATCTGATTGGCCGGTTAAATTTCTATTCCTTTTCGTAATTGTTTAATTCTCCAGAAATTACCAGAAATTTGTAAAATAGATAGAAAAATGAATACATCTCAGAAAAATACAAATCCAATTTCTTTGGAATCCATGTAACACCCTCTATCCATGAAAAATACCAAAATGCCCTTTTGCAGATTGTGTATTTTCTGGAAAATACATCTGTCCAGATCTTGTTTAATTTATTATAAATTATCTGTTGCCCAATAAATCCTGAACTCTTGCATACCTGTTAAGAATCTGATAACACACCTACAGAGCCTTTTTCCACTGTAACATGTTGCCTAATTATTTTCTTATGAATTAAATCATGTTCTGCACTGTATAAATTATTATAAATAATCTACTTTGCAATAAATCATGAAACTTCACCATAAATTACTTCCAGTGGCACTCTTCACCAGAAAAATGCCACTGGACATAAATCAACTTTCGAAGTCACATTATTTATTTAACTTGCCTAAGTTGATTAATGGTGAACTTAATTAAAAGTTAATGAAGGAAATACTCCAGACGAAATTAATTAACAAAGTTAATCATTTGCACTTACAGTGTAAATGACTGTCCTATCAAGTAATTGAATCATGAATTGCATCATATTCTTGCATCTAACTTTGCATTATGTTCCTTGTCATAACGTGTAGTGACAGAGCCGACTCCGGAGCCGCTCGACTTCCAGCTGCCGGAGGAGCAGACCCAGGAGGTGCAGGAGGAGCAGCCGCAGCAGGACACTGACCCCGCTGACCCTGTTAGCTACGCTCCTGAGCCAGGCAAGCCCCGGTGCATGCTTCCCTAATTAGGATTTTATTTTATCACTTGATTGGGGCTAGTAATTGATTGTGCATTAGGTTTATTAGGAGTTGATGTGAAACCTTAGAACTGCATTAGGACTACCCTTCCATATCCTACCTTGTGTCCTGTTTTTGTAGATGTGGTCTAGGTTACGTTAGAACTTGCTAGGCTTAGTGGCTAGCGGACGGTAGAAGTCGAGTGGTAGGTCCCACTCGCGAGGTAGGTTCACCCTGGATTGTACTAGCTGTTTTTAGGAATTGTTGGGACCGGACGGGGATTTGTTTGTGTAGGATGGTGCGAGAAGGCTGGGCCTTCACGGTGGTAGCCCCGTCTGTGTCGGTTAAGGACCGTCCGTTGTTGGCCCTGTTGAGCAAGTTCGAACGTACTGATCACATGCTAGTGTTTTTATGGGCCTAGTAAACTTAGTAGCTTAGGTTGCCCTAGTGTCTCGCGGATACTTGCACTTTCTATCATGGTACTTGGGAGAGAAGGGATGCTTCCCAATCGGGGCGTACGTCTGGGACGGGGACCGTGCGGGAAGGCCTTTCTCGGGAGGTGTGAGACCCAGCCAGCTCTAGGGGGACCTTCGCGAATAGTTGCTGCATACGGCTTTTGCTGTGTGTGGCGTGTGGTCAGGTTTTCTCCTGCAGGATGTACATCGATGCCGCCGCTCTCGGTCAAGAGCAACCTTGCTCACTGCGTCACATCGTAGTGTGAGATGATTGATGATATGATGCTAGTCTTTTTACATTACTGTTATTTACATTGCTCTATATATATACTGTCACTGCTGATGTATTGTTACTTTATACATGTTTTAGAGATATGCACACTGTTTTACTGGTTAAGTACTTAACTTGAAGAATAAAACTTGAAAGTAAGGATCAAGTATTTAGTGCGAGTTATGCTATTGAGTCAGCCACCCCCCTTTTTAGCCTTGCATGTTAGGAGTCGGCTGTAGATAGCCAATTTGACGGGTAAGACTTGCTGAGTATTAGTTGCTCAGGGTTTGGCTCTTTATGATTTTGTTGCAGGTAGCACCTTTATCCCCGACTCTACGGGTGGAGGTGGACAGTGGGACGGCCAGCTTCCTTTTGGTTGGACCGCCCACTGGGAGACCGAGGAGTGATTTCCTCTCGAGTTCGCATCTTCATGGCTTTGGATGTGAATTCACTTGTATCGTGAGCGCGTGCGCTTGTATCTCTTGTCTTTGGACTTGGATTTGTATCGTTAAGACTTCCGCTGTGTACTCGTTATTTTAATTGGACTAATGTAATAACTTAAAGACTTAATTCGTGCTTTTTATATGTTGTACTGTTGCGTCTGTTCATCAGCGCTTGACCGACTCGATCCTGCGAAAAGCGGAGACGCTTCAGCTGGTACCAGAGCCGTGTTGGGACAGTACATCATATAAACGGCCTATTTTCGAAAATCTAACCACGTACGTGTGAGGATCGAAAAGCCATTATAAGGATGTTAGAGTAATCAGGTGGTAATAGGAGTTGATTGTTATTTTCTGTAACGACGCACCGACGCCCAGGTAAGAAGGTAAGGAACTACATGGCGCTGGTTTTGGATATTGGTGGCGGAGTTTTGTTATGTTCCGTGAGCCATCGAGTTCACGAGGAGTTGAGGATGGTGAGGATATGTCATTGGGCCATGTATTACATTTTTATGAGATACGTCACCTGTGTAGGTTGGTTGAGGTGACGTTGTGTGCTTGCAGGTACACTGACTCGCGCGTAGATCGTGTAGAAACGTTTGTGAGTGCGAAGTAGTCACCACCACTGTCTACGGCCTGCTATATTTGGGCAAATTTTTACTTTGTGAGGACGTGCAGGACGAGCATGCATTGCATCATCAATTAAAACACTTCCACGAATTTCAGATCACCCAAAAATTTCAGACTGACAAGCTAATTTTAAAAATTCATAACTCCAAAACCGTTTGGCCAAATTCGTTGAAACAAGACTTGCTGGAAAGCTTACAACATGAACTAAAACTTTGCTTCAGAGTTCACCTTTAGATTCTGTCAGTATCACCCCCAAATCTGTCGATTAAGTAAGGTCAACTTTCAGCTTCGACTAGTTTTTCCAGAATCTGTTCACCAACTTCAAAAATCGATAGCTCCAGTTCTACTGAGCCATTTTGGGCGTTTGAGCACTCGTTGGAAAGATCTTGAAGTTATCTACAAGTTTCGCGTTATGACTTTTCTCGTTTGAAGCCTCCAGAAGTACCAGTTTTCGTTTTAGTGTCTGCTGTTCTTAGCGAGTCAGATTTTCAGCGTTGCAGTTTTTCATTGCTTTCCTTGTGGGCTGTGTGTGTGTGGCTTTTGCTACCACTCTATAGCAGCCTGACCATGTTATATTTCTTGCTTAGCATGGTTATTTTGTTCTGTTGGAAGAGATTGTGACTTTTTCTCTCTCTTTTCCGCAGATGGCTGACCTAGACGACTTTCCGCACGCTGAGCTTGGGGAGGACGGTGCACTGCACACGGATGGTCTTTACCACGCCGGTTTTCCCTCGCTGTTCTGGGCTGAGTTGCAGCGACTTGGCTACCCCGACCCTCCGCGCTACCGCGGACAGCCCAGCCAGGTGTACGGACTTCCCCGCTTCTCGATGTGGGTGGATGTCCCCTCGCACCCACAGCGGCCTGCTTGGTCGCACTTCTCTCTTCGGGGTTTCGGTCAGGACTTTGACGAGACCCTGAACAGTGTTGCTCTTCAGGCGATGGTGCGTTTCTGCGAGATGCACATTGCTGATCTGGGCAACACTTCACTGAGCTTGTTTCCAGTCAGCACCACAGGTCACCCTCAGTACAGGAGACGTCTCAGGCAGCTTGACAGCGGCAACTTGGTCCTCACTCCGACGCAGCTACCTTCTACGGCTCGACACCTGTCCGAGCTGTACAGGGTTCTTGTGGCTTCTGACCGCGCAGGTGGGAGGACTTTGAGCCGTGTGGAGGAGTTGTCAGAGACAGTGGACGCTAGGAACGACAGGATTGCGCAGTTGGAGCACGCCTTGGCCGTGACTACCGCTCAGCGCGACCACTGTGCCGCTCAGCTTGACCAGTGTGTTGCACAGCGCGACCAGTGTGCCGCCCAGCGTGACCAGCTTGCCGGCCAGCTCACTGCACGTGGCCACGAGATTTCCGAGTTAGTCGACGAGCTAGCTGCTTCACTGAACCACGCAGGACAGCTCGAGCAGCAGTTGCAGGTCGCCCAGCACCAGATAGTGGGACTCCAGGAGCAGGTTGCTGCAGCAGTTGTGGCACCTCCAGCAGAGGAGGAGGCACAGGAGGACGCCGTGTCAGAGATGAGTGTTGAGCTGTTTCCTTCAGAGATCCTAGACACCGCTTCCCACCGCGGTAGGAGGTACCGTTAGTTGCCTTACTCGGCATTCCAAGCGTGACAGAGGCGCGCTGGATGCGAGGTGGATGACGCATGTGCGTCGTAGTTGTCGACAGGTCCTTAGTTAGCTTGATCTAGGAGCATCATGATAGTTGGTCAGGTGTCGTAGTATTTTGTTGGATGTTACACCACCTATGTACGCATGCGTGGATTGTACCATGATCTATGTAATGAATGCTCTGTAAGACTTAATTAATGTTATGAATGGATCTGTCAGTTTAATTATTTGGATCTGAGTTACTTTTGCTTCTGCCGTGCATGTCAATTTAAATTTCCGCCTGATAATGATATTGTATTCTGGAGCTAACGGTGGAAATGTTTAATTGGCAGGATGCCGCCTCGTCGCCCGCCGCCGCCGCCGCCACCCCCGCAGCACACTCTGGCGGAGGCGATGCACAACCAGACGGAGCTGCTCAGGACTCTCGTTCAGGCCGTCACCCAGCAGGGTGGCCACCGTCGGGGCGCACAGCCAGGCTGCACCTACGCAGACTTCCTGGCCACTCACCCGCCTGTCTTTTCCGGGTCCACTGACCCGATGGAGGCGGAGGCTTGGCTGCGCACTGTGGAGTCCAAGTTTGGGCTCCTTCCTGACTGCACAGAGGTGCAGAAGACACTGTTCGCGGCGCAGCAGCTTCACGGGGCGGCTGGAGGATGGTGGGCAGCTCACCTTGCCACTCTTCCGGCCGGTCAGCAGTTGACTTGGGCACAGTTCAGAGAGGCCTTTCGCTCGTTCCACATTCCGCCTGGCCTTATGCAGCGGAAGCTCAGGGAGTTCCTGGACCTCAGGCAGGGAGGCAGGAGCGTGTTCGACTACGCCCAGGTGTTCAACCACCTGGCCCAGTTTGCTCCAGACCAGGTAGACACGCCCGCCAAGCGGAAGGCGTGTTTCTTGAGAGGCTTGTCTACCAAGCTTCAGTCCCGGCTTGTCCTGAACGCCGGTGGTACCTTCGACGAGCTTGTCAGTGCAGCGATCGTGATGGAGGATGCCATCAGGGCACACCAGGACGACAAGAGGAAGAGGAAGGCAGTGGCACCACAGCCTGGTAGCACTTCAGCCAGGCCACGCCTTGTGTACACCGCTCCCAGTGGACAGAGGTACCTTGCACCTCCACAGTACCAGCGTCAGCAGCAGCAGCAGCAGCAGTTTGCTCAGAGACAGCCACAGCAGCAGCAGCGTCAGCAGCAGCAGCGCTCGCAGCAGCAGCAGCAGCAGCAGGCAGGCAGAGGTTTTCCGTGCTTCAACTGTGGACAGGTGGGGCACTTTGCGCGTGACTGCCGTGCAGCACCTAGGCAGAACAACGCGCAGAGGGCTCCAGTTCAGGCAGCAGGACAGCAGCGCCAGCAGGGCAGGAACGCGCCAGTCAAGACTGGGCGCGTTAACTACACCACTGCAGAGGAGGTTCCAGAGGGTGAGCAGGTTCTAGCTGGTACGTTCTCTATGCGACACGAGCCCGTGGTTATCTTGTTTGATTCAGGTGCGACACATGAGTTTGTCAGTTTAGCTTGTACTCGACGACTGGGTCTTGTGATTTCTTCCTTAGAGACTCCGTACGTGATCAGTACACCAGGAGGCCGCATTGTGACGAGGCAGATAGTGCGTAATGCTCCTATTGACCTTGCTGGACAGATCTACCCGACCCATCTTATTGTGTTGGACGGTCAGGGTTTAGATGTGATACTTGGTATGGGATGGATGAGGGTCCAGAAGGCTGTTCTTGATACTTCTCTCCGTCTTGTTCACTTGGATTCTCCTATGCACGGCAAGGTCACCCTTCAGCTATCCTTGTTGGCCCCATCGCGACCGTCAGTGCACCAGACCGTTGGCAAGAGTCTGGATATGATACCGGTGGTGCGTGAGTACCCCGATGTGTTTCCAGATGATTTGCCAGGCTTACCACCAGATCGTGATGTGGAGTTCCGCATTGACTTGCAGCCAGGCACAGCACCTATCTCCAGGAAACCGTACAAGATGGCCCCTAATGAGTTAGCAGAGTTGAAGATGCAGCTGAAGGAGCTATTGGACAAGGGTTTCATTCGTCCTAGCTCTTCACCTTGGGGTTGTCCAGCCTTGTTTGTGAAGAAGAAGGATCAGGCGCTCAGGCTATGTGTGGATTATAGGCCACTTAACGCTGTGACGATTAAGAACAAGTATCCGCTGCCTCGCATTGATATCTTGTTCGATCAGCTAGCTAGAGCTAAGGTGTTCTCCAAGATTGATCTCCGTTCTGGGTATCATCAGATTAAGATCCGTGCAGAGGACATTCCGAAGACTGCTTTCGCTACCAGATATGGACTCTATGAGTACTTGGTGATGTCTTTCGGTTTGACCAATGCACCTGCTTACTTCATGTACTTGATGAACTCAGTGTTCATGCCAGAGCTGGACAAGTTTGTTGTGGTTTTCATTGACGACATCTTGATCTATTCAGAGACAGAGGAGGAGCATGAGCAGCACCTCAGGATTGTGTTGCAGCGTTTGAGGGATCACCAGCTGTACGCTAAGTTCAGCAAGTGCGAGTTCTGGCTTAGCGAGGTGCCTTTTCTGGGCCATGTTATATCAGCTGAGGGTATTGCTGTTGACCCTAGCAAGGTGCAGGATGTTCTGGATTGGAATGCACCTACGACTGTCTCTCAGATTCGCAGTTTCTTGGGTTTGGCTGGTTATTACCGTCGGTTTATTCCGAATTTCTCTAAGATCTCCAAGCCCATCACTGAGTTGCTGAAGAAGAACATGAGATTTGTGTGGAGCTCGCAGTGTGGTGATGCTTTCCAGAATCTGAAGAAGCTTCTCACTACCGCTCCAGTTCTAGCTCAGCCTGATATCACCAAGCCATTTGATGTGTATTGTGATGCTTCCGGTACTGGTCTTGGTTGTGTGCTGATGCAGGATGGCAGGGTAATTGCTTATGTCTCTCGGCAGCTTAAGCGACATGAAGAGCATTACCCCACTCACGATCTTGAGCTTGCAGCTGTCGTACTTGCTTTGAAAGTATGGCGGCATTATCTGTTGGGAAATCTGGTGCATATCTACACAGATCACAAGAGCCTCAAGTACATATTCACGCAGTCAGATCTGAACATGCGCCAGAGGAGATGGTTAGAGCTGATCAAGGACTATGATCTGGAGATTCACTATCACCCAGGGAAGGCTAATGTGGTTGCTGATGCTTTGAGTCGCAAGGCTCATTGCAATAATCTCATCGCAGCTCCTTATGCAGAGGCAGAGCCCAGTCTTAGAGTGTATGCTTATGGCTCTTTGGCCAATATATCACTTGTTCCGACCCTGCGAGATGAGATTGTGGCAGCGCAGAAGAAGGATGAGAAGGTGAATCACCTCAGGAGGAGACTCAAGCTCGGGGAAGCTGGAGTCCAGTGTTTCAGAGAGGATGAGGATGGAGTCCTGTGGTTCAAGGACAGATTGGTAGTTCCTAAGGACTTTGAGTTGCGCAGGAAGATTCTTGATGAGGCACACTTGTCCAAGTATTCCATCCACCCTGGTAGCAACAAGATGTACCAGGATTTGAGGAGTCGCTTCTGGTGGACCCGCATGAAGCGGGAGGTCGCACAGTACGTTTCTGAGTGTGACACTTGCAGGAGAGTGAAGGCAGAATACATGAAGCCTGCAGGGTTGCTTCAGCCTTTGAGTGTTCCTGCTTGGAAGTGGGAGGATATCAGTATGGATTTCATTGTTGGCTTACCTCTCACATCACAGAAGCATGATTCTATTTGGGTGATTGTTGATCGGTTGACCAAATCTGCTCACTTTATTCCCGTGCACACCCGTTACAATGTGAAGAAGTATGCTGAGTTGTATATTGCTCGGATTCTCTGTTTGCATGGAGTGCCCAAGACCATTATTTCTGATCGAGGACCACAGTTTGTTTCTCGTTTCTGGGAGCAGCTTCATGCTTCTTTGGGCACCACTTTGATTCGCAGTGCAGCTTATCACCCTCAGACAGATGGCCAGACAGAAAGGGTGAATCAGATTTTAGAGGATATGCTTCGTGCCTGCGTGATACACCATGGCAAGTGTTGGGATGAGAGCTTACCCCTTGCAGAGTTCTCATACAACAACAGCTATCAGGAGAGCATCAAGATGGCACCGTTTGAGGCTTTGTATGGACGTCGTTGTCGGACTCCCCTTAATTGGGTTGAGGCCGGCGAGAGAGTCATCTTCCAGGCAAGGCCCGCAGCTGCAGCAGAGGAGACAGTTGTGACTGATGTGGAGGTCATTCCCACACTAGATTTAGTGGCAGCAGCAGAGGAGACTGTTCGCCGCATTCAGTCCAACTTGAGAGCAGCCAAGTCTCGACAGAAGAGCTATGCTGATAGAAGACGCCGACCGTTGGTGTTTGCAGTTGGCGACCACGTATACCTTCGTGTCTCTCCCATGAAGGGTGTACGACGGTTTGGTGTCAGGGGAAAGTTAGCACCAAGATACGTTGGACCGTTCCAGATTATTGAGAGATGTGGACCCGTTGCTTATAGATTGGAGTTGCCCTCCAACCTATCCAGTGTTCACAATGTGTTCCACGTATCGCAGCTGAAGAAGTGCTTGAAGGTTCCTAGTGACAGAGTGGTCAGTGGTGTTGAGCTGCTTGAGCCAGATTTGACATACCCCGAGCAGCCTATTGGTATTGTTGATCAGAAGGACCGAGTCACTAGGAAGAGCACCACCAGATTCTACAAGGTGCAGTGGAGCAACCACTCTGAGGCCGAGGCCACCTGGGAGACAGCGGAGTTTTTAAACTCCCATTTTCCCGGTTTTCTACCTCCGAGGTGCGTTATTTAAATTGTTCCATATTTTGCATCTTGTTCTTCGCTTTCGCCATTCGTTTTTCCTCTCTTTCTCCTTAATCTCGGGACGAGATTCTTTTAAGGGGGGAGGGCTGTGACACCCCGTGTCACTGAAGCCAGCCCACACCCACATCGAGAACTGAACAGAAACCAAAAGCAAACAAAGTTCAAATTCGAAATTCAAAGTTCAAAAATGTTCAAACCATAGCTTGTGAAAGAAGTCAAATTTTTGCATAACAACTCGAGAAACCAAAAATACAAGTGGATAGCCCTTACGAAATAAGAATTTTGGAGAATTTTTGGTGATTTTTGAAATTCATTTTGATGCTCAAATAAATCCCCAAATTTCCAAAAATGCCCAACTTTGACTGACTGCCATTTGAATTCTATTTCGAATTGAGATGTGCATGTTATGTCACTGGAAAGATAATTTCATGATCTTTCCAATGGTACCAAAATTTTAATTTTTGGAGTTCATTTGCTAGTTCAAATTGAGCGCCAAACTTCGGGGAAATTTCAGTTTGAAATAAATCGGAGAATTGAAAAGATGCCGCTGGGCCCACTCGTCAGTCTCCTCTCTCTCGCTGGCGCGCGCCGAGTTCGCTCGCCGCGTGGCCGTCGACGACCGGCGACGTCGCGCGGCGCCCTGGCCCGCCTCCGGCCGCCGAACGGCTCCAAAAACGCGCCCCGCTCCTCTTCCAGTTCCCTCGCCCTCATTTCCTCTCTCCCCGTCGTCCCCTCACCTCCAAACCCTAGCTCCGCCCGCCATTGCCGTCGTCCGTGCAGCTCAGCGCCGCGTCGAGCTCCTCCAAGCCGAGTTGCTCCTCACATCAAAGCGCGGAGAGGTTCTCGTGTGGTAGATGGCCCCCATTTCCTTCGCCCCGGGCTGAGGAGTTCGAATCGAGCTCATCTTCCTCGGACCCGGCCGAGTGAGCTCGACCACCTCATCGTCGATTCAGCCCACTCCGGTGAGCCTCTGCTAAATTCCTCGTGCCCCTCGGTGCGCGTTACCGTTGCGCACCCCTCCTAACCCTTGGTTTCCGGTTCCGCAGCTCCCCGTCGTCACATTGAGCCTTTCCCCGCCGCCGGTCGACCTCACCGCCGCCTCCCTCTCCGGTGAAACCCCTCCTCCGGGCCGTCTCCACGACGACGTGTTGGTCGACAAGCTTCCCCGAGCTGCGGTGAAGCTGTAGGACCAAACCGTGGAGCCTCTCGTCAATCGCAGCGCCCCCACGACTTCGCCGGAGTTGCTCGGAGTCGCCTCCCTCGTCGTCGACCTAGCTCCGGTCATCCTCTCAAGCTCCCGCTCGTCGAGGTGAAGCCCTCACCTTCTCCTCTCCCTTTCCGCGCCCTGGGTCAAGCGCGCGAGCCACCGGAGCTCACTCCGGTGAGCTGCGCCGCCGCGCTCCGGTGTGACGCCGGCCAGCGCACGGTCGACCACACGGTCAGGATCCGTTGTGGCCACACAGGATCTGGTGTGGTAACTCTGTGGCCCTCAGTGTGCCTTTGCACGCGAGTGGTCGGATCTTTTGTGATCAGTCCCAGATCCGCTGCGGCAGCAACCCTATGGCCCTGTGTTGCTTGAATCTGATTGGCCGGTTAAATTTCTATTCCTTTTCGTAATTGTTTAATTCTCCAGAAATTACCAGAAATTTGTAAAATAGATAGAAAAATGAATACATCTCAGAAAAATACAAATCCAATTTCTTTGGAATCCATGTAACACCCTCTGTCCATGAAAAATACCAAAATGCCCTTTTGCAGATTGTGTATTTTCTGGAAAATACATCTGTCCAGATCTTGTTTAATTTATTATAAATTATCTGTTGCCCAATAAATCCTGAACTCTTGCATACCTGTTAAGAATCTGATAACACACCTACAGAGCCTTTTTCCACTGTAACATGTTGCCTAATTATTTTCTTATGAATTAAATCATGTTCTGCACTGTATAAATTATTATAAATAATCTACTTTGCAATAAATCATGAAACTTCACCATAAATTACTTCCAGTGGCACTCTTCACCAGAAAAATGCCACTGGACATAAATCAACTTTCGAAGTCACATTATTTATTTAACTTGCCTAAGTTGATTAATGGTGAACTTAATTAAAAGTTAATGAAGGAAATACTCCAGACGAAATTAATTAACAAAGTTAATCATTTGCACTTACAGTGTAAATGACTGTCCTATCAAGTAATTGAATCATGAATTGCATCATATTCTTGCATCTAACTTTGCATTATGTTCCTTGTCATAACGTGTAGTGACAGAGCCGACTCCGGAGCCGCTCGACTTCCAGCTGCCGGAGGAGCAGACCCAGGAGGTGCAGGAGGAGCAGCCGCAGCAGGACACTGACCCCGCTGACCCTGTTAGCTACGCTCCTGAGCCAGGCAAGCCCCGGTGCATGCTTCCCTAATTAGGATTTTATTTTATCACTTGATTGGGGCTAGTAATTGATTGTGCATTAGGTTTATTAGGAGTTGATGTGAAAACTTAGAACTGCATTAGGACTACCCTTCCATATCCTACCTTGTGTCCTATTTTTGTAGATGTGGTCTAGGTTACGTTAGAACTTGCTAGGCTTAGTGGCTAGCGGACGGTAGAAGTCGAGTGGTAGGTCCCACTCGCGAGGTAGATTCACCCTGGATTGTACTAGCTGGATTTAGGATTTGTTGAGACCGGACGGGGAATCGTTTGTGTAGGATGGTGCGAGAAGGCTGGGCCTTCACGGTGGTAGCCCCGTCTGTGTCGGTTAAGGACCGTCCGTTGTTGGCCCTGTTGAGCAAGTTCGAACGTACTGATCATATGCTAGTGTTTTTATGGGCCTAGTAAACTTAGTAGCTTAGGTTGCCCTGGTGTCTTGCGGATACTTGCACTTTCTATCATGGTATTCGGGAGAGAAGGGATGCTTCCCAATCGGGGCGTACGTCTGGGACGGGGACCGTGCGGGAAGGCCTTTCTCGGGAGGTGTGAGACCCAGCCAGCTCTAGGGGGACCTTCGCGAATAGTTGCTGCATACGGCTTTTGCCGTGTGTGGCGTGTGGTCAGGTTTTCTCCTGCAGGATGTACATCGATGCCGCCGCTCTCGGTCAAGAGCAACCTTGCTCACTGCGTCACATCGTAGTGTGAGATGATTGATGATATGATGCTAGTCTATTTACATTGCTGTTATTTACATTGCTCTATATACACTGTCACTGCTGATGTATTGATACCTTATACATGTTTTAGAGATATGCACACTGTTTTACTGGTTAAGTACTTAACTTGAAGAATAAAACTTGAAAGTAAGGATCAAGTATTTAGTGCGAGTTATGCTATTGAGTCAGCCACCCCCCCCTTTTAGCCTTGCATATTAGGAGTCGGCTGTAGATAGCCAATTTGACGGGTAAGACTTGCTGAGTATTAGTTGCTCAGGGTTTGGCTCTTTATGATTTTGTTGCAGGTAGCACCTTTATCCCCGACTCTACGGGTGGAGGTGGACAGTGGGACGGCCAGCTTCCTTTTGGTTGGACCGCCCACTGGGAGACCGAGGAGTGATTTCCTCTCGAGTTCGCATCTTCATGGCTTTGGATGTGAATTCACTTGTATCGTGAGCGCGTGCGCTTGTATCTCTTGTCTTTGGACTTGGATTTGTATCGTTAAGACTTCCGCTGTGTACTCGTTATTTTAATTGGACTAATGTAATAACTTAAAGACTTAATTCGTGCTTTTTATATGTTGTACTGTTGCGTCTGTTCATCAGCGCTTGACCGACTCGATCCTGCGAAAAGCGGAGACGCTTCAAAGAAGGCATCTGAATATCATAGCAAGAGCAAATGCAATGAGGCATCAGCATGAACCTCCCGTGAAATTCCGTAGGACACCACAGAATATGACACGTAAACCTCAGCCTACCCGGCTATAGACTTGAACCAGGTCCATGACAGATGACACCACTTCTGCATCCGTATGGCGTATGGCTAGGAGATTGAATTTGTACGCGATGACTGGTTCGGCGATGGCCAGTGAGGCCGCAGAAGAACTCGCGGGGAGTGACGTGCGCGGCCGAGGATCAGCGTCCAGAGGTGCCTATCTCACACGATCGACCACCTGAGATCAGATTAGACAACACTTCTCCGACCTAATGCACCCTGGGTTCATCATACGCTCTGTCGAATGAGGCGAGCAGCACGCCGGTGACGAGGTTCGTAGATGGAGGCCGGCAGCGAGATCGTGGATCAGCCTCTTGCGATGGACGGTTGTGGATCGAGGACACTTTCAACATACAAGGCACACCGGGTCGACGGAGGCTGTGGCCGCGGCGATCAACCACTTAACAGTCGTGGCTCGAGGAGGCCTGCCCTAGCGCTCTCGCCGGGATGCAGTCGATCGTGTTGTTGCACTCGACAACGTTTGGTTTGGAGGGCGGACGAAGGCGAACGATGCCGGAGTCGGGGACGAAGGCAAGTCATGCTAACGCTGGGGACGCGCGAGGGAGGGCTGCGGGAGAGAAACTCGGCCTCGATCTGTTTTTAACATATGTGATTCGTGCGGCCGAAAATCTGAAATGAAGGCAGATCGACGAGGCTAATGTACCTGTTCGGGTTTCCTGTGCGCGCGTGCGAAGAGATCGTGAGCGGTTCCAGGAGGGCTAGGAGATATCCAGATCGTAACGCACTCGTATTATTTTACGTTGCCAGTAATTTTTCTTAACGTAACCAACTCGGTTACACCAACAGGCGGACTTTTTTTTCACGAATCAATGGCAGGACGAAAACGAAAGATTTGTTTGACGATCCTGTTGTGCCTTTTTATGTAGTAGAGATAGAGATGTACAGTTGTTCATTAGCATTTTCAACTCGATCCTGTGAAAAGCGGAAACACTTCATGTTAGGCAATGGGGATTCCTGCTAGGTTGTGGGCCTGATCTCTCGGTTAGATCTGACCAAAAGAATAGTAGAGGGAGCATGATTCGAGGAAAGGAAAAAACTGAGATGGATTTGGGGAATTTTTTTCTTAGCGTAAGGGCGACAGGGTGAACGAGAGAACAGAGTGGAGCAGCTGAGCACGAAGCTACTTCATCTAATTTCAAGAAGGGACCACTTTGCAGGTGGCTCCAATTCCTCACGTTGTGTGCTGCAAGTGCTACCGCGCCCATTTTTAGCTAACTAATGCAAATAATTTGATGAGAATTTACAAAAAAAAAATTATCTATCCATCCCTTGATTTTAGAAAAGAAGTCAAGCAAATTTGTTTAGAGTTATTTTATTATTATTGTTGTCTTTTTCGATTATTTAGACATTGAGGGGGTTCGGGTTCGACTTGTGTGTGAGACAGAGACTTCAAAGAGAAACATAGTTCAAATTGCAATTAGGCAATGAAGTAGTTTTCTTTTGCTTCTATGTATCCCTTTTATCTCTCATAAATTATAGATAATTAGGAACCGGCGGCGCAATGGTCCAGTTATCCAATAATATAGACGAATGTTCATATTAATGTTTCTACAACATGAATTCATGCATTTAAAGAATACTCCGTAGCAACGCACGGGTATTCGGCTAGTCAGGACAAACGAAAAGCTCTGTGTCATGAGTGTAAGTAATGTTAGATGCCAAACATCGCTCTAGCGTCTTTTTTCCCAACTGAAAATTAAAAGGCAAATACTGTCGAATTTTCCAGTGTCCTCGGGTACACACTAGCTAGTTGTTGACTGCTTTCAGTCCACAAAAAGGTTCACATCACCGTTGAATATGAGAAACAAATATAACTATGCGCATAAGTGTGGCATATGTGTTGTATTGCTTTCGGGGATAGTATTAGCTATGCACCTTTAAGGATATGGAAGACCAGCATAAAGTTGTTAGAACTAATCATCGTTAACTTAGCAAGATCAGCTAGTCAGAATATAGATCATGCCTAGAACTAATCTGAAACTGAATTATGTGAAACTTAACCTACCTGATCTTAGGTTCGCCATAGAATAGATCTGCAGTGGATGCAGATCAAGTAGTTGATGACGAACTCGATGTAGATGCAATAGAGGTAGAAGAACGGCAGCAGGTTGATGTAGAATCAGGGACACCGGGCTTCCACGACTTCCAGCACCTTAGGGATCGGTAGAATTAGGGTTACAATGAACCCTAGGCTTAATTTCGTGAGTTAATCACGGATTAGGGTTAACCAGGGGTTTCCCCTCATATTTATAAGTGCTGTAGGCGTGGGGCCGGGCCCAAAACGTGGGCTGAGGTTTGCCTCCCAATCAAGACAACTAAAAGGGGTTAGTTGTTCTTTAAGATGGGCTTCTTGGTCCAATATTGACTGAGATCAGTTCCAACATTCTTCCCCTTGACCAAAGGTCAATACCTTATTCTTTATAATATTCATATTATCGATCACATGCATGTGGACATACACAGATCAATAGTCTCCCACTTAATCGAACAATCTTAATCTTAAACTTAAACTTATGTTCGCATTATGTTCACACTCAATAACATAACAAAACCCAGCGAATGAGTCACCGGCAAACATTAGTTACAGATATACCGGGACACATTAACCAAAGTCCACTACAGTACCTTGATAGAACACTTACTGATCTTATTTGGAGATTTATTTATTCGGCCTCATCCAGAATTATATTTCAGGTTAATCACCAAATCCATACTAATTTCGCGAAAATAGAATAGGAGACAACACCCTCAATTAGTCATGTTGCTAGCTATTTACTTAAAGCATTAAAATGACTTGATCCTGGGACCCTTTTTTCATAACATAACAATATAGTTGTCAATGGGCTTGACACCATCAACTATATGTCATTACTTTAAGGAATTCTGTAATCAAATACAATAACATTGAGTACTATCAATGTGGACTTAATAATACCGGAATATATTTCATATGCCTGCCTGAAACATGCCATACAAAATCAACATAAATAATGCAAATCTTGTTTAGAGCTTTCTGCAGAATCGCTCATATCTGTAAGAATGAAGGATATAAAACTTCATTGTGCACATTTACATCCATACACAATCACAAAACCTTATCTGAACAGTACTTAATTAATAAAATAAGGATGTTATATGGTGCCTTTAACTTTAAACACCTTTTCCAGTGGACCTCCCCTGGACTAAGACTAATAAAATCTTGTCAAGCATTCCGGCTTGTCATGCTAAGTCAATTTCTTATTTTGCTTAGCACATAGCTTCTGTCTGAAGCTTTAGGAACGTCTTCCTATTTATATTATTCTTAATATTATATTTATGATAAAATTTGCTATGTCACGCAAAACTTACAGGCATAATTATATTTGCATTCATATAGTGTCACTTCAGAGCCTCTCTCAACTTTTGTGCTTGAGTGACAATCCCAATACTCACTTTGGTCCCATCAAAGTGTCATACTCCCCCAGAACTTTAGGAAAGCACCACTAGATGTATCTTATGATATGATGAAATTATTTCTCCATTCTTGAAATGCATGCTTATTTCTTTCAACTTACGAAGAAAATAATCACCTTAGAGTATCAGAATATTAATTAATCCACCTTAACTTTATAAAATAAATCACGGTTACCCATGATATGTACCAACTCATAGTGAGTTATAAACTTAACATCTTATTTTCTTTTGGAATCACTTCTTCAAAAAATCTGCAGACCCATTACAGTCTATTGCTTTGACTCCATCAGAAAGTTGCTATGAGATGAACTATACTTTACGTTCAAAATTCAGAGACCTTTTTATAACTTCTTTTACATAATCTTAGGAATAACTGAGGCTTTTACTTTTGTGCCCAAAGCTTAACTTAACTTATTATTAAAACATTACGGGTCTCTGTTATTGATATACAACTAATGTAAATCCTCAACAGAGTTAGAAAAGGATGGAGGAATACTTATGGCACGATATGAGAAAATCATATATGTTTGTATGTATATACATCTCATCTTAAATCATCAATATAGAGAAACTTATCCTATATTTCAATAAGATTTCTTCTCCCCCATTTCCTTCCATATGAGCTTTCATTGATCCCTGAATAATCAGAATATTAAGTGTGTCGGCCCATAAACTTATGTAAAATAAATTTACAATGATAGCTCTTTAACTTATCTTGGCACGAAATTTATTATACCACTGATCAGCTTCCTTTGCCAAAACTAGGACACATCAGCCGTGGCCAGAAAATGAACTAGAGCGGCAAAGTTATGATTAAATGTCCACAAAAACAGCGGTGGCCAGTATCATGAACACAATCACACTTCAATCATCTCCGGTTCCATTGTACCAACCCACAACAGCGGTGGCCAGAAAATGGGTGGCACAACACAACCTGTGAGAATTATCCCATAAACAGCGGCGGCCGGAATATAGAACAAAACTCACACTTATTGAGACATTTGGTCTTTGTGGAGTATGAACTCCCATCACAATGGTAATTTAATAATCATGTCTTGCATGATAATGTAGCTCTTGAACTTAAAGTTCTTAATTTAAGCAATAAGATATAGCAAATATATTATGCTTAAAACTTATACTTAATTATGTCCTTGAAACTTATGGACAATGAAAATATTATGGAGAGAATTATTAAGATATTTCTAAGATCAATTCTTAACTGACAAGAGCAATTCTTAAATGACATTATTAACTGGAGTATCTTTAAATTGATGAGACATGCCATTCTCCCCTCGAATTTGTGGTCTAAACGAGAGCGTGCCACAAAATTCAACCAGGTCTCATCACTTAACTTTATCTCATCTAATTCTCACATAATTAAGAGATTCATAATTAAATTATGAAATTTGCTTGTAGAGAAGCAAGTATGGTAATAACTTAAAACTTAATGATATAAGAGATAAAATCCATAACTTAGAAATATACTCATAGAACAATGATAGATTGAACCAAAAGGTTTCACTAAAGTATATTGAATGCCATCAAGCTAACTATTGAATCCACTAACAAATTCTAAATGAAATTCTTAAGAATAAAACTTCAACTTATATCGACTAATTATAAGAATCACTCCCCCGATTACATGGATTCACTAATGCAATGTTCTAAATATGAATCGGAGATGTCCATTCCAAAGGACTTAAGTTCAGAAGCACAGTCACACAAGCGGCGTATGTGCTTTACTAAACCACTGTGCCCATCATAACGCGATGCGGTAAGCCTTTTGATGAGGAAACTTGTACAGACTCTCCTGTGACTTATCTCAATTAAATTGAAGAGTTGACTAGCAGTTGTATCCTCATGATCATCAAAATCTCCCCTTATGCTGTCCGAAATCGAACGCTTGATGATTCTTTTGGCAAACTTATTGTCCTTTTCCCATTTATCTAATTTGAAGTGATGCTCATACATCATCTCCTCATAGTCCTCAATGCCAGGAGTGGGAGGAAATGGCTTGACCTTATGAAGCACATAATCAAGCTCCAGAAACTTGAGAATGTCTTACCTTCTCTTTCCATTGAAGGAAATCGATGCCATTGAAGGGCTTAATTATCCTCATGTGTCTCTCAGCTGAAAAGACATAGCCAAATAATGATTCTTAGTAAATATCTTAATGTGCTAATAAATAGTGCGTGAGCATAGATATGCGTAATGAAGCATTATAAATCTTAGAGCACACTTAATGAATGCAAACTTATGCATTTCTTATTAATCTTAAGGCATGTTGGATGGTGAGTGAACTCTTAAAGGAATAATCTTAAAACTTAAAATAGTACAATAAGATGCACTAAATAGCATGAGAGTAACCCTACAGTGGTCTGATTACAATCATGCAAAATAAGTAACAACTTGCATCACCGATGGGGAAAACAAGCGAAACTTATTTAACTTATAATGAAAACAGCATAAAACTTACTTATAGGCAAACTTAATAGATCAAACTTAATATTCTCAGCGAAAATAAATATAACATAATAATAATCTCAACTTAATATTCCCATACAAAACTCAAATAATGTCTTAAACATGGTGAGAAAAGATCATATATGCTGGGCATTAACTTACTGAAAATGTTTTCCCCACTATGTTAGTTTCGCAGAGAAAATACTTATTTTGATCATCAAGGGGAGCTCTTAAATCTAATGATTCTGTATAAAATAGAAGAATTAATGGTACTTATAAAATATGTACATAGTACATGTTAAAATTCCCAAAATTTGTAGCTCAACTTAAGAGCTAAATTTAATCTTAAACTTATGCCTTATGTTATTATGCTCAACTTAAAATCTAAATATCTTAACAAAGTTGATGAGCATATATTCTCAAGATGACATCGGAAGCTTAAGTTAGCAAAATAAATATTGCTACTAAAATATTCTTAAGAATTTAGCTTAATCAATTTCCCAAACAATATTTGTAAAAATGAGCCAAAATAAACTTAGAAAATAATGAGGAATTTTACTGCACTGAAAACTTAAATATCGCTTGTAAAGTGTGCAGCAAAATTGAGCTTATAAATAATACATATGAATTACTTAACTTGAACATGAAAAAAAAATGCTTAACTCTTCTTATAAAACTTAAAGGAATAATAGTGAAATTTGCTGAGAAAACTTAAATTCGCGCGCGCAGCCCAGCTTAAAATGGAATGCGGCCCAACTTAATCGCGCAGCCCAGGCGCGCAAAAAATAGCGCAGCCCAGTGGCGCGTCGGCCGCCGGGCTAAAAGCCCGAAAACTCACGAGCGGGCCATCGATTCGGCCCGACGCACGCGGGTACGCGTGGCGCATCTGGCCCAGCCTAGCTGAGGACGGGACGCGCACCGTTGGATCGAGGTAGGAGAGGATCGGACGGCCGAGCGCGCTGATCAGCTGAACAAAACCGAAGGCTTTCACGAAACCCTAGCCAGTCCTTTCCTCACTCTCTTCCGCCGCAGCTCTCACTCACTCCCCTCTGCTGCACGGTGCGACGAGCTCGACCGAGGGCGACCCGCGCAGCCACGCCGTCGGCAGCCAAGGCGGCACCTCTTGCCGGCGCACGCGTGCAACCAGTCGCGCACGGCTCCGTCGAGGGGTGCCTCCGTGGTGCCCTTATGGCGAGCGCGTGCGCGCGATGCGGCGAGCACCGGAGCACGGCGTCGACGGCGCGCAGGGCAGCGACGGCGGCAGCAACCCGGCCTCAAGGCGGCGTCGGCAACCAAAAAGGAGGCGGCGACATGGGTGCACGCGTGCGGCAAGCTTATGGTGCCGGCAACGCGAGGATGCGCTGTGCGGCGGGACTTATGCCGCACGGCCGAGGCCGGTGCACGGCGAGAGGAGGAGCATGAGCAGCACAAGTTTCTTGATGATTCTTGATGAGGCGCACAAGTCCAAGTATTCCATCCACCCTGGCAGCAACAAGATGTACCAGGATTTGAGGAGTCGCTTTTGGTGGACCCGCATGAAGCGGGAGGTCGCACAGTATGTTTCTGAGTGTGACACTTGCAGGAGGGTCAAGGCAGAATATATGAAGCCTGCGGGGTTACTTCAGCCTTTGAGCGTTCCTGCTTGGAAATGGGAGGATATTAGCATGGATTTCATTGTTGGTTTACCTCTCACATCACAGAAGCATGACTCTATTTGGGTGATTGTTGATCGACTGACCAAATCTGCTCACTTCATTCCAGTGAAGACAGGTTACAATGTGAAGAAGTATGCTGAGTTGTACATCGCCCGGATTCTCTGTCTGCATGGAGTGCCCAAAACTATCATTTCTGATCGGGGACATCAGTTTGTTTCTCATTTCTGGGAGCAGCTGCATGCTTCTTTGGGTACCACTTTGATTCGCAGTGTAGCTTATCACCCTCAGACAGATGGTCAGACAGAGAGAGTGAATCAGATTCTAGAGGATATGCTTCGTGCCTGTGTGCTACACCATGGCAAGTGTTGGGATGAGAGCTTACCACTGGCAGAGTTCTCGTACAACAACAGTTATCAGGAGAGTATCAAGATGGCACCGTTTGAGGCTTTGTATGGACGTCGTTGTTGGACTCCCCTTAATTGGGTTGAGGCCGGCGAGAGAGTCATCTTCAAGTCAAAGCCAGCAGCTGCACCCGAGGAGACCGTTGAGACTGATGAGGGGGTCATTCCCACACCAGATTTAGTGGCAGCAGCAGAGGAAAATGTTCGCCGCATTCAGTCGAACTTGAGAGCAGCCAAGTCTAGACAGAAGAGCTATGCTGATAGAAGACGCCGACCGTTGGTGTTTGCAGTTGGCAGCCACGTATACCTTCGTGTCTCTCCCATGAAGGGTGTATGTCGGTTTGGTGTCAGAGGGAAGCTAGCACCCCGATACGTTGGACCGTTCCGGATATCTGAGCAGTGTGGACTCGTTGCTTATAGATTGGAGTTGCCCTCCAACCTCTCCGGTGTTCACAATGTGTTCCATGTATCGCAATTGAAGAAATGCATGAAAGTCCCTATAGACAGAGTGGTCAGTGATGTTGAGCAGCTTGAGCTAAATTTGACCTATCCCGAGCAGCCCCTCAAGATCGTGGATCAGAAGGACCGTGTCACCCGGAAAAGCACCACCAAGTTCTTCAAGGTGCAGTGGAGCAACCCCTCTGAGGCCGAGGCCACATGGGAGACGGAGGAGTTCTTGAACTCCCATTTTCCTGGTTTTCTACCTCCGAGGTGCGTTATTTAGTTGTTCCAATTTTGCATCTTGTTCTTCGCTCTTTCGCCTTTAGTTTTTCCTTCCTTCTCCTTAATCTCGGGACGAGATTCTTTAAGGGGGGATGGCTGTGACACCCCGTGTCACTGATGTCCAGTTAGTGCACACCCAAATGGACAGAACATGCAAATTCAAATCAAGTCCCAAAAATTCGAATTCAAAATTTAAACAATTATCAAATCCAAGGTTCTGAAGAAACTCAAACTTTTGCATAACAACTTGAGCAACCAAAAATACCAGTAGATAGAACTTCGGATATCAGAATTTTGGAGAATTTTTGATGATTTTTGAAATTCATCTGGTTTCCCAAATAAATCCCCAAATCTTAGAAAGTAACCAATTTTGATCAGCTTCCATTTGAAATCCCTTGGGATTCCAGATGTACATGTTGGCCAGATGATAGATCTTTTCAAGAGCTTTCCACAGGTACCAAATTTACGAATTTTGGAGTTCATTTGCTACTACAAATGATGTGCCAAAATTTGGGGAAAATTCTTGTTTGAATAATTCGGGAAAATGCGAAAGATGCTGTGGGACCCGCTCGTCAGTGATGTCCGTCTCACTGCGCGTGTCGGAGCTTTGCCTCCACGTCGCCGACGGCGTACGGACGCGCCGTGCCGCCCCCTGGCCCGCTCCTCGCCCGCGTCGCGGCCACAAAACGCCCTACTCTCTCCCCGGTCGTCTCTCCCTCATTTCCATCACTCCCGGCCTCCTAACCCTAGCCTCGCCGCACCGCGCCATTGCCGAGCTCAAGCTCCGCCCGGTGCCGCCATCGACGAGCCCACTCCGACCCAGACGAAGCTTCGCGTGGAGCCGCCATGTCGTCCTGGGGATAGCGTCGAGGTCGCCTTCGCGTCCGCGTACCGCGAGCCCAAGGATTCGAGCTTCTTCCTCGAGCCCGGCCATAGGGTAGCTCGACGGCCCATCGCCGATTCCTCTCTCTCCGGTGAGTGGCTCGTCGATTGCTCGCGTTTGAAGCTGCTACACTCAGTCGCGCACATCCGTGAACCCTTGTCTTCGCGTTTCCGCAACCGAGGTCGCCGGAGCTGAGCTTTTCCCCGCCGCTGGTCAACCTCGTCCCGCCACCTCTTCCGTGAACTCCGTCATCCCGGCCACCTCGTCGTCAACCTGCTGGTCACTGAGGTGCACGTCATCTCCGTGAAGCCGGAGCACCAACGCGTGCAGCTCCCCGTCGACCACCGCGAGCCCGCGACCTCGTCGGACTTCCGCCACCCGCCGCCTCTCGTCGCCGAGCGTCCTCCAGCCATCTTCTCGAGCTCCAGATCGTCGAGGTGAAACCCTCATCTCACGCTCTCTCTTTCCGTGTTAGCCGTTCGCCGAATGGTCACCGGAACCTCGCTCCGGCGAGCCGCACCGCCCAACTCCGGCCATCTTCCGGCCAGCGCACCGCGGACCACACGGCCTTGATTCCGTGTGGCCACGCAGGATCCCGTGTGGCCGACTCTGTGGCCACACGTGTGTCCTCTCAAACCATTGGTTGGATCTGGTGTGGCAGAGCCTAGATCCGGTGCGGCCCAGATTCTGTGGTCGCCTTTGTGGCCCAGATCTGATTGGTCCGCATCTTTTTAAGTCCTTTTCCGAATTAGTTTAATTTTCAAAATTTGCCAGAAGCTTGTAAAATCGATAGAAAAATAAATACACATCAGAAAAATGTGAATCTAATTTTTTTGGACTCCTTGTAACAAGCTCTGTCCAAAAAAAAATGCCAAACCAACCTTTTACAGATTGTGTATTTTCTGAAAAACACATATGTGCATATATTGTTTAATTCCTTATAAATTCTCTGTGGCTCCATAAATCTTGAACTCCTACGTGCTTGTAAAGAATCTGGTAACACACATACAGAGCATTTTTTCACTATCATATGATGTCTAATCATTTTCTTATGATTTAAATCTTTCTCTGCATTGCACAAATTATTATAATTAATCTGTAAAGCAATAAATCACCAAACTTCACCATAAATCACTCCCAGTGGTGACTTTTACCAGAAAAATGCCACTGGACATAAATTAATTTTTGAAGTCAAAATATTTATTTAAATCGACTCAAGTTGATTAAATGGTTAAGTTAATTAAAAGTCAATGAAGGAAATACTCCAGACGAAATTAATTAACAAAGTTAATCATTTGCATTTACAGTGTAAGTGACTATCCTATCAAGTAATTAAATCATTAATTGCATCACATTCTTGCATCTAACTTTGTATTACTCCTTGTCATAACGTGTAGTGGTAGAGACGACTTCGGAGCCGCTCGACTTCCAGCTGCCAGAGGAGCAGGCCTAGTAGGTGCAGGAGGAGCAGCCGCTGCAGGACACTGACCCCGCTGACCCAGTTAGCTACACTCCTGAGCCAGGCAAGCCCCGGTGCATGCCTCCCTATGTAGGATTTTTAATTCCGCACTTGATTGGGGCTAGTCATTGATTTGTGCATTAGGTTTATTAGGAGTTGATGTGAAACCTTAGAACTGCATTCGGAATACCCTTCCAGATTTACCTTGTGTCCTATTTTTGTAGATGTGGTCTAGATTACGTAGAACTTGCTATGCTTAGTGCCTAGCGGACGTAGAAGACGAGTGGTAGGTCCCACTCGCGAGATAGGTTCACCCTGGATTGTACTAGATGGATTTAGGATTTGTTGAGACCGGACGGGGAATTGTTTGTGTAGGATGGTCGGAGAAGTCTGGGCCTTCACGGTGGTAGCCCCGTCTGTGTCGGTTAAGGACCGTCCGTTGTTTGTCCTGTTGAGCAGTTCGAACGTACTGATCAACATGCTAGTGTTTTTATGGGCCTAGTAAACTTAGCAGCTTAGGTTGCCCTGGTGTCTTGCGGATACTTGCACTTTCTATCATGGTACTCGGGAGAGAAATGATGCCTCCCAATCGGGGCGTACGTCTGGGACGGGGACCGTGCGGGAGGGCCTTTCTCGGGAGGTGTGAGACCCAGCCAGCTCTAGGGGACCTTTGCGAACGGTTGCTGCATGCGACTTTTGCGCGTGTGTGGCGTGTGGTAAGGTTTTCTCCTGCAGGATGTACATCGATGCCGCCGCTCTTGGTCAAGAGCACCTTGCTCTCTGCGTCACATCGTAGTGTGATATCCTTGATGATATGATGATACTAGTCTATTACTATTACTTTATTATCTCATTATTATGATTATGCTGCTTATCTGATGTATTGTTACTTATATCTGTTTTAGACATACGTACACTATTTTACTGGATAAGTACTTAACTTGAAATTAAAACTTGAAAGTAAGGATCAAGTAATTAGTGCGAGTTATGCTATCGAGTCAGCCACCCTTTTGTAGCCTTGCATATTAGGAGTCGGCTGTAGATAGCCACGTTGACGGGTAAGTCTTGCTGAGTATTAGTTGCTCAGGTTTAGCTCTTTATGTTTTA
>RWGY01000166.1:0-11708 GCA_007726485.1 Eragrostis curvula
AGGGAGCACGAACTCCACTCCGGCCTTCACGCACACGACTCCGCGAGACCCGACGCACGACGGCACGAGATCCTGCTCCTGCGCACGGCGTGGCGGCTCTCCCGCGCAGAATGTGCCGCTGACTCTAACTGACTCCGACCCGTCGCAACTCGCTAGGCTGCGCACGCACGCACGCTCGAACAAGTCGAGCCACGAACCAATGCAACACGCACATTGCGGCCACTCGCCGAGCCATCCGATTCTTTTTGGGTTAGTTTCATAATTTCATAATCTATTTGCTGACCAAAAATCACGTTTTTAGGAGTTACGGTCTAGGAACGATTTGTGTTTCAGTGACTGTCCAGAAATCTGTTTTAAGGTGACAAAGTTTCCGCTGCCGTTTAATCTATCATTCACCCCCCCCCCCCCTCTGATAGCTTATTTAGAGGGGCATCGATCCTACAAGTGGTACCAGAGCCAGTTACCATAATCTAGTTGTTCTCACCGACAATTAGATCGTTACAATGGATAATAAATATTCGACAAAACCTTGTGTGTTCGATGGTGTTTGATTTTCAGTTCTGAAAGCGGAGGCATACATACAAGCACAGGGCTTTGCGATCTGGGAGAAGGTGTACAAGCCATATGCTGTGCCTGAGAAGGATGCTGTCACCGCGACCAACATGCACAAGTGGAGGCGAACAGCAAGGCAAGGAACATCATCATTCAAGGACTTGGTAGAAGCGACTTTGATCGTGTAGTGCATCACAAATCAGCATATGAGGTATGGAAAGCACTTTGTGATTATCATGAAGGATCAAACACAATAAAAGAGGTGCGTCAAGATTTATTTAAAAAAGAATTTATGCGCTTTTGAAATGAAACCCGGTGAATCACTTGATGATTTCTTTGCCCGCTTCAATAAAATTCTTAGTGATTTACGTGCTGTCAATGTTACATATACCGGTGCTGAAAATGCTCGTCAATTACTTGAGCTTTAGACATGTCTATTTGGGAGATGAAAGTTACTTCTATTAGAGAATCTACTACTATGAGTACTCTGAAATGAGAGATGTTATGTATTCTAAGCTGAAAACTCATGAGCTAGATGTTCTTGCTAGGAAGCATGGAAATAAATCAATGGCTTTAATCTCACAAACCTAGCATGTCTCACATTGATCACTCTTCCACTAGTTATGCTTTGTCTTTTTTGTCTTCTCTAACTGATGAGCAGCTAGAAACAATTCTCAGAAGATGATTTGGCACTTCTCTCCACACGGTTTTCAAGAGCTCTGCAGAATATTAGATCAAGGAAAAGAGGAAGCGCTGGTACTAAAAAATGTTATGAGTGTGGTGATCCAAGACACATACGTCCAAACTGTCCAAAGGTGATAGCAGCAAGGGAAGAGAAGGAAAAGGAGGAGGAAACAAGAAAAGATGAAGAAGAAGCGCACATTCAAGGATGGCAACAAGAAGAAAGGTTTCACAAGTCGCAAGGTGGTGCACCGTGTTCTTTCTGCTCTTGAACAAATAAATTTGAGTGATGTGGACACAGAAAGCGATGATGAAAGAGAACCTAAAGGCAAGAGAGATTTAACTGGGTGTGTCTCATGGCGAGCAGCAACAACCACGATGAGGTAGAACCTTCTTACGATGATCTTGCTAAGGCTGTTGCTAAACTTGGAACTTTACTTCAAAAGAGAGATAAAACAATAAAAAAAACAGGACCTTTTTGATTGAATCATTAACTTCTGAAAATTTTAGACTTAAGACTTTGATTCCAACTGATGATTCTTGCAAAAGTTGTGATATGGTATATGCTGAACTTAGTTCTCTTAGAGATGTGCATGCTTCTACTCTCGAACAACTTAATGCCGAAAAAGAAAGAATGAAAAAATTACTGTTATGAACTGCAAACAATCCAGTGATGCTAGTTGTTCTACTACTGACTGCATGTTTCAGATTCTTGTTCTAAATGTTCAGCCCTTGAATTAAAGTTGGAAAATGCAAATGCTAGAGTTTCTCAAATGATAAATGATATGCTTACTCATGAGGTTCTTCAATGTTCTAACTGTAGAAATCAGAAGCAACCAACAATTAGTTCTTGTAAAATTGTGCTACACTTTGAAACGTATTGATTATTTGCAAGGGAAATTAGGAACTAAAGTTTAAACCAAATTCTAGATCAAAAGACTAGTTCTGCGCTACATAAAACTGGTTTGGGTTTTGATCCTTATGCTCATTCAAAGAAACATGCTCCTACTGTTGTTAAGGCTCTTTGCAATGGTAAATTTGAAATCCTTAGTGAGTCTAAAACTGAGCCCAAAAGGGTTGTTTTTAAATCTGCTGGCATTTTATCCTCTAATACAGTGATTCCAAATAATGCTTCGAGTTCTCAAATGAAACATAGAGTAAAGTATACTTGCACTCATTGTGGCAGAGATGGACATCTGATAGATTTTGTTTTCGGCTAGCTAAACAACAAAAGAAAGAGCAAGCTAAAGCTAGATATAATTTGAGAAAGGCACATTTTTTCCCATGTCAGATTGTGACTCCTAATTTTGTGCCTCGAGTGAAGAAAACATTTTTAAACGATAGAAATATGAGAAAAGATAAATCTGTTTTTGTGCATAGGAATGCTCGTATTATGCCTAGTGTTCATCGTGTGTCTCAGTACTGGATACCCAAACATCTTACTAACCCCGGTACTGAGGCATCGATGTCTTGTGCTTTGTAGGCTTCTCGCGCCAGGAAGGAGAACATTTGGCTGGTAGACTCCGGATGCTCACGCCACATGACCGGAGATGAAAATTGGTTCTCCTCCCTGTCACATGCATCTCGTACTGAGCGAGTTACTTTTGGAGATGCTTCTTCTAGTGCTGTTGTGGCAAAAGGTACAGTGAAGGTAAATGAAAAATTCATGTTTAAAGATGTGGCCCTTGTTGAGAATTTAAAATACAACTTGCTGTCTGTTTCCCAAATGATTGATGAAGATCTTGTGGTGTCTTTTACAAAAACTCAATGTAAAGTGTTAGATGCTTCTGGAAATCTTGTGTTTAAAATTTCACGTTTTGGGAGAGTTTTTAAGGCTGATTTTGATGTCATACCTGATGCTAAAATTAGATGTCTAGTTGCCAATATTTCTAAGGATTTATTCTTTTGGCACCGTAGACTTGGACATGTTGGTTTCGATCACCTCACACGTGTTAGCAGTATGGATGTCATTCGTGGTTTGCCTAAGCTTAAGGGTGATAAAAATTTAGTGTGCTCTCCTTGTAGACATGGTAAGATGTGTGCAGGCTCTCATCCACCTCTTACTATGGTCATGACCAGTAAACCAGGACAGCTTTTACATCTAGATACAGTCGGGCCATCGAGAGTTCCATCTGTTGGTGGAAAGTGGTATGTGTTGGTGATTGTTGATGATTTTTCTAGATATTCTTGGGTTTATTTTATGGCATCTAAAGATGAGGTTTTTGAACACTTCAGAAGTCTTTTTCTTAGATTATCACTTGATCACCCAGGATCTCTTAAAACTATTAGAAGTGATAACGGAACTGAGTTTAAAAACTCTTCTTTCAATCATTTTTGTGTTGAAAAAGGAATTGAGCATCAATTTTCGTCACCTTATGTACCACAACAGAATGGCGTTGTTGAGAGAAAAAATAGGACTTTGGTTGAGATTGCTAGGACAATGCTAGATGAATATCAAACTCCTAGGAGATTTTGGGCTGATGCTATATCTACTGCATGCTATGTTTCCAACCGTGTGTTCTTGAGATCAAAACTTGGTAAAACCCCTTATGAGCTGCGGTTTGGACGTAGGCCTAGCGTGTCTCACTTTAGAGTTTTTGGATGCAAATGCTTTGTGTTAAAATCTGGAAATCTTGATAAATTTGAGCCTAGGTCAACTGATGGCATTTTTCTTGGCTACCCGGCGCATTCACATGGATATCGTGTACTTGTTTTGGATTCTAACAGAATAATGGAAACCTGTGAAGTTACTTTTGATGAGGCTAGTCCAGGCGCTAGTCTAAGTGTTGCAGGTACAGGTACATATGTTCAGGGGGAGAGCATTTTTGTTGAAGAAGACGAGGATGACGACGATGACTCTGTTGCACCGATGCTTGCTCCACCTGTAGCACCTACTGCACCTTCCACTACTTCAGCTACAGTTGGTCATCCTCCAGTTACGACATCATCTATACATGCTGATAATGAGCTAGAAGCAGCTTCCGAGGTTACAGCTCCTTTACACATTCAAAAAGCGCATCCACCAGAACAAATGATTGGGGATCTTCATGAGAGAGTCACTCGGCTCAGGTTTAAAGATTCTGAATCTCCTGCTCATTCAGCTTTTGTTGCTTCTTTTGAACCCAAAGATGTATCTCACGCATTATCTGACCAATTGTGGATCAATGCCATGCATGAGGAATTAGAGAATTTTGAACGAAATAAAGTTTGGAAGCTTGTTCCACCACCTTCGGGTCATTCTTTTATAGGAACAAAATGGGTTTTTAAAAACAAACAAAGTGAAGATGGGGTTGTAGTCCGAAACAAAGCTAGACTGGTCGCTCAAGGTTATACACAAATACAAGGCTTAGATTTCGAGGAAACTTTTGCTCCTGTTGCTAGATTAGAAGCCATTAGAATTTTGCTAGCATTTGCTTCATCTAGAGGTTTTAAGTAATATCAAATGGATGTCAAAAGTGCTTTTCTAAATGGTTTTATTAACGAGGAGGTTTATGTTAAGCAGCCACCAGGTTTTGAGCATCCTAAGTTTCCTGACCATGTATACAAGTGATCAAAAGCTTTGTATGGTTTGAAACAAGCCCCGAGAGCATGGTATGATAGGTTGAAAAAAAAATTATTAGAAAAAGGATTTTCTACAGGAAAGGTTGATAAAACACTCTTTGTACTCAAGCAAGGCAACGATCAATTATTTGTTCAGATATACGTTGATGATATCATCTTTGGCTGTTCTTCTCATGCTTTGGTGTCCCAGTTTTCAGAAACCATGCGTAATGAATTTGAAATGAGTATGATGGGCGAGTTGACATATTTCTTGGGACTGCAAATAAAACAAACAAAAGAGGGGACGTTTGTGCATCAAAGTAAGTATACAAAGGATCTGCTACATCGATTTGGGATGGAAAATTGCAAGCCAATGATGACACCCATGGAAGCTACGGCGTCACTTGATTGCGATGAGGATGGTGAGCCTGTTGATCAAAAGAGTACAGGCGAATGATTGGTTCACTATTGTATCTCACTGCTTCAAGACCGGATATCCAATTTGCGGTGTGTTTATGTGCTCGTTTTCAAGCTTCCCCACGTGCTTCTCATCAACAGGCAGTCAAAAGAATTCTCAGGTATCTTCATGGTACTAAAGATTTTGGTATATGGCTTTGTTCGTCATGCATTAGTCTAAGAGCATTCTCTGATGCTGATTTTGGAGGCTGTAGAATTGATAGAAAAAGTACATCTGGTACATGCTATTTTTTGGGAAATTCGCTTGTTGCTTGGTCTTCTAGAAAACAATCGTTTGTGGCCCAATCTACTACTGAATCTGAATATGTAGCTGCTGCTAGTTGTTGCTCTCAAATTCTCTGGATAGTAGCTACGCTTAAAGATTATGAGTTTATTTGCATGGTGTGCCACTGTTCTGTGACAATACTAGTGCTATTTGTGTTGCTAAAAATCCTGAACAACATTCCAAGGTTAAGCATATTGATATTAGATATAATTTCCTTAAAGATCATGTGGAAAGGGGAAATGTTGTGCTTCATCATGTGGATACTGAACATCAATTGGCAGACATTTTTACAAAACCTTTGTCTTCTTCTCGTTTTGCTTTTCTTCGTGCAGAACTTGGGGTTGTTCACCCAATGGGGTTATTTTGAGGGGGAGCCTGTTTTCGTTTTTGTTTTGATTTTTTTTGTTCTGTTTATTTTTCCCCTCCAATAAAAAAAACATGAAAAGAAATGAGCAATGTATTTCATACATATATGTTATTAGACGCCATGTTTCTGCTATAAGGTTCATGCCACTTCATGCCTACGCATATATTGTATAGTTTATGTCATGACTATTTAAATGGAATGAAAACTTGAATTAAATCTTGTCATGGTTGAATCTTCTTGGCTATCTTGATCCTGTTCAAACGTGCTCACAAAACTGAAAATTATTATTCTTATGTATTAAATGCTGAAAGTATAAGATCAAGGCAATATGCATTGTCGCACTTCTTCTTTACGAGACTGCTTATCATTGTACTTTGATATGAACTTGGAAGATGTTGTGTATGACCGAGACCTTGAATCATTAAGCTTCTTACTGTCTATTTAAGACATAGGCTTTGGCTGGGTCAAAAAGTAAGGCTGATGGTGCATATAAATCCTTGCAATTTTTGTCATGTTGCAATCACTGAAATAATCAGTTTTTCATGTAACCATCAAGTGCACAACAATGTCAGGAGTTTAGGTAGTTGAGAAAGGGAGATCATGCCATGTAATAAATTGTTAATTATACTTGATTTCTAGTTATGCTTAAACTGCATTGTATATGTGTTGATATGAGGCAGCAAGTATTTTTGATAGCATGGCTTGGATGAGTATTTGATACATATATGGATGATTTATATGCTCATTATAAAAAAAAACAGATTTGTTCTCTCTTTTGTAATCTTGATGAATACATTGTCAAAGGGGGAGAGAATTCAGTACTCTCATATTGCACATTCACAAACACTTTTGTGCTTTTTATTTCTTCTTTTCAGGGGGAGAATTTTCTTTTGAAATTTTTCACTTTGCTTTTGTTATTGCAAATTTTTGTTGGATGTGAATGCCAATGTTCAGATTTATATGGTGTTGCCAATGTTTTCATCAAGGGGGAGATTGTGAAATCATGTGCTGAAAAATTGGCTTTCTAGTGAATTGGCATTGCAAAGTGTTTTGTTTATTGTGCCGATGGATATGCTTATTACAGCATGATATGTTGGTTTACGTGCGACATGCTCGTGTGAGTAGTGTGGCGGACTGATGTTGAGTCAAGTCGTAGACTTGTGCTCGTACTCGATTGGTTGTTTGTTCATGTGCAGGCGTTGTTTGAGGCGGAGCGTGGTCGATGACGGACCGGGACTAGGTTCACAGGAATCGAGGTCTTATTGGTCAAGGATGTCATGCGAGACGTTCGGGCTAGAGAACGGTGTACGTGAAGATGTGTCGATGTGCGAGTGTGACTCGGTGTCGACGTTGGAGTTGGTCTGGTGCATGCATGGTGCTGCGTGTGTGTGCTGGTGAACGTAATGTGGACAGAACTAGATGCACGTCAGCTGGACTTGTGTTTTCCTGATGCAAGAGTCCAGGACGTGGTTCTGCTTTCACGTGTTTGATTAGGAAAAGGAAAGGCCCATAGGTCAGGGTGTTGGCCGGGGCAGATATATAGAAACAGAGACCGAATCAGTTTTGATTGATTGATCTGGTTGCTTATTCGTGGGAGACGGCGGCTTCTCTTCTAGGGTTTTGATGGCCGTCGCCTTCTAGTTTCTGTACGATGCTTTGTGTCAAGCATCCGTGACATGATTTGATCAATAAAGCTCAGTAATTTCTCGACCAGTTTCTCTTCATGTTCGTTCAGTTTTCTGGTTGAGTTTAGATTGCTTACAGTTTCTATTCTAACCATCGGATTGGAGCGCGGTTTGTTGGTATGGATTCGTACTGAAGTCTAGTTCGTTCCCACAAATTTTCATCTCGTTTGATTGGATAGATTTTAGTTAATCTCTTTTTTAGTACGGGTCAGTCAGATTAAGTTTTGTCAGTTAGCGTCAGTTCCTGAGACAGCGATAGTGTTTGGACCATAACTCCAGTTCTAGAAATCGGTTTGACGTGATTCTTTTTGGGTTAGTTTCATAATTTCATAATCTATTTGCTGACCAAAAATCACGTTTTTAGGAGTTACGGTCTAGGAACTATTTGTGTTTCAGTGACTGTCCAGAAATCTGTTTTAAGGTGAAAAAGTTTCCGCTGCCGTTTAATCTATCATTCACCCCCCCCCCCCCCCCCCCCCCCCCCGCCCCCCTCTGATAGCTTATTTAGAGGGGCATCGATCCTACAGACCTCTTCCAGGCCAAACAGGGCTTCGAGTTCGACGTCACCTTTCAAGTTGCCGGTCAGATGTTTAGGGATCACCGGTGTATTCTTGCGGCACATCACCTGTCTTCAAGGCTGAGCTTTCGGGCACAATGAAAGAGAGCACTTCCACAGTGGATTGCAGGGCGGATCCAAAGGGTAGTCCAGGTGGGCCTGGGACTACCCTGGATTTTGGCCCAAATGTTTTCTATTAGTTTGCTAATTAACCAAAGGTCCACACGTGAAGGTGCCTAGAGCCTATTTCAGCATGGATCGAAGCCAGGACTCTCAACGGTTCGTTGGTACCTTTGATTTCGTGCTATGGTGGACGATGGCACGGGGCAGCTTCGACGCCTAGGCGGCTCACCTTGGCGGAAGGACTCAGGAACTAACTACGATCAACCTACGCGCTAGCTGACGACGACTCGACGATCGGCCAATCGGCGATCGCTGCCTCGGCATCTAAACTGAAAATCGGTGCTGCCGTCGGTGTTCGTAAGGTCTAAGTCGCCGGATCCCTTCTGGTAAATCTCAAATTAAGTAATCATCCTAATTTCTCATTTTCCCTACCAGTAGACATGTGTTATTGTAGTTTGATTACAAATTGAAATCGTCATGCTCGCAACCATGTGCACTGCTGCCATGACCATAATAATACTTGTCGTCACCCGATTGAATGGGGTGTTCGGCAGATATTTTGGATCGGTACGAGCGCTTTGCTTATACAAAGATCAATCAAGAGAGACACACGATTTATACTGGTTCGGGCCTCCCGAAGGATAACAACCCTACGTCCAGTGTGTTCTTCTATTGTCGTGTCGGCGAGATATGTTGGTGTGTGTCTTCGGTCGTAGACCGACCAGTCAGCCCCCCCTATCCCGTGGGGAGGGGTGTTTACATTTATAGGTGGGTCTTACCCCCTTTACAAGTCAGAGTAGGATCATATCTAAGGAAATAAGAGATCAACTTCCGTAAATAGTCCTCGTAACCGACAAGGCGTCCCTCATCGGTAGAGTCCTAATTCGGCGCGTTCGAAATCCCGAAGTTTCCGAAAATACGGGCTACGACATAAGCCTCGGCCTTGCCTTCCAAAAACATCGCTTCTGTCTTCGGAAAATCAACATCATCTTCTTTCGTCCGTCTTCTTCACCATTACTAGTCTTCGAGAAATCATCACAATCACTAGCTAGTCTTCGGAAATTTATCATCGATGCTCGTCTTCGGGAAGTAATCACGGTCTTCAACAATCTGAACTCTGAATAACACTTGCTCCTTCGGCAATATTGAAAGGTAAGGTCTTTTGATGAAAGTATGCCATATGTATTTTCAGAAATCCCGAGCGCGCAGTTTTGATGTCTTCAAATATCCGAAGCTTGGAGAATTCTGACGAAGCCCCCAAACTAAGCGTTTGATTCTTGATCTGGATCAACATGTATGTGGCAGCTAGGAGCCACGTTAACAACTCGTGCTGAAATCTTTAGAAACTGAGATGAAGCCCCTAGGCTAGTTTTTTTCCAAAGTCTTGAGCACTTTGAAATAACTCCCGCAATCTTTACTTTTTCCTTCATGTCAACTCACGCTGATAATCTTCAATAATCAAAATCTTCGGGAGAACGGCTCTGTTGCAGTTTAGGAATCAACGTCTTCAAAGTGAACGCGTGCCACGAGACAACAGCCTCAAACGAGTCGGCATCTTCAAGGTAAACGCATGCAAGCGAGACAATAGCCTCAAGCGAGCACGCAACGGTGTTTGGCAAGGTGGCAGCCCCGAGCCACAACGTCCTTCAGAGTAACCGCATGCACGCGAGACAACAGCCTCAAGCGAGCATGCAGAAGAGTTCGGCGAGGTGGCAGCTCGGAACCACATCGTCAAAGTGACTGCATGCACGCGAGACAACAGCCTCAAACGAGCATGCAGAAGAGTTCGGCGAGATAGCAGCTCGGAGCCACATCGTCCTTCAACGAACAAGTTAACCATAGTTCGTTTGTCATGCCGGTGTCCTCAGGAGAATAATCTCAGCTACCTCTGATAAGCGCATACGACCGTAAGCCGACGCCTTCAAAGGAAATACAAGACCCAATGCCGCAAGCAATCATGCAGGGACAGACGCGGCAGCGACTTCGTACTGTGGAACAAAGCATGCTCGACAGCGAGGCAGCTAGGAGCTCTCGCACGTCCTTCAATGCTCGCATGCACACGAGGCAAGAGCCTCAAGCGCACATGCAAGGGTGAGATCGGAAATGCAACGTAGTTGCCGGCAACCCGGGTAGCCCATTTCTGAGCCACATGTTTTCTTTGGATGCCGTGCGGGGGTTTGTATTAGCAGCGTAGAGCATTTTTTTTGCGCGCGTATTGCTTCCTGCTGCGCCTGCCAGTGTTGCATTTGGCAGTGTGGATGTACTGTGCTCTTTTCAGAGTCTTCAATGAACCAGGACAACCCGTAGCAATGCTTGGAATATTTAATTGGTGTGTAGTGGTGGATGGAGGTCTGCTTGCTTTGAAAGAACCGACTTCCGTTGCCAGCTACAATTCATCGATCTTGTACGTTTCTCATGGACCCGTGTTCCAGCTATATGTCATCGTTCCTGTACTTTTTTCATGCACCCGTGTTTCAGCCTTTAGACATGCATGTGACGATTTTCAGCGAGCCATGTTCCAGCTTTTGGTCATCAAACGTTTCCTATGGCCCCGTTCGTTTCCTTTAGTCCTAAAGTTTAGTCCAGAGAATCTTGTTATTTAAAGGTATTAAATAAAGTTTAATTACAAAACCTTTTTACAGATGGGTGCTAATTTACGAGACGAATGTAACGAGCCTAATTAAGCTATGTTTTACTACAGTGATGTTACAGTAACCATTGTCTAATCACAGCTTAATTACCCTCATTAGATTCGTATCGCAAAATAGCATAGGTTTCTGCAAAAAGTTTTGTAATTACACTTTATTTAATACCTTTAAATAGCAAGAACTTTGGACTAAATTTTAGTCCTAAACGAAACGAACAGACCCTATTTCTGAGCAAGGCGTGTTCTAATAGCTATATGTCATTGTTCCTGTACTTTTTTCATGCACCCGTGTTTCAGCCTTTAGACATGCATGTGACGATTTTCAGCGAGCCATGTTCCAGCTTTTGGTCATCAAACGTTTACTATTTCTGAGCAAGGCGTGTTCCAGCTTTTGATCATCGACTGTGTACGTTGGCCATCAGCAGGGCATCCAATGGATTTGATGGAGAACATTTTCATGGACTCTGTCCATGCGCCTACAAACCTGAAGGCTATATAAACAGCATGTTGAGTTCGAAACCTTCATACCTGGTTCTCTCTCATATAGACCATTTGTGAAAAATGAGTTTGCCCATTCCTGACTGGGATGACCGTCCTTTTTGTTACTGTGGTTCGCCAGCAACCATTGCCGTATCCCGTGAACCGGCAACATATGGCATCAGATACTTCAAGTGTCCTGATCTAGATCCTCTATGTTTCGAGGTAAGTTTTTGACTTCTATTGCATCATTGTTTCACTTCAAGAAAAGTAGTCTTGTATTAACGTATTTTTTTATATAGGAATGCTGGTGGTTTCAAGAACAAATTGATATGAAC
>RWGY01000167.1:0-54142 GCA_007726485.1 Eragrostis curvula
AGACGACGAAACGGGCGAAGTTCCTGGGCGTCACCGGTGGCGGCGGCGCTGTTCGCTGGCAGCAGAGGAGATGGAGATAGGTCGTTGTTCGCGTCGTCGCTGGTCGCTGTCGCTTGCCGGCGTTGCTGTTTGTCTGTTCAGCTAGTGATCAGGAAGACGAGACGGCGGCGTCTCTGTTCGCTGATTAGGAGACGACGGAGCCTGCATCGATCGATGGAGGGTCTGTGTCATTTGATGTTCCGTTGCATTGGGCTGAAAATATGCATATACATGGTTGAATTTTGGGGGCCCAACATTTTGAGGCCCTGTTCCATTGCACCGTCTGCACATACGGCGGGACGGGCCTGACGAACTCTGGCGTATAGTTCACTTCCTCCTATCCATGAGGTCATCAATAGGTGGGGCGACCTTGTCTATCAGGTACCGCTTAGAGATCGGACGGTGACAATTGACATGGGAGATGAATTCTCACGGGAGGAAGCTCATCGGAGGGTGCGTGAGTTACTGTTGCATGGTCTCAGAGACGCCAGATACCAGGCCAGCGATTTTATCCGCGGGGAACAGGATCCCAACGACTTGCAGCAGCAGCAGCAGCAGCTTCCCAACGATACGCGGAGGAAACATACAGAGACCGTTGCTTTGGTGGTACCCTGGCGTCAGGCGAGGCCATTGTGTGCCTGCCGGAGACGGGCGTGAAGGAGGGCGAGTGCGGCGTGTGTCTAGAAGACTTTGAAACAGGCAACTTGCTCAGGATGATGCCGTGCTGCCACCCCTTCCATGAGGAGTGCTTCTTCAAGTGGCTCCGGCGTAGCCATGTCTGCCCGCTCTGCCGGTTCCCGCTGCCCACGGTATAGCAAGCAGGAGGATGATCAATCAACTTGTCCCCAAGCCGCAAAGATTCGTGTGCCTCGTGCTGCAGCGTAGAGTATAGAGAATACCTAGTCCAAATTTGGTACGGCAATCTACAAAGATTTTGTTTGAAGAGGCGACATGATAGTATCGTCCCTTGCTCTTTGTTTTCTCCTGCCTACGAAAGGTGGCACCACAAGCTCGCACGAAAAGCCAAGTTAACAATCAAGTGATCTGCGTTGGTTGTTTGTTAGCAGCTCCACCTACGTGCTGCTACCGGTACTAAATTAATCAGATTATGTAAAATAGAGGTCAGTGCTAACGTCATAGGTAGTGGCTCTCTGCAAGAAATTCAGATTCATGCACAGAAGAAGCATGACTCCTCAATCTCTCGAAGAGAACACTTCATGAAGAAGGATCAAGAACCTCATGAAACGAGGTCATCATCATGAAGATGAGAACCCAATACCATTGTGTACACTGAAGTGTTGGGAATGCAGAACAATAGAAGAATATAAGAATAGAAGAAAAGTTATACAACATATCCTTATGAATTGAAATTGTTTCTCTTATGGAAGAGAAAACCCGGAACCGGCAACAAAGTCCATAGCAATTGGCGCCTATAAGCATTACTATCTGGTTTATGAATAATGCAATTGAGGATATGAACCATAAAATAGTGAAAGAATATGGTTCATAAGTCTTAGAAAAGACTGATATTCTCATACTATGAATGAAGTTCTACTGCATCTTTGGCAAAATATGAAGAATGAAAGAATATGCAGTTAGTCAATGGATTCTGTAAATCCTAATGACAAGATCCTTGAAGGACAATGAATAATTCCCGAAGAGAATTATTGTGACATATGATGTCTTCTCGGAAGAATGACATAAGTCTCTTACAGGACCTCTTGTAAAAGAGAGAATGTATCTCATAGAAGAAAACAATATCTTGAAGAATATACTTGAAGGAATGAGTTACAGAATGACCTGCCAATCGAATCTTGAATAACACCATCTATCCCAGAAGTGAATAAAGACCCGACTATATGAATAAGGAATAAAAATACCTTAATGGTATGCGTACCCAGGAAGTACAAGCTAGCTAACAATGATGATTTCCTATATTACCACATAAGGTAATTGAGTATTGGTGTGATTATCCCCTGATAGAAAATCAAGATTGATTGAAGAATTGTTCTAATCCTGAAGGATGAACATTACAGATTTGCAATGATGAATGTCTTGGCTTAAAGCAAGATATATACTATATCAAAAAGATATAGATCATTTGCGAATTATCGCCCTATATGTGGCATACCAAGAATGCACTTGGATGAGAAGAATATTGAAGAATAACAAAATCTTGTCTTGAACCTTGATAGACTATAGATACAGATCACTTGAAAAGTATACCCCCAATAATCCTCAGAAATGATTAATCCTCTGCAAGGATAATACTTAATTTGTATTGCACAACTTAGCAAATAAGTGATTACTTGGTCGAATTAGTTATAAATGAAGCATGTTGCTCCACTACTCTCATCATAGTAAACAGAAGAACTATGAGGAAGGTCTAGAAAGACTTAGCATCTTGATGTTGAGTTACCATTGCTCATGCACATTTAGGTAAAATGTTAATAAAGCATATTAAACACAGAAGTTTAAAGGATGTCATCATGAGGTGAAGCACATATATAGATTATCTAAAATAATCATTGAATACATCACTTAACTGTTTATGATCTAGAAGATCACTATCTTGAAGATAATAACCAAGAAGGTTTAATGTTGTACTCCTTTTCCCTTTGTGAGTTTTTACTTGAAGGTTTATCACATAAGGTTTTTAACGAGGCAACATGTGCAAATACACCTTGCATTAATATTTGTACTCTTTTTCCTATATGAGTTGTCGCTTAAAAGACACTCTTGCAAGGTTTTGAGAAAGCAATATTATGCAATATAAGTAACGGTACCATGTACTCTTTTCTCTATTTTTTCCCGCTGAGTTTTTATAAAAGAGTTTTTAATGAGACATGTGTGTCGTCGTAAAATGACCAAAGAGAAGTGTTATGTTCTAACTCTAGTAGAACTAGAAAAAGAAGTTCTATAAGAACCTATCTGACTCCTAGTCCAATGTGTGGGCAATTTATCAAAGAATTCCTTTCCTAGTAGGAAAGGAAGGCCTCTTCCCCGAGTATAAATAGTGAAGCACCGTAAGCATTCTAATTACAAGTTTATTCAGAATAATAAAGAGAAGGTTTCATCATACATTGTGTCTTGCCTTTTATCTACTTTGTAGCGATTGTTCTTCCTCGTCGGCAACGCGACGCAACTCGGAATCTATTACTGCAACAAACCTCACGTCCTCACGCACCTGCAACGTCGTCTCTGGGCCTGCGCAGGTACGTACTGCCGGGACCTCCCACGGTATCCGGCACGTCGTCAACATGCCGTTGGCTGTTGTAAGTGTGGATTCCGAGTCTAATGTTTGTGATTTTTGACCTTGACCATTTCTTGGCTCTGGTTGGAGTGACATTGTAATACCCTACTTTTCAGAGTCAAAAGAAAAAGAAAAGAAGAAAAATAAATAAATAATTAAGTTCAAAAGGGATAAAATCCACTCCAAATTTGAACCTTTCCTAAACTCTTACCTTCCATGAATTTTCTAAAATAAAATTTCACTAAATAATTGAACCTAGTTTGAATTTGAACTTTTTGAAATATAAAATATGTGCTCAAGTGTGTGCATTCAATTAAAGTTCACTAAAAATTTGAACCGTTTTGAATTTACAACAAATTAAATAAGCTTGTATCAAGTTTAGCAAAAACACTTGTATTTTCAAAATTTTGAATTTGAACTTGCATGAAACTTCACCATATGCATTTCTGTGTCTTACTAGATTTATTTTGAATGTTTGATCAACCCTTGTTTTTGTTTGAATTTGAAATCATTTCAAATTTAAATTCCAGAAAAGATTAAAGCATTTCCTATTCTAATTTCTCTCGGGCCGCCCTCCCTCTCCTCTCTTCTTTCGGCCCGGCCTGCTTCTCCTTCTTTTCCTCCCGCTTTGGCCCAGTCCGGCCCAACTACGGCCCGCTCCCGTCTCCTCCTCTCTGAGCCGCCGACAGGTGGGGCCGCCCTGTCGGGCTTCTTCACCGCATGGCGCGCCGCCGCGTCCGGGCCCCGGCACCGACCCGCCTCCGTCGCTCCCGCCGCCTTGTCGGAGTTCCATGGCCGCCACGGCATCTCCGTCCATAAAACGAGCCCGCGACCCATCCTTCTTCTTCCCCGCACCCTTCCGCACCTCTTCCCCCTCCTCGGCGACGAGGTTCATGGTGGCTCGAAGTCGCCGCCGTTCTCCCCCGACGCCGGCCCGGTCCTCACCTCCTCTGCCATCTTTGAGCTCATGGTGAGCAACCCCAGGTCTCACTCTCCTTTCCGCACCTCTCCTTTCTCTCCCTCTCCCATCGCACACGACTCCGTGCCGAGCGCCGCCCCTGCGCCTAGCTCCGGTGAGCCGCTGCCGCCATTCCACTGCACCCCGTCGTCGATGCGCTGACCTCCCGGCTTCCCCGTCGCGCGCTTCACCTCCGCGACGAGCTCCTAACGCCCCTAGCCCACCGAACGCGCCGGCGGCGTGCATTCCGGCCACCCGCCGCCGCGCGCCTCCCTCTGGTCCACCGTGGACCGGTGGACCACTGCCCCTCACCGGTCCACAGAGCCCGTGGACCGAGTCCATGGGTTTTCTAATAAGAAAATAATTCCAAAATTCCAAAAAAAATCCCCAGGCCCTGTTCATTTTGCAGATAAGCCCCTGACCTTTTCAATAATCATGTTTAAGCCCTGTCTTTTTACAGAAAAGTACATAAACTTTTCTGTAATTACGTTTTAGCCCCTGTCTTTTTACACCTAGACCCCTAAACTTTAAATAATTACGGATAGGTCCCTGGACATATTCTGTAATTACGCTTAAGCCCTTAAAAACCTTTTTATAATTACAAATCAGCCCGTCAATCTTTAAATGTCCATAACTTTTTAATCCGAACTCCGTTTTGGGTGATTCTCACGCTCACGGGTTCGTGAAATCGCGAAGTACCTCATGGTACTGTCCATGAAGCCCCACACTAGGTCTAGAAATCGTTGATCCCCAAAATACCCCTCACTCCTTATGTCTCTTCTCGGCTAATCAGGCGATGATGATCACGCATGTCGCAAACATTTGCGCATCAAAACCTAACCCATCTTGTGATACTGATCTGCCTACTATCTCCCTTATCACAAACCCTGCTTCATCCTCGTAATCAGCATTCATTCTTTTGCTCACTATCTATAAATCTAGCAAACCTTAGCGTCATCTCACTTCCAATCAAGCACCCACCTCTTATCAAATATTCGACCCGATCTTAACCTATACCAATCATCGCTCGATCGAACCTAACCTAGTACCCTCGCCCAACTCCTTCTGATCCTTTGTTCTGCGCTTATAATTAATCTTTTATTGGATCTTATTGGAGTTATCTGATATTCTAATTGTCTTTTGCCCTTATTGGATTTTGGCATTCTATCCGCAGTCATGCATTCATATCACGTACAATCACGTACACCCGCTGCATACACTTTCACCTGCATTCATGCATGTTCTTTCTATAGAAATAATATAGAAGCTTGCATATTAGATATGCACGTAATCACCATCAATGAAGCACATGCATCTCACCATCTTCATCCTATGGTGATCGACCAACGAAGACCATATGCATGACCACACACCCATGTTCATATATTAGAGAAAATAAAAAAATAATAACTTGTCTAGGTGAATATGGCCCTTACAAGGCCAGATGTATCACCTATGACACATAACATACCCTGCATTAAATATGTTGCATCATGCATGACTCTTGTCTCTGTTCCTCACTGAAGTTTCTTTTGGATCTTAATCGAAGTTGATTGGGTCTTATTTGGCTTTCCTCGATCTTTAATTCTTTTGCTCTTTTATTTTCTTTTGCGGTAGTTTATACGTACTGTTTTATACGCTAGTTTACGCGAGAATCGAGGAAGAGCCAGAAGAATTCGAAGAGCTGCTGAGGACTTCAAACTCGAAGACCAACCCAGAGATACAAGAGCTTCGAGATAGAGTTTAAAGTTTAGGAAAGCGATTTCCAGGCAAGCCCTAACTCTCATTGATCATGTTGATCCTATGATTGCAAATAATCCTACTTAGAGCTTGATTTCAAATAAAACATGCATGATATTTGAAGATGATTTGAGGCTTAGAATGACCTAAATACTTGTTGATTGCCATGCCTTGATATTGCTTATCCTAATCTCCTTGATAAACCTAGGAACCACCATCATTAATTCTTAATGATGAGTTGGATTAATATGCTGCTTAGGATTTATTCACACCGTGTACTTAATAATTTGATACACATGCTTTTTGTGTAAAAATGTGTGTGTGCTTGGTGATGAGTGTGTAAAGTGAAAATGGGTGGGAATAGTAAGTGCAACCCATAGTGGGGGTATGTTTTTTAGACGGGAGCAAGCGAGGTAGTCCTCAGTGGGGAGGCTATCTCTGGGACGCTACTCCTCGCAGGAGGGTAGCTATTGAAGATGCTTGCTTCGGTCGTATAAGGACCGGTTCATGTGCCGCCTTGCCTAGCACCCTCGTGCAACCACAAGCCCCTGTATGGGCAGGGTTTGGAACCACACCCTACTAGTGATCGCCCGGTACCACCAGGAGGCAGGGAGTTGCAATCAGAAGCCAGGAGAAGATCTTGACGAGATTGGCGTCGGATCCGGCATAGGAAATTATTCAGGCCTTTTATATGTGATATGTGGAGCCCCTGGTCGCTGAATTTCCGAGGTGGTACTGCGGTAACACTGGGCAGGTACGGGACCATTAGTATGCCAGTCCAAGCCGCGATATCGGGGAGGACTGGTGTACCTTGTGGGTAAAGTGTACAACCTCTGCAGAGGATAAGAATCTATCCGGATAGCCGTGTTCCACGGTATTGGACAACGCGAAAGCTATGGCCACACAATGACTAGACTCTTGGCGTGAGTTATCCTTGGCGTGTGTGTTTTTGGAATAACACCGGTTTGGAGCTGTGCACTGGTTTCCGGCCAGCATTAAAATTTGGGAACTGGCGGGATGGACGCATCTCCCCCAAGGCCAACCAACCCCACTATACTTAATCACTATACCTGACTTAGTTTGCGAACTGGTTTTGTTTTCCAAATCAACCCTTGCATAAAAATTGGCTTTCCGCCGATATGATGAACCTCCAGCCTTACCCTTGTTTATACCCTTGCATATATTTACCCCTTGTGTTAGGGTTTGCTGAGTACCTTATGTACTCACGCGTTCGCGCTTATTGTTTTTAGTGAGAGAAGTCTTCGTAGGAGACGACGACGTCTGGTTTTCGTTCTGCCTCTCAAGTCTGCTTGTGGCTTGGGCCATGTTTCCGCTGTTTGTCTGCTCAGCCATTAGTTGGTCGGAAGGACTTGGATACTTCGGAATGCTTGTCGTACCGCCACTAAGGGCTGTTTATCAGGTACTATACTATTTACCTAATCGAAGTATGCTTTTGATTACCATATCTGTGTTCCTGTGCGTATCAGCTACTGATCCAGGGACTGATACATGATGCACAACATGCTCTAAAAATTAGGGTATAACAGACATCGACTGCGGATGGAGAGCAGCTCTGGCATGGCACAAAGAGCAGCGCCTTTGTGCCATGCCATCTGTATGTACATGCGGACCATGCGGTGCTTCTTTGCATTGGAATAATCGGGATGGTAACAAAATCTCGGTTCTGCTCAACACGGACTTCATCAGATCGGGATTTTGCAAAGCAGAACTCCAGAGTGGCTTACTGATTGAGTTATAGCTTTTCAACGATTTCGGTATCTTCATGACTGTTTCCTGTTTCTTTTGCTGGCAACTAACGAACGTGGCACAGAGGCAGTGCTGTTTCCTCTCCAGGACAAAATTAGAGAGTACTTGCACGTGGAAAGTAAGAGTGCAAATTAAACAAATGTAACAAGAGAACAAAATGTTTATACGAACACACGCTCACACAACACACATACATTGATGACACGACCACATTCTTGCAAAAGGATAAAAAGTACACATGATTAGGTTAGCGTAAACATGCGTGATATACGAGACGGCAGGAATGGACCAAAGAAATTGGAGCAGGGACTAATTTGAAGGCGAATCAACAGCAGTCGCAATTGGCATCATGCACTCCCCCAGGAGCTCACACTGTCGAAGCGCTGGTGCCCCGGAACGAGCCGAGCGCCTTGGCGGCCTCCCCGCGCAGCACGAGCTTGTGGTACACCGCCGCAACAAAGGCCCCGATCAGCGGACCAACCCAGAAGATCCACTGCGTGTATACAAAATCAAACATGGTGGGCGCGCGATTAATTCCTTGTATTGAAATTCGACACATATATTCGAGTAACCAACACATCAATTAGAAGTTTGGTTGCTCAGCTTACGTACATGGTCTTTCCATGCTTCGTGCTGGTTGTAGAGGACGGCGGCGCCAAGGCTCCTCGCCGGGTTGATTCCCGTGCCGGTGATCGGTATGGTCGCCAGGTGCACTATGAACACCGCGAACCCAATCGGCAGCGGCACCAAGACCTGCAAACAAATGCAAAGTGTCAACACATTGCTTGTGCGTGCGTCAGGTAACACGTTGAGAAAAATGACGTACGGGGATGAAGGAGTCGCGGGCGGTGCGCTTGGGGTCGGTGGCGGAGAAGACGGTGTGGACGAGGATGAATGTGCCGACGATCTCGGCGGCGAGCGCGCCGCCGATGGAGTAGCCTTCCGCCACCGTGTTGGCGCCGCCGCCGAGGGAGTTGTAGGGGTGCTTCATGATGCCCTTGACGATGCCCGCGCCGCAGATGGCGCCCAGGCACTGCGCCACGATGTACAGCACGGTGCGCACCAGCGACAGCTTCCGCCCGATGAACAGCCCGAACGTCACCGCCGGGTTTATGTGCCCCCCTGCGCTCACGCATATGCTTGTTCATCAGTTCAAACATCCATCCACATACACACATGCTTGTTCATCAGTATATGAGAGTGTTCATGCTGAAATGGCACGACGTGCCTGAGACGCCGCCGATGCAGTAGACGAGCACGAAGATGGTGGCGCCGAAGGCCCAGGCGACCCCGAGGAAGCCGACGCCGGTGCACGCCTGGCCGGTGGACTGGCTCTTGTACCCGATGACGGTGGCGACGCTCACGTAGAGGAAGATGAGGGTGGCCATGAACTCGGCGATGAGCGCGCGGTACAGGGACCACTTGCCCAGCTCGCTCGTGCCCAGCAGCGGGGCCGGCGGCGGATCCGAGTACGGCGCCTTCGCCGGTGCCTCGGCCGTCTCGACGGTCAAGTCGTCCTTGGACATATGGTTTGTTTTGTTCTCCTAGCTATACAAGATTTTGTTCAGGAGCCACAACACTACTCCATCTAGTAGCAAGTAGGGTTCTTAACGCGAGGGGAGCACGGCAACGGGTTGCAGTTTAAATAGGAAGATGGAGAGATTTTTGTAAGACATTCCGTGATTCCAATTCACTGTTCGCCATGCAACCTTTTTTGTTCAGAGAATATAGAACGACTGAAGCAAAGCGGCTGGTGGTTGTGGGACACATAAACCTTTTTTTCTTTCTTTTATGCAAAAATGATGCTACGTCCCTTTAATTATGATGGTTCCTTGCTTGCTACCGGCTGCAGCATTTTTCAAAAGGCAATTGAAGGTGTCGTTAGTGTAGACCACGACGATTGGGGGCCTAGCACGGCCTCCCTTTGTGATTCGGAGGAGGGCGAGCGGATCCTGTGCTAGGGATCGCGACGGAGAAAAATGGAGGGAGAAAGAGAGAACACAAATCGCTTTACCCAGATTCGGGCCACCCGGAGGTGTCATACCCTACGTCCTGCTTGTCTAGTATTGCTCAAGTGTTATCGTCTGTTGTTCATGGTACAAGGCACCCCCCTTTTATAGGCCAAGGAGGGGCCGGACCCGTTCATGTGCCGTTACAGAAGAAGCGTGGACTTGGGGACCTGGAGCAACCCCAGATCCCGGACGGACAATCATCCCCTGCCCGCTTTTATCGCTGCGTCCCATTAGGTTAATGCCTTGTGCCGCCTTGGGGTCGTGGCTGTGCATGCTATGGACCTGTCGCGGCCCATCTTCCTTCGGTCCAAAGGCTGGCTCTGTGCATGTCAGGCGATGCGCATCAGCCCGCGTGGCCTACGCAGCTACTGACGCGGCCTGGCAGGGCTATGACAAGTCCCATCACGTCGGTCATTCGGCGCTTGCGCTCCCCACAAGCGCATTGAAGACTTGTCAGTCCACGCGCGGCTCTTCCGCTGGCGAGCGGGGCCACCCCGCGGGATTTCCTCACGGCCGCGAGCACCGCGGGATTCCGCGTCCGAGATCCCAGCCGCCCCATTCGTCGGATGACCTTATCTGAAGGGGGCACATCCAGAGATCGCCACGGGTCCGGCCCCCGGATGGCACAGCTCGGGCTGCTCCCGGGGATCGCCACGTGGCAACCTGCGCGCCCCTCAACGGGCGTGCCTTCCGCTCAGGTGGAACCAAAGGCTTCGCCTTTGTTGGGCCGCTCTGGCCTTTCTCGTCACGGGCCGGCTGGTCCATGCTTCCTAGGCCATTCCCTGGTGGAATGGGAGCCCTAGTTCCCAATACACCGACTGGAGCCCCCGCACGGGTGGTTGCCATTCTGGTCGCAAGGGTCGACCGGGGCCCATTGTCAGCCCCTCTTGTAAGGCCTAGGAGCGCGCCCTCTCTTTTCACGAGGAGGCAAGCCGTCAGGGTGCCGCACGGTTAGCGTGGCATGGGAGGAAAAGTTGTCAGGCTCTGTCAATGGCTGCCTGTGCGCGCCACGCCCTGGCTCTGTCAATGGCTGCCTGTGCGCGCCACGCCCTGTAGCACGTCGCATCCGCCAATTTCCCTGCGGGTGTGCAGTAGTCGGACTCGGGCCGCGGTCCCATGCATGTGTGGTGCCGGGCCGTTCAGCCCCACTGTCATAGGCGTGGGGTAAATTCTGCTCCGGGCGCCGTTTTCCCGAAAGTTGAAAGGCCGGGCCTTTGGGCGGTCGTGGAGCCGAGAACCGTGCTGGTCGTGGCGGGTCTCTCCCGGTTGTGCGTTGTCCGAGGGGAGACGCTTCTCGTGCCCTGCATTGATAAAAGCCCAGCTGCAGGCACCGTGCCTTCTCTTCTTCCAAACTCTTCCTTCGTGGTTTTTCGCTCTCGCCTCTTGCTTCTGCCGTTCTTTGCTTCTGCTGCAGTCGCTTGATCTGTTCCGATGGCCGGCGAACAACGCTCCCACCGCCGCCGTCAGCGATCGTCTGTGCGGGTGCACCTGCCCCTTCCCGGAGGCTCGTCGTGGCTGGCCATCCGTCCGGCCACGGACGTGGTTCGGATGGATCACGATGGGGGAGAGTTCGTCACGTTCTTCCCCTTCGTGCTTGCCGGTGCCGTGCCGTCTTTCTCATCCTTCCTGTTGAACGTCCGTGCCGCCCCACTTCATGAATCCAAGCCGTCATGAGATTCGTCTGGAGCTGCCTCGTCTCGACTAGTCCGGGCCAATTTCCACACCGGACGCGGCGCCGAACGTCCCGCTTCGTGTCCCGGGAGCCCCTGCCCCTGCCCAACCTGGCCCTCAATAGGAGTGGGTCCCCGTGGGGACCCATGACAAAGGCAAGAAGCATGCTCCCCCATCGTTGCCATCCTCGTCTGCCCCCGCGGGTGATGGTGCGCCTGTGGCGGAGGGCATGGACGAAGTTGGGTCCTCAAAATGTGGCCGGAGTTCCACACCCCCACTGATCGAGCTCCCGGTGCCGGAGGTGGGCGCTTCCATGAGGTACAAGCGCATTTGAAGGTAAAGGCGGGGGGTGGGGGGTGGGGGGGCATTGTTTTGCCTTCATCTTTCTTACTTGGGTTTGTTGTTTTTGAATTTTCTTTTTCGGCGCTGTTCTCAGGGGGCCCAGCTCAGAGAGTGGAGCAATGCCGCCGTGCGCTGCCGGGACCACCACTGGTGCTCATGACCCTCGTCCTCATGACGCCGAGGCCGAGCGTCCACAAACGCCCTCGCCAGTTCATGCTGCCGCAGCCGACGAGCTGACACCGAGCCGTATGGAGGCAGCGCCGTCGCCCGAGCGCGCACAAGATGCCCGGGCACCGTCGAAGCCGGAGAAGCGCCACGCCGTCTCACCTGATGCACGGTGCGTGGGAGATAGGTCACCGTCGCCGGTCCGCCGAGCTGCATCTCCGACACCGACTCCGGAGCTGGGGACGCGATCACCGGGAACCATGCCGTCTGTCCATGCGGCTTTGCCCGCCCCGCACGTGAGCGCCCGAGGGCATGAGGTGTTGACCCCCGCTCCCGTTCCTAGCCCAAGCCGTGCTTTGCCAGCCAGCGACGCGTTCACCGAGCTAGAGGTGCGAGCCAGGAGCGGCGTCCCCGTGCCCCCAGTGTCCTCCGTGATCGCCGAGGCGCACCGCCTGGCGTCATCTCTTCAGGATGTGGCAGAAGCGGAGGGGAAGAGGCTGCTGCAGCCAGAGGACGCCGTTGCCACCGTTGAGGAGAAGCTGCGGCACGCTGAGCTGCTGGCCAGGCACCAGCACGACAAGCGGATGTCATCAGTTGACCGCGATTGCGAGGTGCTTGACACCACGCTCCGTGAGGTGGACCATCGGACTATCTGCCTGAACAACCAGGAGCAGGCGGTGCTGATCCGCGAGGACGCGGTCCAACAGCGGGAGGATGCCATCCGAGCGGCAGAGAGGGACTTGGCTAAGCGTACCAGGGAGGTGGGTCACCGCGAGACATCCTTGGCCACCCTTCGTGACACCCTCGACTCGCGGGCGCTCGACCTCCAGTGCCGGGCAGATGGGCTGGAGATCGCCGAGGCCGGCCTCGAGGCACGCCAGGAGGAGCTCCAACGCGAGGAGGACAAGCTGGCGGGGATGGCACAGGAGGAGGCTGCCCAGGACGACATCATGAAGAAGCTCCGCGACTGGGGGGGGGGGGGGGGGCTGACACGGAGGGAGGCACACGCCGAGCAAACTCTCACCGAGGCCCAGAACATCACTGCTCAGCAAGCCTTGGCGATCCGAGACGAGGTCCGTAAGGAGATGGAGGACCTGATCTCCCAACACGACGAGGTGATCGAGGAGCGCGCCATCACCGGGCACCAGATGAAGGAGAAGTATCGAGACCGACTCCGCCAGCTCGAGGAACAAGTGAAGGGCTACAGCGACGCCCAGAAGAAGATCCGCGAGCTGACGACGACCGTGCAAGACCTCAACATGAAGTTGCGCCAGGGCGGGGGCACTGAAGGTGCTGACGATCAAGCCGATGCGGCCGTCAACAGCGAGTGGCGAACAGAGCGCGCCCGGTTGATGAAGATGGCGTGGGACATCTTCCGCTGCATCAACCAAGGCCTCATCAATGCCAGCATGACCAGCAGGACGCCGGCACCCAGGAGTTCACCCTTGGCCACTTCGTCCTCTCCCTGATGCCCCCGGGCCAATTCTTCGAAGGGCTCGGAGGGCTCATGCAGGAGCAACTAGCCCAGGAGGGTAGGACGGACATCACGTCCGTCGCCGAGGACCTACTGACCGTGGTCTTGGAGCACGCCCCTGATCTCCCGACGGACCTCTTGCTCCAAGGACCCGACGAGGAGGAGACGTTGCGCCACAAGAAGCGGGTCGATGCGCTTGTGAAGGAGCTGCTGAAGGACTATGTTCGGGAACATGATGATGGGCCTGCAAGCCCGAAGTAGGGGAGAGGAGTCCCCTTGTATCTCTCTTTTAATTTCTATTTGTGCAAGACATGAGAGATCGCGCCCGAGTACGGGCCCTTTTTATGCTAAGATGTACTAGGGTTTATCTCCGATGCTTGCTTTGTCCTTTCTGTTTTGTCACTATAGGAACATGGGCGTTTCACTTTTTCCGGTGTGCGGGTCCGTTGCACCCTTCAGCTTTGGTGTCAGCACACACGCCTTTGACCGAGGCGTGCCCTAATAGCCAAGATCAGGGAAATGGACTGCCTTTCCTGATGGCGTTCGGGTCTGCACCTTGTGGTTATTATTCGTGGCGCCGGGCCTTGGTGTTGGTTGCACCTTATCCTGCAACCGTCGCAATTCCTTCGTTCCATGCACCGCGGGGTTGGGGGAGATCCCATCGATGGAAAAGACATGACGAGCAGAGATTTTTTTTGCTGCGCCGACAATGAGGTACAGGGTGTATGCAGGTGGGATGCCCTCGGGTTCATTTAAGAGAGAGAGGTTAGCTATCGCTGTGAGTGAGTTCCTGATAGGGTACAAAAGCTTTACGTGTAGTACTTGCGGAGATGCTGTATGTTCCATGCGCTTCTCTTCGGTATGCCATCCTCCGAGATCAACCTCTCCGCACCGCCCTTTGATACTTTCGACACCAAGAAGGGGCCCTCACACATGGGGGATAGTTTGTCTTTGCCTTTGCGGTCAAGCGTTCGGCGTAAAACCAGGTCCCCAACCTCGAGCGAACGCGGGCGGATGTGGGTTTGGTGCTAGCGCCGGAGGGTTTGCAGGTACCTCGCGTTCCTGATGTTGGCGCGGTGCCGACGCTCTTCAATGAAGTTGACGTCGTGCCCCCGGTGCTCGTCCTGCGTCGCCTCATTGTAGAGTGCGACCCTCGGGCCAGCGTAGGCCGCCTCAGCGGGCAGGACTGCTTCCGCGCCATACACCAGGAAGAAAGGAGTTCCCCCGTGGCGCGGTTGACTGTACTCCAGACGGACCACAACACCGCGGGAAGCTCAGCGGTCCACCGAGCTCCGCGTGTCTTTAGGTGGTCGAAGGACTTCGTCTTGAGGCCGCGCAAGATTTCCGCGTTGGTTCGCTCGGCTTGTCCATTGCTCTGCCGGTGCGCAGCTGAGGCGTAGCAGATCCTGATCCCTATTTTGTAGCAGTAAGCCTTGAACACAAGGCTTGTGAACTGCGTGCCGTTGTCGGTGATCAGCATGTTCAGTACGCCAAAGCACGTCACAATGCTCCACATGAACTTCACCGCAGAGTGCTTGGCGATGTTGCTGACCGGTTCTGCTTCCAGCCATTTTGTGAACTTTTCGATAGCAACGTAGAGGAATCGGCGCCCTCCCGAGGCTCTTGGGAATGGGCCCACAATGTTCAAAACCCAGACCGCGAACGACCATGATGGGGGTATGGTGTGGAGTGCTTGTGCTGGCAGGTGTGTCTGCTTCACGTGGAGCTGGCATGCTTTGCAGCGGCGTACCAGCGCAATGGCGTCCGTGAGGGCTGTCGGCCAGTGGTAACCTAGGCGGAAAGCTTTCCCGGCCAACGTGAGAGAGGCCATGTGGCTCCCACACTCGCCCTCATGGATTTCAGTGAGGACTTCCTTGCCCTGCTCCGTTGGGATGCATTTGAGGAGGACTCTGTTCGCCGCCCGTCGGTAGAGCGATCCATCTACTAGGGCGTACCGTTTGGCTTGCTGGGCGAGGCGTTCGGCGGGCTCGTCGTCTTCTGGTAGGACTTCACCACGTAGGTATCCTACGAGCTCGTCCATCCAGGGTGGTTCTGGATCATCAGTGGAGAGCACCTGGGGCTCCCCTTGAGATGAGCGGTCCGCATAGGCCACTTTGCAATTGCTTGTGCCGTCCACCATGTCTGGGGCTCGCGCCGATGGCTGGTCTAGCCGTTCCACGAATGTTCCCATGGGTGGGTCCTGGTGAGAGGAACCGATATTAGACAAGGCGTCCACCTGCTCGTTGTCGGCACGCATGATGTGCCGTACTTCGAAGCCGTAGAAATTCTTCTCCAACCACCGGACCTCCGCGAGATAAGCCGCCATCTGCGGGTCCAAGCACTGATAGTCCTTGGAGACTTGCTTGATGACCAGCTGGGAGTCGCCCTTCGCGAGAAGCCGTTTCACGCCGAGTTGGGCAGCGATCCGCATTCCCGCGATCAAGGCCTCGTACTCCGCCAATTTGTTGGTTGCCCTGAACTTGAGCTGGATCGCGTAGTGCAACTCTTCCTTGGTTGGGGCCACCAAAAGCACTCCTGTTCTGGCGCCCCGCAACGTCAGGGATCCGTCAAAGTATATGGTCCAAAAATCTTCGCCGTCGCAAGAATCGTCATGGGTCGGACGTGCTGTGAGCTCGTCTTGCTCTTCTACTGGTCCGTTCGTCCATTCGCCCACAAACTCGGCGAGGGCAGCTCTCTTGATGGCCCTGGAGGTTGTGAACTCGAGCTCAAACTCGGACATCTCTACCGCTGTTGACACAAAATCACCGTCTGCCGCTGGAGCTGATTTTATCGTGCGCCGCACACACGTGGCCTGGGAGATCTGCTTAACTCCAGTGCAGGACCATGCCCTTAGAGGTTTGAGGCGTGCCAGTCAGTTTGATCCCGCAACAGACAAGATATGATGTGACGTCGCATCGGCCGGTTAATAAAAATAGAATGCCGAACCGATACAACGAAAAATACATGGTGATATCACATCGGCCACAGTTAATAGAAATAAAATGCTGGGCCGATATAACAAAAACATAAGATAAGCTACCAGCTAAACACCCTGGCAGAACTGCTAAGCTAATAGAACTAATCAAATCGACATGCTACCAATCGCTTTCCCTAGGATAAGTCAAACTGAAGAAAAACGTAATACGGGACCAGGTCAAACCATACTACACGATTGGCAGTAATAGATCTAATCTATTTTAGTTCGCCTAACAGTGACTCGAATAACCAGATCAAACAGGAAATTGACAACAGCAATCGGCTACAAGGTCACGGCTAGGACAAGTCAACCAACCGCAACAAAGAACTGGACTAGGTCTTAAACAATTCCAAGTAGTCGATGCAAGATGTCAAACCATAAATTGATCTGAATTACCGGATAACTAGCGGGCGCGCTAGCTCCAACAGGACAAGTCAAACTGCTAGAGCGTAGCGCACTCACCGGACGAATCCGCATGTTCTCCTCAGCCCCGAGCCGTCGGCGAGGATCAGACGTGAATCCATCATGAAGGAGGCGATGCGCCGTGAGTATTATTGATCGAGAGATTTTTTTTACAATGTGGCGGCACCCTTTATATTTATAGGGCTGACAGACTTGATGTACAAGCAAAATACTATATGCTAAACCGACTAGCACCTGGTTACATTGATTCGACATACTAATAATATAATAATGCGGCAACGATGCTAATCATTAGGGATGAAAACTGTCGGTGTTAAGAAACCGGCCGACAAGTAAATTTGTAACTACGGCGCCTAACAGTCTTCTATGATGGTGAGGGTTTTGCGAGAGAGGCAAGGTTTATACTGGTTCAGGCAATCGATGCCCTACGTCCAGTTCGTGGGTGGTTCGTGTTTCGACTTGCAGAGGGGAACTACAAGTGTTGACGAGGGAGGAGAAAGACTCCAAGCCTCTTCGTGTGTATCTCTATGTCTGTGTGTGTTGTCTATCTCTGTTCGGACCCTCCTCCTCATGCTCCCAGCTCTCCTTTTATAGTCAAGGAGTGAGCCGGTTTACAAATGGGAACGGGGCTTTCGAGTTGTGGGCAGCGCGGCTACGCGCCGCACTAGTCTGATCCCTAGCCGCTACTGTGGCTCTAGTCAGGCGGCGTCCTGTCAGCCTGGTCGCCGGGCAGGTGGTCGAGATGTCAACCCAGACTGTCGCGGCCGTCTTGTCACCGGTCCGGTCTTCGTCCCTGTTCAGGGTGATGATGATGCCGTAGCCATCCCGCTGCTGTACTCGAGGTGTCAGGCGGCGCCGCGAGATGGGACGGGTGTCACTGTGCAGGTCAGATCGCGTGCCTGCAAGTATATGAGTTGCTGAGTAGAGTTAAGGCTCCCCAGCTACTCGTCGTAAATGCCTGTCCTCCTTGCCAGAGGAAAATCTTCTCGACGAAGTCTCCCAACTCGGGGTCGGGCGAAGCGTGGCTTGTGGGCCCGCCCGATTGGGAGTCGGGCGAGGCGGAGTTCGGGGCCCGCCCGACTGGGGGTCGGGCGGGGCGGAAGTTGTGGGCCCCGGCCGACTCAGGGTCGGACGAGGCGGAGTTCGGGGCCCGCCCGACTGGGGGTCGGGCGAGTCGGAGTCTGTGGACCCCACCCAACTCGGGGTCGGGCGGGGCGGAAGTCGTGGGCCCTGGCCGACTCAGGGTCGGACGAGGCGGAGTTCGGGGCCCGCCCGACTGGGGGTCGGGCGAGTCGGAGTCTGTGGACCCCACCCAACTCGGGGTCGGGCGGGGCGGAAGTCGTGGGCCCCGGCCGACTCGGGGTCGGACGAGGCGGAACTTGTATGTGCCCTCGGGGTCGGCCGTGGGCCCCTCGAGCGCTCTGTCGTCGTGTGCCTGTTCCTGTGGGCCCTACACAATTAAGCTGAGACGGTTAGCAGGATTAAGTATCCTAGATCAGGATACCCTGATTTGGGTATCCGTCAGTAGCCCCCGAGCCTGGGCGGCGGCCGGGGGTCGTGGTCGCCGTCGAGGCTTGTCGTTGTCTTTCCGAGGGTATTTTCGTACTACTCCTACCGGTGGGTGCGCGCGAGCGCACCCGCCGGGTGTAGCCCCCGAGCCTCGGTACAAGTGGTTTACTTGTGCCGAGGGTGACAAAAAAGGTTTTCCCGAGACCACGCAGTAGGTCATTGTTTGCGAATGCGAGCCCCCGAGTCCTCGCTCGATGCGCGGATCCGTCCGAGGGTCGTTTCGTCTTTTTGTTTCGTCCGTACCCGCGCGTCTTTACGATAAGACGGGACACGCATGAGCCGGCCACGTCATTCCTCGATGGTTCGATGCGTGGTGCTCGTTTAAGCTGCAAACGGGTGTGTCCGAGTGAAGGCCTCGGCTTGCCCTTCGCGGGGGTCCGATTGAGACTAGCTGGAGTCGGCCTCATTAAGATCCGAGTTCCTGCCTTTTTCGATCGCCGACTCCTTTCGCTCGGAGTCAGTGGGCTTGATGCCCTCCCTCGATGGGAGATCAAGGTCGAGGTTTTTTAGACTCGGACTCGGACGCTACCGTCAGAGGCCCATTGTACTATGGTGTACGGGTTGCGGTCGCTGGGGACCCCTCTTTGGTGGCCCCTCACTTAGTTTTGCCCTCGAGCGGCCGTTCGAACCCTTTCGCGGGGCCGGCCTTCGAACTCCTGGGCCGGAAACTGGGCCGTCGGGGCGTTTTCAGCCCCTAGCCTTTATTACCTGTGGGCCCGGCCGGGATTCCAAGCCCGCCTGGGCCGTCATCGTGCGTCGTGGAGACGCGACGGTTCGCCTTCCGCGCGGATCGAGGCCACGATCTGTCTTCATGCGGTAGTGGAGCGGGCCATGATGGCGGTTTTTAAGGCACCTGCACCTGTTAGATCGAGAAACAGGGGAGGCGCGGGGAACGATGCGTCGTGTGGACGCGATAACTATAAAAAGGGGGATGAGCCCAACCTCATTTGTCTTACCAGGTTTTCGCGACCTTTCGCATCCATCGCCGCTCGCCTTAGCGCAAACCGCTTCGTCTTCCTCGCCTCGCTCGCTTTCCAACCTCCCTTCGTTTCGCCGTCGCTCCGCGTCCCTCGCCCGCATTCGCCATGGCGGATTGGAACCGGTCCAACAGCACCAAGGGGAACCTCGATGCCCTGGTTGCGCGCGGCCTCCTGATGCCTCTCACCGCGGAGCGGGAGTGGCTGGTACCCGGGGAGGAGAGGATCCCATCGCCGCCGGACGGCTACATTGTATCCTTCCGCTCCTTCCACGAGCGCGGCTTCGGCATGCCGCCTCTTCCCTTCCTCCGCGGCCTGCTTCACCACTACAAGTTGGAGCTGCAGCACCTCAACCCCAACTCCATCCAGCACATCTCCGCCTTCGTCGCCTTGTGCGAAGGTTTTTTGAAGATTCGCCCCCATTTCCACCTTTTCAAGTACTTCTTCACCCTCGCGCTCCAGACCAAGAAGGACGCGGAGGGGAATCCACGCGCCGTCCCTATCGGCTGTGCTAGCTTCCGGCTCCGGAGCACCCGGGCCCGCGAGTACATCACCATGGCCATCACCGACACCAACAAGGGCTGGCATGAGAGGTGGTTTTACCTCAAGAACACCGCGCTCGCGCCGCTCCCGGAGTTCACCGGGCGCCTGATCGAAGAGGCGCCCGAGTGCTGGGGTTGGGGGCCGGCCGCCCCTGACAAGAAGAAGTTGGCCGACCTCTTGGGTACGATCGACAAACTCAAGAGGGGCGGCGTTGCGGGCGTCGGGGTCATCGGCGCCTACCACGTCAGGAGGCTTGTGCCGCTCCAAGACCGGCGCCTCCCCATGTGGGAGATGGGCCGCGACTTTGCGTGGAAGGGGACCTGCATGGTGGACCCCCACGCGGAGCCACGGATTTCCGTCCGAGAGCTGAAGGCCCGGCTCTCGGAGGCGATGGGGAAGACAGCGGCGGATTGGGATAGCTTTGACTATCCGATCCCGGGCCACCCGCCGATGCTTCCGGAGCAGGGGGCCCTACAATTCGTAAATTTTTCGGTTTGGTTTCGATCCCGATTCGGCATTGTTTCGATTTTCCCGATTTTTCGCTTATACACTTTTTCTTGGATTTAGACTGGCGTCGCCTTCCTTCCTTCTGCCGCCCCTCTTCCCGAAGTCTACGACGCCGTCCGCGCGAGCAACAGGGAGCAGGCGGAGCGGCAGAAGGCCCGCAAAGACCGCGAGGACGCCAAGAAGGCGAAACGGGTGAAGAGGGAAGAGGAGAAGAGACGGCGTCGCCGCCGAGGCGACGTGGTCTCCGACTCCGAGGACGACGACGACGACGATGATGACGACGGCGGTGACGACGAGGGCGGCGATGACGGCGCCGACGACGACGATGACGACCAGGTCGACTGGGATCGACTGGAAGGTCGCTCGCCGGGTCCCAACGTCGCCGGCGCTTCAGGCAGTGGGGGCGCGGCAGGCTATTCGCAGCCGGCGGCTCCCCCCGCCTCCGTGGCTCTCACCCTCTCCCCCGCGAGATTGCTTCCCGTGGCGACGGCCATGGCGGGGCCACTAATGGCATCGGCCGCCGCGACGACATCGGTTGTGGTGACCGTGCCATCGGCGGCGACGAGCTCGGCGGTGGCCGCGGCGGCGACGGCATCGACGAGCGCCTCGACTGCGGCCCCTCCCACGACCACGTCCACCATGATCACCACGCTGCCACCCGCCGCGATGATGACGACCGTGGCGTCCCCCACGGCCCCGTCGGCCGTGGTGACTTCGGCATCCGTGACGGCGGCGGCGACCGCGGCGGCGTCCATGGCAGCTTCTGAAGTTTCGCCAGCCGTGGCGACCGTGGTGGCAACGGCTGCCGCCGTCTCCGCGACGGCGACATCCTCGGCTCTGCCAGTCGCGGTGACTCCTTCGCCCGAGTCGGCGGGGACCGCCGCCGTCCCCGCGACGGCGGTTTCGGAGGCGATCGCCGCGGTGATGACCACGGCGCCTTCTGCGGGGACGACGGCTGCGGCGGCGAGTGCCCTCTCGGGCAAGAGGGCGCGTGATGAGGCTGGGTCGTCCGCCGGCCCGACCCCGAAGCGTCAGCCATTCCGGTTAGTACTTGACTTCGCTGCGTTTCTTTTACTTCTTTATTTCGTTCGCTAATTCTCTTTTATTTCAGGGGTCCGCTGCAGGTCCTGCCACGGAAGCAGCTACTCCGGTCCTCAGGGGTTCTGGGGACGGTGCCCGGCTTGGCGGCGAGCGCGGCGGCGCCGGCGGCAAGCGTGGCGGCGCCGGCGGCAAGTGTGGCGGAACTGGCAGCGAGCATGGCGGCTCCGGCGGCGAGCATGGCGGCGCCGGCAGCAAGCACGGTGGCACCGGCGGCGAGCACGTCGGCAGAGGCGGCTGCAGTGGTCGCCGCGTTGATGGAGACGGGCAGCTCCGTGCTGTCCGGGCCGTCGAGGCCTCGTCTGAGCTCCACCACGCCTCCGCAGCCGCAGTCGACTTCGGGTGCGCCCACGGACGTCGATGTCCTGCGCGTCCAAGGGCCCGATGGACAGGAGCGGGTCCTCAACGAGCCGGCGGAGCGGCAACTCTGGGGCGTGCTTGGCCAGAATCAGGGCCAAGCCATTCATGCTCTGGAGACCGCGCTTCGCGCGATAAAGGCGATGGGGGCCCCGACTCAGGTGCGTACATCCTCACTCTTTCGCAGAGTCTTTTTCCCGCTTTTGTTTTGCTTATCCCTCTTCGTTGTCTCAGGAACTGTCCAAGTTGAGTCGGGCCAAGTCGAACTGCATTCGCTTCCAAGAGAGCGAACGAGTTCGGCTTGATGAGGAGGGGCAGGCCGTGGTGGAGCAGGCCACACAGGCCATGCGGGAGGCCGACCAGGCCAAGCTGGCGCTGGCCGGGGCAGAGGAGAGAGCGACCGCCGCCGAAAAGAGGGCCGAGGAGGCGGAGAAGAGGGCCGAAGCGGCGGAGAAGAAAGCCGAGAAGGCGGAGGAGGACGCGGCCAAGGCACGCGAGGCGGCCGACTCCGAACGAGTGCTTCGACGGACATCCTCCGAGTTGGTCTCCCAGCTCACCGCCCGGGTTGCCGGGTTGGAGAAGGAGGTTGACGGTAAGGTTGCTGTACCTCTGCCTTGATCCATTCGCCTCGTCGTTCGCTTGTTTGATTTTCTTGTTTATTTGGTTTTCAGCGCTCAAGGCGGACCTGGAGGTGGCGCGGGGCGAGAACACCCAGCTGGAGCGGCTGCGGATCGGCGCCGAGCTTCTCGTTGACGAGCTGCAGGTGCCACAGCCGGACGGGACCGCCACCCTGGAGGCGCGCCTGCTTTCCATCTCCAACCGCTTCGGTGCCCTCCGTCGTGAGAGCTTCGAGGCCGGAGTCTTCTGGACGTTGGTGATGGAGCAGACGCACTACGGCGATTCCCTCGACCTCGAGGGCTTGTCGCTGGGCATGGTGCCTGGCTTCTCCGATGAAGAGATGGAGGAGCTGAAGAAGAAGGCCGCGCCCGTCGCGGCGACGCTTGCCGGCCTCCTCGCCTCCTTCGCGTTCCCTCTGCCGTCGCCTCCGAGTGACGAGTAGTAGGAGATAGAGTAGTTAGTCGAGTTGGGCCGAGTGGCCCTCATGTAAATATAAAAAACTTGCCTTTAGTTAGACGAAACAAGTACTTCGTTCTTTAAATTTGTGTTCGTTCGAAACTTATTCGAAATTTTAAGTGTTTTTCCCTTCGTGACTTCCTCCTCTTTCAGACCGCTTGATTGCCTTGGACCTTTCATTCGACTGACTGGTAACCCAGGCCGCTCCTAGCCGCCGAGGCGTCAGAGTCCCGAGTCGGCCAGTCGGGTCGGCCGAGAGATCGTCGACGCTCAAGTTCTGTCCGAGTCGGACCTGCACTTAGGATTTTCATGTAAATTCCTTAGCCACGGACGCGTTGTCGGCGCAATTTTCGCTCTTGGCCTTGACGCTCGTTTGTCATGGGCATTTTGGATTTTACACGGCCTTTTTTGCGCGCCCGCCGGGTGGAGCCCCCGAGCCGTTAGGGTCGGGGATCGGCGGTCGGCAGGTCAGGACTTGTTGTGAATTTAAAAAAGACAGAAAGAAACGAACTTTCTTTTTATTTCGTTTGCATGTCTTTGAACGATACAAAAGGAAAAGGAGATACAAGCTAAGGGTAAAAACGACGTAGCTGGTCGATGTTCCATGCGTTGGCGAGTATGCGTCCGTCGGCGTTCTTGAGCTTGTAGGTTCCGGGCCGAAGCACCTCCGCAACGGTGTATGGTCCCTCCCACGGCGGAGTCAGCTTGTGCCGACCCTGATTGCCCTGCAAAAGGCGAAGAACGAGGTCGCCAACCTCGAAAGCGCGGCCTTTAACCTTTCGTTCGTGGTAACGGCGCAGCGCTTGTTGATACTTGGCGGAATGCAGGAGCGCGGCCTCTCGTGCTTCGTCGATCTGGTCGAGCGCATCCTCGAGGTAGCGCTCGTTGAGGTCCGGGTCAAACGCTTGCACCCGCGGGGCCCCATAATCCAGGTCAGTCGGCAGCACTGCCTCGGCTCCATACACCATGAAGAATGGAGTGTAGCCAGTGGCACGACTCGGCGTCGTCCTTAGGCTCCACAACACTGCATCGAGCTCTTTTGCCCACCGACCGGCAAATTTCTTGAGCTTGTTGAAGATTCTGGGCTTTAATCCTTGGAGGACCATGCCGTTTGCTCGTTCACACTGCCCATTCGTTTGGGGGTGAGAAACAGCTGCCCAGTCGACTCGGATGCCGTATTGATCGCAAAAGTTCAGGAATTTCTTCCCCGTGAACTGCGTGCCATTGTCAGTGATGATGGCATTTGGCACCCCGAATCGATGTACAATGTCGGTGAAGAACTTGACGGCTTGCGCCGAGTCAATCTTGCCGATCGGCCTGGCCTCTATCCACTTTGAGAACTTGTCAACGGCGACAAGCAAGTGGGTATAGCCTCCCGGTGCCTTTTTGAAGGGTCCAACCAGGTCCAGTCCCCACACCGCGAACGGCCAAGTAATAGGGATGGTTTGGAGGGCCTGAGCCGGCAGATGAGTTTTACGAGCATAATGCTGGCACCCTTCGCAAGTGCGCACCACTCGTTGGGCGTCGGCAACAGCGGTCGGCCAATAAAAACCGTGCCGGAACGCGTTGCCGACTAAGCTTCGTGGTGCAGCGTGATGGCCGCACGTTCCGCCATGGATATCCTGGAGTAGCTGCCTACCCTCGTCGAGAGGGATACAGCGTTGGAGGATTCCAGAGCGCCCTTTTTTATACAGCTCGCCGCCGACCATCGCAAATGTCTTGGCGCGCCTTGCGAGTCGGCGTGCCTCAGTGCGGTCGGACGGAAGCTGTTGTCGCAGGAGGTAGTCGATGAAGGGTTGCCTCCAGTCATCGCGGGACCCGGGGTCAGCCCCCGAGTCGGGCGAGGCGTCGCGGGGGTCGGCGGGAGCCCCCGAGTTTTTGTCGCGCTCGATGACCAAGGCCTCGTTGGCCTCAATCGGAGCCGGTTCTTGTGCTTGCTCTTTCGTCGGGTCGGCCGACGCAGGATCATTAATGGACGGCTTGTCTTGATCGCAGGCAAAAATGCCTGCCGGGATTACCTCCCGGTTTGATCCCAGCCTGGCCAACGAATCGGCCGTTTCGTTGTCCCGCCGAGGGACGTATTCAACCTGAAAACCATCGAATTTTTCTTCCAGACGGCGGATTTCGGCACAGTAGGCCGCCATCTTGGGGTTAGTGCAGGTGGACTCATTCATGACCTGGTTAACAACGAGCTGAGAGTCGCCAAAGGCTTCGAGCCTACGGACTCCTAACTCGACAGCTGCTTTCATGCCGTTAAGCAGAGCTTCGTACTCGGCTACATTGTGTGATGCTGGGAAATTGAGCCGGATGACATATTGCATTCGCACACCTCTCGGAGAGATGAGCAGCCACCCACTCCCGGCACCCCTTTTTGTGAGAGAGCCGTCAAAAAACAGCCGCCAACATCCCTTTTCGACAGGAACTATGGGCAACTGAGTTTCGGTCCACTCGGCGATGAAATCTACCAGGGTATGTGATTTTACGGCAGATGGGTGCGTAAATTCTATTCCCTGATCCATTAATTCTAACGCCCATTTAGAAATTTTGACCGACACCTCCGGATTGCCTAGAACCTCAGCAAGGGGGAAGAGGAGACGACGGTTACCGGATGGGCGTCGAAGTAGTGACGGAGTTTGCGCCGAGTGATGACCAGCGCGTATATCACCTTCTGGATCTGCTGCCACCTTGTCTTGCAGTCGGAGAGGACCTCGCTGACGAAGTACACGGGCCGTTGTACCTTGAGCACCTTGCCCGACTCCGTCCGCTCCACCACCAGGGCGGTGCTGACCACCTGCGTTGTCGCCGCTATATAGAGCAACAAGGGCTCCTTCTCGGTCGGAGAGGCGAGAATCGGGGCGCTAGAGAGTCTGGCCTTGAGATGATCAAGAGCCTCTTGTGCCTCGGCTGTCCAGACGAAGTTGTCGGACTTCTTGAGGAGACGATAGAGTGGCAACCCCTTTTCCCCGAGTCGGGAAATGAATCGACTGAGTGCGGCTAAGCAGCCGGTCAGCTTCTGTACGCCTTTCAGGTTTTTGATCGGCCCCATCTTCGCGATGGCTTCGATTTTTTCTGGGTTGGCTTCGATGCCGCGTTGTGAAACGCAATATCCCAGGAGCATCCCTTTTGGGACCCCGAAAACGCATTTCTCGGGATTGAGCTTAATGCCATTCTCTCTTAGCCGTTGGAACACGGCGTTGAGATCGGCGACTAAGTCGTCGGTTCGCATGGATTTGACTACGATGTCATCCACGTACGCTTGCACGATCCGTCCGATGAGATCACCGAAACACTTGATCATACAACGTTGGTAAGTGGCGCCGGCATTCTTTAACCCAAACGGCATTGTAACGTAACAATATGAGCCGAAGGGAGTGATGAACGCCGTTGCCTCTTGATCACCGATCTTTAGTGGGATCTGGTGATAGCCCGAGTAGGCGTCTAGGAAACACAGGGTTTCGCACCCTGCGGTCCAGTCAACAATTTGGTCGATGCGTGGCAAAGGAAACGGGTCCTTTGGGCATGCCTTATTGAGACTTGTGTAGTCAACACACATCCTCCATTTCCCATTTTTCTTTTTAACAAGTACAGGATTGGAGAGCCACTCGGGGTGATACTTTTCTTTGATGAAGCCGGCGGCAAGGAGCTTTGCCAGCTCGTCGCCTATGGCTCGGCGCCTTTCCTCGTCGAATCGGCGCAACCTCTGCTTGACCGGTTTCGATCCCGGTTTGATGTTGAGGGAGTGCTCGGCGATTTCCCTTGGAATCCCTGGCATGTCCGAGGGTTTCCACGCGAAGATGTCCTTGTTGGCGCGAAGGAAATCGACGAGCGCGCTTTCCTATTTGGCAGAAAGGGTCGCCCCGATGATGACCGCCTTCCCCTCGGGGTCGGACGGGTCGAGGGGAACCTTCTTGGTGTCCTTGGATGGCTCGAACGAGCCGGACGCCTTCTTCGGAGTCGGCGTCTCCTCGGACTCCACGCTGGCGACCTCCGGGAGGTCGGGCTTGTTGATGAGCGCCGCTGCCAGCTCACAGCACTCTACTTCACACTCGTAAGCACGTTGAACAGACGTGCTCACGGTGATGACACCTCTCGGCCCCGGCATCTTGAGCTTGAGGTAGGTGTAGTTGGGGACGGCCATGAACTTCGCGTAACATGGCCGACCAAGGATCGCGTGGTACGCGCCGGGGAAGTCCACCACGTCGAAGGTGAGGACCTCTGTGCGGTAGTTGATCGGCGTGCCGAAGGTGACGGGCAAGTCGATTTGCCCGAGCGGCATGGCCGTCTTTCCGGGCACGACCCCATGGAAGGGTGCGCCCGAAGGTCGGATGCGAGAGCGACTGACTCCCATGGCATCGAGGGTCTCTGCGTACAAAATATTTAAGCCACTACCACCATCCATCAATACCTTGGATAGGCGCTTGTTGGAGACGATGGGGTCGACGACGAGTGGGTACCGCCCCGGACGCGGCACGTACTCGGGGTGGTCGCCGCGGTCGAAGGTGATGGCCGCCTCGGACCACTTGAGGAAGGCCGGAGTCGCCGGCTCGGCGGCGTACACCTCTCGGCGCTCCAGCTTCTGGCGCCGCTTGGAGGAGCTGACTCCTTCGCCTCCGAAAATCATGAGGCAGCCGGTGGTTTTCGGAAATCCACCGTCCGCCTCCTTGTCGTCCTTCCCGTCATCCCCGGGGTCAGAATCCTTGGGGTCGGACTTCTTTGCCTTCGCGCCCAGGAACTTCAGCATGAGCCCGCAATCCTTGAGGGCGTGCTTGACGGGGTAGGCGTGGTTGGGGCACGGCGCCTCCAGCATCTTTTCGAAATGCTGGTTCTTGCCGTCGTTGTCGACGGCCGGCTTCTTCTGCTTACGCTCGACGGCCGCGACGAGTGCGTCGTTGCGGCGTTGCTGATCGCCGCCCTTCTTCTTCTTCTGCTTTTGCTTCTTGTCGTGCGGGGCAGACGGACCCGCACCGGAACTCTCGTTCCGCTTTGCCTTGCCTTTAGTCCGGTGAAGGAGGGCATCGACCGCATCCTCACCGGAGGCGTAGCTGGTGGCCACGTCGAGCAGCTCCTTGATGGAGCGCGGGCTCTTGCGGCCGAGCTCATGAACGAGCCCTTCGTTGCTGGTGCCCGCGATGAACGCGGAGATCACCTCGGCGTCAGCGAGATTGGGTAACGCGTTGCATTGCCTGGAGAACCGCTTGATATAGTCCCTCAGGGACTCGTCGGCGCCCTGTCGGCAGTTCCGAAGGTCCCACGGGTTCCCCGGGCGCGCGTACGTGCCCTGGAAGTTGCCGATGAACACCTCCTGGAGGTCAACCCAATCCTGGATTGAGCCCTCCGGGAGATGCTCGAGCCACGTCCTGGCCGAGTCGGCCAAGAAGAGGGGGAGGTTGCGGATAATGAACCGTTCGTCGGTGGCACCGCCGGCCTGGCACGCCAGGCGGTAGTCCTCCAGCCACAACGCGGGATTCGTCTCCCCGTTGTACTTCGTGATATTGCTGGGCGGCCGAAACCGCTGGGGGACGGGAGCCCGCAAGATGGCGCGGCCAAAAGCCCGTGGGCCGGCCGGGACCGGAGCCCGAGGCTTGTCTTCCTCCGGGTCAAATCTCCCGCCACGCCGCGGAGCGTAGACAAAGTCCTCGGTTTCGCACCGTGGACCTCGCCCTTGCTCGCGGCGCCTTGCCCGCAGAATGTCGCGGGCGTCGCGGATCCTGCCGATCCGCTGATGGACCGGCGGCGCGTCCCCAGTCCCACTTTGCTCGGGGGTTTGGTGGACGGAACTTTCGGGTTGTGGCCGCGGCTTGCTTGGCGTGCGGTAGGAAACGCTGGATTCCCACCGCCGTGCAGCGGAGCTTTGCTCGCGCTCGGCCTGCTGCACCGCCGCCAAGTCCAGGAGGTCCTTGAGCTCCCCCTGGATTCTTCGCTGGTCCTCGTTGGACGGTTGCGGGAGCGCGCGCAAAAGTGTCGCAGCCGCGGCGACATTCTGGCTGGGCCTGGTGTATCTGGGCACGAGGTTGCCCGCCTCGGCCAGAATCCGCTGCCGGGCTTCGCGCCCATGGGCACGCACGCGTTCGCGCAGGGCCTGGCGCTGCGCCACCTCGTGTTCGAGCCGCTCGCGCTCCTCCTTGAGCCGCCGCGCGGCTTCTGCGAGCTCGTGTTGGCGTTGGAGCAGACGCTCCAGGTCATCGCCCTCCCGGAGGTCGGCGCTCGCCGGAGGGGTTTCATGCTGCGCCTGTGTCACAAGCAGGGGCGCGGCTTCTGCGGCCGCTCCGGCGTCCGCCGTCGTCGCGGCCGCTGCAGGGTCTGGCTGCGCCGCCACGTCGTGAACGTTGCGGCGGCTACCTCCGCCGGCTTCCACCACCATGCACTCGCGCGAAGGGTGGTGACTGCCGGCGTCGGAGTCGTAGTCGAGGAGGTCATCCTCGTCGCTGTCGTAGTCGTACTCCGCCATACCCACGAGCTCCGCGCCCGCGGACATGGCGAGGGTGAGGGCCCTTTGTGGGGGTGCCGGCGGTTCGACGCGCGAAAGCCCCCCATCCCGGACCACGATGAACTCCAGGCTCCCGAAGTACACGAGAGCGCCCGGAGCCCAATCGATGTCGTGGCTCGCCATCAACTGAAGATGTCAAACGCGCTGAGGTCCCCTTCCTGGCGCGCCAACTGTCGGTGTTAAGAAACCGGCCGACAAGTAAATTTGTAACTACGGCGCCTAACAGTCTTCTATGATGGTGAGGGTTTTGCGAGAGAGGCAAGGTTTATACTGGTTCAGGCAATCGATGCCCTACGTCCAGTTCGTGGGTGGTTCGTGTTTCGACTTGCAGAGGGGAACTACAAGTGTTGACGAGGGAGGAGAAAGACTCCAAGCCTCTTCGTGTGTATCTCTATGTCTGTGTGTGTTGTCTATCTCTGTTCGGACCCTCCTCCTCATGCTCCCAGCTCTCCTTTTATAGTCAAGGAGTGAGCCGGTTTACAAATGGGAACGGGGCTTTCGAGTTGTGGGCAGCGCGGCTACGCGCCGCACTAGTCTGATCCCTAGCCGCTACTGTGGCTCTAGTCAGGCGGCGTCCTGTCAGCCTGGTCGCCGGGCAGGTGGTCGAGATGTCAACCCAGACTGTCGCGGCCGTCTTGTCACCGGTCCGGTCTTCGTCCCTGTTCAGGGTGATGATGATGCCGTAGCCATCCCGCTGCTGTACTCGAGGTGTCAGGCGGCGCCGCGAGATGGGACGGGTGTCACTGTGCAGGTCAGATCGCGTGCCTGCAAGTATATGAGTTGCTGAGTAGAGTTAAGGCTCCCCAGCTACTCGTCGTAAATGCCTGTCCTCCTTGCCAGAGGAAAATCTTCTCGACGAAGTCTCCCAACTCGGGGTCGGGCGAAGCGTGGCTTGTGGGCCCGCCCGACTGGGAGTCGGGCGAGGCGGAGTTCGGGGCCCGCCCGACTGGGGGTCGGGCGGGGCGGAAGTTGTGGGCCCCGGCCGACTCAGGGTCGGACGAGGCGGAGTTCGGGGCCCGCCCGACTGGGGGTCGGGCGAGTCGGAGTCTGTGGACCCCACCCAACTCGGGGTCGGACGGGGCGGAAGTCGTGGGCCCCGGCCGACTCAGGGTCGGACGAGGCGGAGTTCGGGGCCCGCCCGACTGGGGGTCGGGCGAGTCGGAGTCTGTGGACCCCACCCAACTCGGGGTCGGGCGGGGCGGAAGTCGTGGGCCCCGGCCGACTCGGGGTCGGACGAGGCGGAACTTGTATGTGCCCTCGGGGTCGGCCGTGGGCCCCTCGAGCGCTCTGTCGTCGTGTGCCTGTTCCTGTGGGCCCTACACAATTAAGCTGAGACGGTTAGCAGGATTAAGTATCCTAGATCAGGATACCCTGATTTGGGTATCCGTCAAAAACGGTCGGAAACGATCGAAAAATACTGTTATCATTTCCTAACCATATTATTTAGTCGAAAGCGGAATCGGAATCGATAACCTCGGAAATGGAAACGATACCGAAAAGTCGGGATATCGAAAGTGAAACTATCGGAATGCAAATATGTCGATAACGGTCGGAAGCCGATAATTGCGATCAAAAATATCGAGCTCTAATATATATGATAAACTACTAATGGCATGTGTTCATGAAACCACTCAACAAATGATTAAATAAACTTAAAACTAATATGTTAATATTGTCCTAATTAAGTGAATGTAATGAGGCGTTCGTGCACATGGCAATCAATCAATCATGACAGAGGTAGGGTTATAATTGGATAGAAATCAGGTCAATCACTACCATGCCAAAATCAGTGACTATTTACAAGTGAGTCCATTATTTCTACATGAGGTAGTTGGGCTTGACACTTAGGCTAGCTAGTTGAGTCAAGGAAAAATTTCAGCTGCGACTATTGTATACGGTATTTCAACGGAAAATTCGAGTTAATACGACATTCCGTTTATTCGATCAAAAATTCTCTCTATCATTTCCACTTTCATTTCCGTATAGATTTTCCCGTTTTTATTTCCGTTTCTGTATTTCTCATAATTGTTTTTCCCATTTCTTGTTTTTCCGGAAACGATCGCCGGTAATCGGGAAATTCCGTCACCATTTTCATCCCTACTAATCATGCTATAAATAATGGAGACATATCCGTCGTGTAGACACCCTCCATGTACTCCATCACCATCACATCTTCATGATTAAATAATCTAATCAGCGTCCTTCCCAAACTGAATAAAATATTCCTTTATCCGGCCAGATTACTTGAATAAAACCGAAGGTGGGGCTGCAGCCCCCGGGCGAGCCACTGAGCACGGCGACGCTTCCGAGCACTGCTCTTCGTGTTCCGCAACAAGCGCCGCGCTGACCACCGTCGGGGTTGCGGCGATGTACAGCAGGAGTGGTTCCCTTGATCTCAGGGCCACCAGAACTGGAGGTGATGAGAGGTAGCGCTTGAGCTCTTGCAACACGGCATCTGCCTCCGGAGTCCAATGAAACCTATCGGATTGCTTTAGTAACTTGAACAACGGGAGGGCTCGCTCGCCGAGTCTTGCAATGAAACGGCCGAGCGCAGCCATGCACCCTGTCAGTTTCTGAATGTCCTTGAGTCAGGTGAGCGGGCGCATGTCTTCGATGGCCTTGATCTTGTCCGGGTTGGCCTCGATTCCCCGGTGCGAGACTAGGAAGCCGAGGAGCTTTCCTCCCGGGACCCCGAACACAAACTTCGCCGGGTTGAGCTTTACGCGCTTGTCGCGCAAGTTGCTGAAGGTTTGTTTGGGATCATCTCAGAGTCTCGCGCTTGTATGTCTTGATAACGATGTCGTCGACGTAGGCCTCTATGTTCTTTCCGAGCTGCTCGCCGAGGGTTTCCCTCATGGCTCTTTGGAATGTGGCGCCTGCGTTTTTCAATCCAAAAGGCATTGTGATATAACAATAACACCCTGCCGGGGTCATGAAGGCCATTTTTTCTTCATCTTCCCTAGCCATGGGGATCTGGTGATACCCTGAATTCACATCTAACATACAGAGCAAGTCGCAACCCGCGGTTGAATCGACTACTGTGCCTATACGTGGCAAAGGGAAAGGGTCCTTGGGGCAGGCCTTGTTGAGGTCGCTGTAGTCAATGCACATGCGGAGCTTCCCATTGCTCTTCGGAACCACCACCGGGTTTGCCAGCCAGTTGGGGTGAAGAACCTCTCGTATGAGGCCTGCCTCCAGGAGTCGACGGATTTCCTCTCGTATGAAGAGTTTGCGCTCCGAAGCTTGCCGCCGGGCCTTCTGCTTGACTGGCCGCGCAGCAGGGTTCACCTTCAGTTAGTGCTCGATCACCTCCCTTGGTACCGGGCATGTTGGACGGCTTCCATGCGAAGATGTCCACGTTGTCCCGCAGGAAGGCGACGAGCGCGATTTCCTATTTGGGATCAAGACCAGCCTCGATCGTGACCGTCTTGGTGCCCTCGGCATCAAGGGCGACTTACTTGGTCTTCACCGTCTCGACGATCGACAGCTTCGGGCGCTTGAACGGGCCCTTGGGCATACGCGGTGCGTCGTCGGAGTCGAGATTCTCCTCCGTCACCTTATCCGCCACGAGGATCAACTCGGTGCATGTGATGGCGCTTTTGTAGTCCGCCCGCACCGTGATGACGCCTTTGGGCCCTGGCATCTTCAATGTGAGGTAGGCGCAATGATCTCTTGCCATGAACCTGCTTAGTGCCGGACGCCCGATGATGGCATTATATGATAGATCAATGTCCGCCACGTCGAAGATCACCCTCTCCATTCGGAAGTTGTCCTTGGTGCCGAACGTGACCGGGAGTGTCACGCGCCTAGGCGGCTGCGCTCGCCCTGGGAGAACTCCGTGGAAAGGCCTAGATGGTTCCAAGTCAGCCTTGTCGCCTTGCAGCATCTCGTAGACCTTGGGGGTGATCAAGTTGATGCTCGCGCTACCATCCACCAGCGTGCGAGAAATCTTCTTATTGCTCACCACTGGAGCCATAATCAGTGGAAGCCTCCCGTCTGAGTTGTCTGGGCCGACCAGGACGCTTGCGTCAAACGTGATTGGAACATCTGACCATTTGACAGAGCACACCGGTAACATGCCAGTAACATGCTTAGGGCGGACACTTCCCGTTGAAGAAGCTTCACTTTCCGCTTGGAGGTGATCGCCAAGGAACCGTCGCAAATGACCGCAACTGTGTCCTCGTGATCCTGGAACAAGAGCGCTTCCTCGTCGTCGTCCCCACGAGAAGCCTTCTCATTTCCCGCGCGTTCTTCCTTGCGCTTCATGTGCTTCTCCGCGCTGGAGAGGATGTACTTGCACTCTGTCTGGTCGTGAAAGGTAGAGTTATGGAAGGCGCAAAACTTCCCCTTGGGAGGGAGTTTGTCACCCTCCTTCTTTTCCTTCGGGGACGGCGTGGGCCTCGCGACCTTGGCGCTCGACCCTGCCATTGCGAGCACCTCGCCTGCCTTTCGCTTCTTGGAGAGTTTCTTCCTTTTGCTCTTGGACAGCGGGCGGTCTTCATCCTCGTCTTCCCTTTCGGGGGCCGCATCGTAGCACGCTTGCGCTTCTTGGCGACGCGCACACTTGTCGACCAATCGGAAGAGTTCGACGACGGTTTGGGGCTCGTGGACCCCGAGTTCGCCCAACACTTCCTTGTCGCGGATACCGTGGGCAAACGCCGAGATGACCCGCGCCGGGTCGATGATGGGGATGGTGTTGCGGACATGGCTGAAACACTACACAAACTTGCGCAACGGCTCGTCTTTCCGCTGGATGACCTTGTCAAGGTCGATTTGCATCCCTGGGCGTTTGGAGGTGCACTGGAAGTTGACAAGGAAGTCGCGGCACAGGCCCTTCCATGATTTGACCGACTCGGAGGGCAGGTTCATGAACCACGACCGGGCCGAATCCTTCAGCGTGAGGTGGAAGTAGTTCGCCATCACATCCTCAGAGCCTCCAGCCGCGCGCACCGGGGTGGAGTAGATCTGCAGGAACTCGGAGGGTGGCGCCGTCCCGTCGTAGCGCTCCGGGATGTCCGGGCAGAGCTTGTTGGGCCATGTCACCTTGCGCAACCGTTTGGACAAGGCGGCGCACCCTCCCGAGAATGCAATGGCTCGCCCTTCATGTGACACCCAGGTGTCTCTTATATTTTCCTACTCTGCTAGGAAATCAAATTGAGCTAAATATATGCATAGATTAAATTAGTTCATAAAAGAAATGGTGAGAGAATGTAAATTTGAGTGAAATTTACAAAGGAAGTTAAATTTGAACGTGACATGGCACCATTAAAAATTTATGGGAAAGATAACAGTTAAATAAAAATCTCCTAAAAAAATCCCAGAAACAGTTGCATTTGGGAACCCATTCAAATAAATGAGACAATCTTAAATTTTAAACAAATAGTGTGAATTTCAAATTTAAATTCCTAAGAATGTACCTCAAATAAAGTTGAAAAATATGATGTACAAATATTCTAGAACCTACAGGAAAAATTTGGTGAATTTTGGACATTGTTTAACCCTTCAAATAGAATTTACAAGAGAGGAGAAGAATTCATCATGCGCTGGCTGAGGACCAAACCCCGTCGCCAGACTCCTCTTCCTTCGCTCTCCTTCAGTCAGTCTGTTCCTCGCTCACTTCCTGCTCTATACACCGAACGCACCATCGCCATGGCCGCCTCCAAGTGAGCTCAAGCTCACTGCCACCACAAGCACTCCCTGAGCCAACTCCCAACAGCAAAAGGGTGCGCAAGAAGGTCTTGAAGCTTTACCCTAACACAAACTTTGGATTCCTACACCATCGCGCGAGATCGAAGGAGAATTTTAATGGTGGCCGTCAAGTGACCTACTTCGGTTTCGCCGTAAAATTCTTCATCTCCGGTGAGCAATATTGCAATTCCTCACATTTGAAGCTTCCTATCCTACTTACTCATCCATTTGATTCGTCTATTGTTCAATTCCACCACCTAAACCGGTTGATTTCGAGGATTTCGTAAATAATTCGAACTTGCTCATAAATTGTACAAACTTCAAAAATCTATATCTGGAGTTATAGATGTCCAAAAATTGCAAACTAAATTGTTTTGTGTTCCTCTCACTAAGATCTATCGAATGCTACCTTAGTGGAACATTTTTCATGTGTAGTTTTTCCTGAACAATTGCTACAACTTAAACCCTAAATAATTCATAGTAAATTAAATATAACTCAGACAAATGTGAAATTAGTCTTGATCATCTTCTTTTGACATACCCTGTTCATAGAGATGAACCATGTCAATTATCTCTATAAGAAACTTTAGTTATGAATTTTTATTTGATAAACTTGTCATCTTTTTAATAAGTAATCTACTAATAATTAGACCTTAATCTTCTGCATGTGTGCCACTTAGGGTATGACCAATCACCAACAATTCTGGTTTGGTCAGACAAGCTTTAGGAAATTCCTTAGGAATTTATTTCTTTCCTAGCCCTATGTTAATAATTGAGTTATTTCTTTTAATCAGAAATTAAGGATAATTTGTAATTGGTTCTGTTTTAACATGTTTAGATATCTAGTAAGTAACTCATGATCAGTAGTGACATGATCAGTAGTGACATAGGACCCATTTACATGTTGATGTGAATAGGTTTGATGCTAATTTGAACAAATTAATTATAAAATAATCATGCTTCATGGGAGTCCATGAAGGAAATGACTCAAATTAATTCCAAATTAGCAAAATCAGAAATATGTATCACTTTGAAATGAACTCAAATTCAAATCATTCCATGCATGCCATATCGACTCCATTATATGTTGTTTCAATCGAACATCTTGCATGTATAGGTAACGAAGAAGTTGAAGTCAAGGAAGATCTTCAACAAGACAATACCGCACAGGACCGTGGAGCCGAAGCGACTAACTTAGAGGTTGAAAACCCAGGCAAGCCCCAGTTCATTCCAAACCCTGTTTGCAAACTTTCTTTTCTAGAGATCATAATATATTAAGTTAGAATGAATTGTGCACTTAGGTTGTAGGAGTTGTTTGAAACACAATTGCATACTCCCAATTGACCTATTGTTGAGACGAGTCCATACTAGAGACTCGATAGGAACTGCTATGCTTAATATTAGGGTTAGCATTGATGTATGTTGAGAATGTTTTTGATGGTTGAGACCGGGCAGGATGAAATATACATGTATAGGTGGTAGCAACACATGGAGGTGTTGGCTACTGTAGCCCTGCCTAGTCGATTAAGGACCGATTCGATGTTGGCCCCTTGATCAAGCATTGAACAGTACCGAGTACATACTAGTGTATGGGAACTAGCAAACTGATGTAGCAGGTATGGTGGCATCGTTAGTAGGTACCCAGTACACTGGTTGAAAGACACGCTGGGCGTAGTTGGACAGGTCTAGACTACGACGGTAGTGAGACGCTGCCCAACTCGGTGAGATTGGACCCAGCCTTGGTGTTTACTATCTTGTGAAAGGTTGCCATATGTGACCTTTGTGGTGCATGTATGTCGTGTATCTCGGTCTTTCCCAACTGTTGTAAATCGATTGCAATCGCTGTCCCTCGCAGAAATGAGTATTGCTTGTGATTTGCGCCTTTATGAAGCACACATGAGACTGGATAATGATAATTATGTTGGAATATTCATGAGTACTTATTCTGGTATTACCATTATATTGTTTTCATATATGCTATGTACAATATTGTGTTTTACTTACCACATTTACAATTATGTTTAATGAAGATAAAAGGTGGCTAAAATCTGATAGCAACACTTAGGCAATGCTTAAGTGCGAGTCTTTTAAATTGCAACCATCCTGTTTGACCTTGTGCATAAGTTGGGTGTCATTTGACGGGTCAGACTTGCTGAGTAATTCGTACTCAGGCTTTGTGCCATTGTGGTTTTTTTTTTAGTACCGACGTGGACCTCCCGGAAGGAGTGCTTCCGTGGGACGTGCAAGTCCCCGAAGGCTGGACCGCTCATTGGGAGTCAGACACGCCGCCGCAGTGAGGTGTTGCTACAGTGATAATTCGAACGGGCTCGGATTATCACTCTTGCTGTATCGTTGAGGGTTAGACAGAACTCTTGTGTATCAAACATGTTTTTAAACTTATTGTTTACGCTTCAGCTACCCTGTAATATGTCCGCTACACTCTGAACCCTTCTTGTAATAATAATAACGTAAAATGTTTCGCAAGTGTTGGTATTATCTCGTGTCTGGTTAAACAGCAACGTGGGACAATGATCCTGTGGATCTGACTGTTAGAGCTGGCATCAGAGCTGGTCCAAGATAATACAAACACTTTAACGCCGTATTTTGAAAACTACGACATACGGTTAGGAGTACGTTAGTATTGCCCATATAAGAATGTTAGATTCAGGTGACAGAGTCTTGACTGAAATGATTGTTTCTTTTTCTTTCTGAAATGTCATCGCCTATGATGAAGAGGTAAGAAATGTGGAGGCATAGGTCGTTGACAGCATAGCCATTTTGTTGTTTTTGTTGGTGAGGCATGGATCGTTGATTGCATGGCTGTTTTGTTGTTTTTGCTGGTGAGGCATGGTGTCACTTCACGTCATGGCCATTTTGGTTGTTTATGAATCTTATGCAGGTACCCTAACCACGATAGAGGTTACACCGTTTGATAATCTAACACGGTTCAGAGCCGAATGTGTCACCGAATTTACGTATGGCGGCATAATGGCATTATTTTCCTTTTGGTGAGGAATGAATAATTAGGTTAAAAATGTTGTATCATAGCATTCTTAAGTTTCTAAACTAAAAGTTTGCCTCATCTGGATCACTCACCTTTGTATAAATTTGAAATTACAAACTTGAAAGAAATTGAAGTTGAAATGACCTATATCAACTCCATATGTACTAGGTCTTCTTCTGTCCAGAATCTGTCCTGTTGTTGACTCAAGTTCAAAAATTCATAATCTGAGTTTCTCGGATCCAATGGAAGTGTTCAAATACTTGTTGGAAAGCCCTGCAATTGTAATTCACTTCCTGGTGGTTTCCAAAAAGTTTGGCACTTGGTGTCGTCTCTATGGCCAAAAGACTAAGTACCTGTCATCCTGTTTTCCAGCAGGAAGCAATCCATTCAAAAGTCCATAACTCCAGTTTTATCTGGAGTTTGGTCGAGTTTGAATACAATATGGAAATCTTGTGAAATCCTTTTTCATGTCCAAGTGGTCTCATAGGATTTCGAGTTCTGTTGTGACCAGTAGCTCAGAGTTACTGAGGCCCTGTTTGTTTCCCCCTCAGATTATATAATCTAGCTTATATAATCTATAAGCTGGGAGAGAGCAGCTTATGAGATTATGATAATCTGACATGTGAATTGCTATAATCTGACTATGATTTGAGATCTGTTTGTTTCAGCTTATAGATTATATGAGCCAGATTATATAATCTGGGTGTGAAACAAACAGGGCCTGAACTCATGTCAATCTGCTCATTCTAGGAAGTGGGTGACAGTGAAAAATTTGTAACTCGTGATTCTTTGAAGAATTAGTGGCAAATGAGTATTTTATGGAAATCCCTGGAAATTTACTTTCATTTCTTGGTGGTCTAATGTGCATTGGAATTTTGATTCATTCTGTAGAGCCAAATTACTAAGGTGCTGTCAGCCTGTTTAACTCTGCAGAAGTTTGAACTTTGAAAATTCATAACTCCAGTTTTGTTTGGGGTTTGATGGACTTTAAACCCAATATGGAAAGCTGGGAAAGTTCTCTATAACATGGTGATAAGAATCTGTTATGTACTTCTGTTAATTTGGTCGAAATTTGCATGTTTCTGACTGTTATACATTTAAGACCGATTTTGCTTGTAGTAGTCCTTTCCAATGTTGTTGCTCCTTGAAGCTGGAAAATATGAAATTCACCTTGGTTGAACTCTTCACATTTATGTCCTGTGTAATCACCTTTATATCTGCTTAGAAAGAGTTTGACTTATACAAACTTTGTCTTTGCAGAATGGTGAACACTCGCCGAAACGAAACTTTAGAGGGTTCACATTCGAGGAATAATGAGCCTCCCACTCTGGCTGAGGCTATTGCTGCACTATTTGCATCCCGTGTGGAAGAGTCTGAACTTCTTTGTCAAATTGTGCAGAATACGTTCCGCCCTAGTGGACGTCAAGCTCCTCATGATCAGCCAGACAATGCTCATACACTGATTATCTGGCAATTCATCCTCCGACGTTTGAGCGTGCCAGAGAGCCGCTGGATGCTGACAATTGTTTAAGGGTCACTGAAAGTAAGTTGGGTCTTTTACAATGTACTGAACAATAGAAGACCCTTTTCACTATACAACAGCCGTTAGGTCCTGCTAGCTCTTGGTGGGCCAATTATGAAGCTACTTTTCTGGCTGATTATCAAGTACCATGGAATGAGTTCAAAGCTGCATTCCGTGCTCACTTCATCCCTGCCGGTCTTATGCAAAGAAAGTTTCAGGAGTTCCTAGACTTAAAACAAGGAGGGAGGGGTGTCCTCCAGTATGCTGAAACTTTCAATCATCTTTCTCAGTATGCGAGTAGCTATGTGGATACTGATGAAAAGAAAAGAACTTCATTCCTTCGGGGCATGAATGCTAAGTTGAAGGAACGTCTGACCTGGCAGACCACAGTCCACAGGTACCTTCGATGATCTTGATAATGCTGCCATTGTCCAAGAAGACACTATGCGTCAAGTGGAGCATGAAGACCGTAAGAGAAAAGCTCCTGCCACTCCTTCTTCTGGACCATTACCTAAACATAGGCTGGTATATTCTTCACCTTCTGGACAACGCTTTAGGGCACTAGCACAGCAGTTTAAACACCCTCCTTATTAGCAGAATGTTCCTCAGGGACCTACTCAGCCACAACCCAATCAACCTCCACGTATTCAACCTGCTAATCGACCAAGCAACAACAATACCTACTTCAATTGTGGTCACACTGGTCATTTTGCTCAGGATTGCAAGTTACCTAAGGCTAACCCGCAGCAAGGTCAGTCATCTAATGTTCAGAAGAATACAGCACCACGTAAAGCTCAAGTGAATTACACTTCTGTTGAGGATATTCCACACGGAGAACCTGTGTTGATTGGTATGTTCTCGCTTTACCGTCAACCAGTTCTTGTTCTTTTTTATTCTGGTGCTTCGCATAATTTTGTGAGTCAGAAATGCATACAAAGGCATCATCTCTCAACCAGCACCAGTACATCTCCCTATATTGTTCACTCTCCTGGTGGTCAAATAGTGGCTAATCAAATAGTAAGCAAAATTCCGTTTGAGATGAATCAGAAAAGTTATCATGCGGACTTCGTCATGCTTAATGACCAAGAGATAGATCTGATTTGAGGCATCTCTTGGATGAAATTTCATAGAGCTATGTTGGACATTGCACCTCACATTGTTCATTTGAATTCTCCAATCCATGGCCGTGACTCGATTTCCTTGTCTTCTGATCTATCCCATAACCCCATCGTCCATCAACTGGAGAGAAAATCATTGGAAGATATTCCTGTTGTTCGGGAATTTCCTGATGTATTCCCAGAAGATATATCTGGCCTACCCGGCACTTCTCCAATTTCTCATCGACCATATAAGATGGCACCAAAAGAATTGGCTGAAATGAAGACCCAGCTAAAAGAATTACTTGAGAAGGGTTTCATTCTCCCCAGTTCTTCGCCATGGCTTTGTCCAGCTATTTTCGTGAAGAAGAAGGACAATACACTGCGTATGTGTATTGATTATCGGCCATTAAATAAAGTCACCATCAAGAATAAATATCCACTGCCTCAGATTGATATTCTATTTGACCAATTAGTTGGTGCTAAAGTCTTTTCCAAGATTGATCTCCGCTCTGGTTATCATCAGCTAAAAGTGCGTGCAGAAGATATACTAAAGACCGCTTTCTCCACCAGATATGGGCTGTTTGAATATCTGGTAATGTCTTTCAGGCTGACCAATGCTCCTGCTCATTTCATATATCTCATGAATTCAGTGTTCATGCCCGAGCTGGATAAGTTTGTTGTGGTCTTCATTGATGATATTCTGATTTTCTGTAAATCAGAAGAAGAACACACGGAACATCTCCGTATTGTTCTACAACGTCTGCGAGATCACAAATTGTATGCCAAATTCAGTAAGTGTGAATTTTGGCTAGACAATGTACCTTTCCTTGGTTATGTGGTTTCTGAAAATGGTATCTCTGTCGATCCAAGCAAAGTCCAAGATGTATTAGATTGGAAATCCCCTACATCAGTTTCTCAAGTTCGCAGCTTTTTGGGACTTGCTGGTTATTATCGACATTTCATTCCCAACTTCTCTCAGCTATCCAAGCCTATTACCCGGCTGTTGAAAAATGATGTGAAGTTCAAATGGGATGATCATTGTGAAGAAGTTTTTAGAATTTGAAAGAAATATTAACCACTGCTCCTGTGTTAGCTCAACCAGACACTACCAAGCCATTCGATGTGTATTGTGATGCATCGGAAATTGGACTTCGATGTGTGCTCATGCAAGAGGGCCGTGTTATTGCTTACGCATCACGACAATTGAGGAAGCATGAAGCGCATTATTCGACTCATGATCTTGAGTTAGCCGCAGTGGTTCTAGCACTAAAAATATGGCGCCATTACCTTCTTAGAAATTTGGTGCACATATATACAGATCATAAAAGCCACAAATATATCTTCACCCAATCTGATCTAAACATGAGGCAACGTAGATGGCTTGAGTTGATTAAAGACTACGAGTTGGAAATTCATTACCATCCTGGTAAAGCCAATGTAGTCACCGATGCACTAAGCCAAAAAGTGCAATGCAATAATTTGATGCTGGACTCTCTGGACAGCACTACTGAGGATGTTATCTCTGAGCCAAACCATCATGTCATGCTCAGCTTGGTCATTCACAATCTGGCTATTCAATATTCCATCCATGATGAAGTAATAATTGCTCAAAAGGATAATCGTGGAATGGACTGTATTTGGAATAAAATGAAAATTGGCAAGGCCAAATGTTTCCGACAAGACGCCAATGGTGTTCTATGGTTTGAACTTGCTCAGAAATTGCACAAACTTCAAAAATCTATATCTGGAGTTCTAGATGCCCAACAATTGCAAACTAAATTTTTTTTGTGTTCCCCTCACTGAGCTCTATCCAGTGCTACCTTAGTTGAACATTGTTCATGTGTAGTTTTTCCTGAATAATTGCTGCAATTTTTAAAAAGTAAATAATTCATAGTAAATTAAATAAATTTCAGAAAAATGTGAACTTAGTCTTGATCATCTTATTTTGACATGCCCTATTCATAGAGATGAACCATGTCAATTATCTCTATAAGAAACTTTAGTTATTAATTTTTCTTTGATAAACTTGTCTTCTTTTTAATAAGTAATCTACTAATAATTAGGCCTTAATCTTCTACATGTGTGCCACTTAGGGTATGACCAATGACCAACAATTCTGGTTTGGTCAGACAAGCTTTAGGAAATTCCTTAGGAATTTATTTCTTTCCTAGCCCTATGTTAATAATTGAGTTATTTCTTTTAATCAGAAATTAAGGATAATTTGTAATTGGTTCTGTTTTAACATGTTTAGATCTCTAGTAAGTCACTCATGATTAGTAGTGACATAGGAACCATTTACATATGGATGTGAATAGGTTTGATGCTAATTTGAACAAATTAATTATAAAATAATCATGCTTCATGGGAGTCCATGAAGGAAATGACTCAAATTAATTCCAAATTAGCAAAATCAGAAATATGTATCACTTTGAAATGAACTCAAATTCAAATCATTCCATGCATGCCATATCGACTCCATTATATGTTGTTTCAATCGAACATCTTGCATGTATAGGTAACGAAGAAGTTGAAGTCAAGGAAGATCTTCAACAAGACAATACCGCACAGGACCATGAAGCCGAAGCGACTAACTTAGCGGTTGAAAACCCAGGCAAGCCTCGGTTCATTCCAAGCCCCGTTTGCAAACTTTCTTTTCTAGAGATCATAATGTAGCAAGTTAGAACGAATGGTGCATGTATGTCATGTATCTCGGGTTTTCCCAGCTGGTGTAAATCGATTGCAATCGTTGTCCCTCACAGAAATGAGTACCGCTTGTGATTTGCGCCTTCACGTAACACACATGAGACCGGATAATGATAATTATGTTGGAATATTGATGTGTACTTATTCTGGTATTACCATTATATTGTTTTCATATATTCTATGTCCAATATTTTGTTTTACTTGCCACATTTACAATTCTGTTTAATGAAGATAAAAGGTGGCTAAAATCTGATAGCAACACTTAGGCAATGCTTAAGTGCGAGTCTTTTAAATTGCAACCATCCTATTTGACCTTGTGCATAAGTTAGGTGTCATTTGACGGGTCAGACTTGCTGAGTAATTCGTACTCAATCTTTGTGCCATTGTAGTTTTCTTCTAGTACAAACGTGGACCTCCCGGAAGGAGTGCTTTCGGGGGACGTGCAAGTCCCCGAAGGCTAGACCGCTCATTGGGAGTCAGACACGCCGCCGCAGTGAGGTGTTGCTACAGTGATAATCCGGATGGGCTCAGATTATCACTCTTGCTATATCGTTGAGGGTTAGACAGAACTCTCATGTATCAAACATGTTCTTAAACTTATCGTGTACGCTTCGGCTATCCTGTAATATGCCCGCTGCACTCTGAACCCTTCTTGTAATAATAATAATGTAAAATGTTTCACAAGTGTTGGTATTATCTGGTGTCTGCTTAAACAGCAACGTGGGACAATGATCCTGTGAATTCAGGACCCGAAAGATGCGACGTAGGTTTCGGACGCAGACTTCGCCCGGTGCCTCTCTTGATGCCGCTCCCGCGAGCGCGTCAGTATGCATCTTCACTTCCGTGGTGACGACCGTGCAGCGCCCGCCGGAGGTCGTTCGTGCCGCGTCGGGGGGTGGTTACGGAGTAGGAGAGGTCCCCTGAGCCCGTGTGGGTTCGCTCGGGCGACATGTAGGTAGGATCACCCGAGGAAGAGGTGGCCCGCAAACACGATGTCCGCGACTTCGACGCGGTTTGGCGTCAGGCCGCGTCCACCATCTTGGTGATGTCCCGAAGCCATGGTCCCTCCGGTGACTCCTTCGCAGGGAGGTGGCGTAGCAGCGGCCTCACCCGGTCCAATGCTTCTGGCGGTTTCACACCGTCAAAGGATAGTCGTCGTACCAGAAGGCGGCACCGTCCCCACCCTTGGGAGCCGGTGTATTTGTCGGACAGGAGCTGGGACCCCGTCCGGGAACGCGCACGGCACCGAGGCTGCGCGTCACCTCCGCTCGGCCGAGCGGGGTGATGCGGTCGCGAGCCCTTCGGCGCACGCGGTGCCGGTGGTGGATCTGCCACGATCTCCTCGTCGACCGACTCAGACATCGAGCGGCGATGAGGGTGTATGTCCTCACTGCCGGAGGACTCAGGGTGGCTTCGCCGGGACATGGCGGAGCACGGACATCGAAGACTAAGCACAAGGAACTATGACGCCCCCCTACCTGGCGTGCCAAATGTCATTGGTGTAGACCACGACAATTAGGGGCCTAACATGGGCTCCCTTTGTGATTCGGAGGAGGGCGAGCGGTTCCTATGCTAGGAATCGTGACGGAGAAAAATGGAGGGAGAAAGAGAGAACACAAATCGCTTTACCCAGGTTCAGGCCACCCGGAGGTGTAATATCCTACGTCCTGCTTGTCTGGTATTGCTCAAGTGTTGTCGTCTGTTGTTCATGGTACAAGGCACCGCCCTTTTATAGGCCAAGGAGGGGCCGGACCTGTTCATGGGCCGTTACAGAAGAAGCGTGGACTTGGGCAATCATCCCCTGCCCGCCTTTATCGCTGCGTCCCATTAGGTTAATGCCTTGTGCCGCCTTGGGGTCGTGGCTGTGCATGCTATGGACCGGTCGCGGCCCATCTTCCTTCGGTCCGAAGGCTGGCTCTGTGCGTGTCAGGCGGCGCGCGTCAGCCCGCGTGGCCTGCGCAGCTACTAACGTGGCCTGGCAGGGCTATGACAGGCCCCGTCACGTCGGTCATTCGGTGTCTGCGCGCCCCGCACGCGCATTGAAGACTTGTCAGCCCACGCGCGGGTGCGCGAGGCTCTACCGCTGGCGAGCGGGGCCACCCCGCGGGATTTCCTCGCGGCCGCGAGCCCTGTGGGATTCCGCGCCCGAGATATCGGCCATCCCATTCGTATGACCTTATCCGAAGGGGGCGCGTTCGGAGATCGCCACGTGTCACCACTGGTCCCGCCCCCGGATGGCACAGCTCGGGCTGCTCCCGGGGATCACCACGTGGCAACCCGCGCGCCCCTCATGGGGCGTGCCTTCCGCTTAGGTGGAACCAAAGGCTTCGCCTTTGTTGGGCCACTCCAGCCTTTCTCATCATGGTCCGGCTGGTCCATGCTTCCTAGGCTGTTCCCAGGTGGAATGGGAGCCCTGGTTCCCAATACACCGACAGAAGGTTTATATGTAGGGAAGCACGAGGTTGTCTACTCTTTATTTTTTAAAGAAAAAGTCTATTTTACTCACAGAACAATTTAGTTTGTCCGTTTCACATCCTAAATGTAGAAGAGTAGAATTGGATTGATGGATGATTGTATTGCTGAACCTCATGGGCGGATTATGTAGGAGTACATTGTTTGGAAGGCAAGAAACCTCTGGTAGAGATAAGGCAAGCCGGGATTACATGATCCTAATCTGCCATATCTGGAGATATCCCAATATACTCTAACATTCCCCACAATCATAGCTGGAGCGAAGCAGACGTTGTGACTGGAGAGCTCATGCAAGATGGTAGCCCTTTTATGCCGATGTCGAGGTAGCCGAAACGAAGACAGGTAGCCGTGATCGATGATGCGTGCTTGAAGTAGCTGTGGTCAATGAAGTTGTCAAGGTTTGCCGATGGAGATGAACCACACACAATGCCGCTGGCGCGCTGAGGGGCGCCATGTAGTGTAGTGCATAGGAGAAGGCATTGTGGACGAAGATGGAGACGCGTCGAGGACGATGCCAAAGGTGACGTCATCAATCCACCAATGCCGAGGCGGGTACCGGGTTTGCAAGACCCGGTAGCGCTTCGGGGACGAAGGCATGCACGGTGTTGCCAATACCGGGCGTACGAGGTTGAGGGCTAACCATGTCATATCATCTGGAGGAGGGATCAGCAGAGGAGGTCTCGACGATTGTCGTGGTGCGCATAACGACGAGGGAGAAGATGTCGATGCAGCCCGCGGTGGTCGGAGTAGACGAGGTAGACAGGGAGGCGACGATGCTGGCGATGAGGTTGAGCTGGACAAAGTGTAGAGGTGGAGCGGCCGAGCGCTAGCCCAAAGGCTAGTGTGCTTGGCCTAGTGGTCGCGGCGGCGGTGGTTGAAGAAGGCGGCGAAGAACTCGAACAGCTTGACGAAGACCTTGTGCATGGAGTGCACAACGGTGTAGTCGATGGCAATGAAGGTGCAGCGACGAGGATCACGAGCGGCGATGCAGTGGCGCAACAAAGTGACACAGCCGCAACCTTCGTAGTCGGTGATGAAGTGCGCACTATCAGGACACCCGTCCCAAAAGCGAGCGTGCCACGACGATGCACAGATCGGGTGATCAGTCCGAGGGTGCAGCCATAGCGGTGTAGATGTCGGGGACGGCCGGCGCGAAGATGATGGCGGAGGAGCCAGCGGCGCCGCGAGAGGGGTGCCCCTGCGCACCGCACGCCAGGTCGAGCCACAAGGCGACAAAGAAGAGTGACCGGCGATGATGTCGATGTAGAGGCACGTAGAGTCAATGGGCGGTGGGCGACGCAACTTTGATCAGTGATCGAGTAAAAAATAAGATAAACTAAAAAACAAACCGAATAAACAGCAGCATTAAGCATCTCCATGTAGATCATCGGGTGCGCAGAGCCTTGTCCATCCTTCTCTTTGCCTTCACGTGAACGACAGACGTAGCCGTGCATGGCTATGTGGAAGGTGCGGTGGATTTCGGCACCCGCGTAGCCTCGCCTGACGACATGCAGCAGGGGTCCACGGAGCCTTTCGATCTGGTGGCTCCTCCACGTTCGTATCGGACTGCCGCATGCAAGGGCTTGGCGAATACGACGACCCGACGCGACATGGCGGTTCCATATGCAGTGCTAGACGATGCGGCGGATCAAATCGATCGGCCACCGTACTTGAGGGCGCGGCCCCTGGCAGAGATCGACATGGGTGATCTCCCTTGGGGCGCGCTAGGCCGTTGTGGAGGCGGTGCACTGGACTGCCGCCGTGGAGGACAGGGGCGGCGCCAACGCGAGAGAAGGGGCGCCGACGACACTAAGGATTGGGCGGAATCATGCTAGGGTTCAAGATCAAAACCCGCTCGTAGATACCATGTAGAAGAGTAGAGCTGGATTGATGGATGATTGTATTGCTGAGCCTCATAGGCGGATTATATAGGAGTACATTGCTTGGAGGGCAAGGAGTCTCCGGTAGAGATAAGGCAAGTCGGGATTACATGATCCTAATCTACCATATCTGGAGATATCCCAATATACTCTAACACTAAACGAATTGATGGCTTATTTCACTCGTCCAAACAATTTCATTTATTGCAATATACACCCTATGGAGTTTTTTTCTCTTTCTACAAGTGAAATTGGAAGCTCAAATTTTGCGTGATGCATGACAACTCTCACAGCAACCTATGTTAACAAAAATGTGACATAATTTTTTATACTACATAGGTAAAATGCAATTACTGATATATGCATATAAATAATATCAGAAAGCTAATCGTTGAAGTTGGTAGCTTTCCGTATAGCGTACCCGCTTGGATCGTTGTTCTGCTCCGCTCTTATTTCTCACACAAGCGCTTCTTTAGCTAGAATCACCACTGGCCGAAAATATGACACACCAAATAGATCGAACCGACAATAGATGAATAAGTGTGTGTTTGTTTGAGAGCTTCCCTCAAAGCCAGAGAATATAGCTCGACTGAAACAAAGCACCTGGTGGTTCCCTCAAAGTCAGAGAATATATCACGAATAAACTTTAGTTCTTTTTTTTTTCAAAAATGATTCTATGTCTCTTTATGACATGATGGTTCCTTGCTTGTACAGCAGCAGCTACCCAAACATACGGGCGCCGTTGCTTTGGTGCAGGTACCCCGGCATCAGGCGAGGCCATCGTGCACCTCCCGGAGACGAGCGTGAAGGAAGGTGAGTGCGGCGTGTGTCCACAAGATTTTGAGACAGGCAACGTGCTTAGGATGATGCCGTGCTCCCACTCCTTCCATGAGAACTTTAGCTCCTTTTTTTCTTTTCAAAAATGATTCTACGTCTCTTTATGACATGATGGTTCCTTGCTTGTACCTGTTTTCCTGAAGGTAATTAAAGGTTAAAGATTTATATGTATTGACGCACAAGGTTGTCTACTCTTTAAGTTTTTGACTATCCAATCCGATTCTCATACGGTGGGTCGAGGCCCGATCCAAACCCCGATCCGGCCTTTTTGGTTTTGCCTAGGGCCCTATCCGTATCCAATCTATTTTTGGCCTGGAAAGTTTCATCCGGCCTAGCTCTATTCACAAAGCAAGTCCTATCTTATTTTGGCCCGTTCATTCGTGATACTACAGTTTCGGCATGTGGGCTGTTATATAGTTTTAGTCTAGTCTTTCATAGCAGATCCTGTAGGTTCTTACACAGTTTGGCCTAGTCTTTAAACTACTATCCGCCTGTGTCTCAAGTTGCAGCCTTGTAGCCCTATAATCACTAGAAAATTAATTCCAGAAATAACAAATAGCTCAAAAATATTTTTCAAAAAATGAAGAACAACAATCTGGACTACATGGACACTACAACATAAAAATTATAAAAGTACCACCTACTCAATTTAGTGGGTAGGACAAAGTAATTTAGTACACGCTATACTCGATATGGTCATTGACTAGAGCACATATCGTTGAAGGTCTTCAGAACTGCATCTCCTCGTCTTCTTCACTCTTCGGCGCTAGATAAATCGAGGGAAAATTGATTTAGTAGCATCGAAAGTTTTCTAGTTACAGAAAATACCATTGAAAGTTTCACACTTCGTAAAGTATAGCATTAGAATGACAGGAGAAATGACCGTTCGTTTCGTTCACGAAGAAACAGAGCAGGTCGACGTTTCTTTTCTAGGGCCATGGCCTCTTCCAGCTCCAGCCGCCGCTGCCCCTGCTCCCAAGACCCGTCGCCTCCCTCTGCCCCAAGATGCCCAAGTTCAGAATTTGCAGCTCCTCCAAGCTGCTATGGCGATGTCATACTGTCATACTTGGACGAATTGCGGCGTGTAGTTCACTACCCTCCTATATATCCATGATGTCATACTTGGGCGAATCTAGTGCTTAGAGGTCGGACGGTGTGAATTGACATGGGAGATGAACTCTCACGGGAGGAAACTCACTGGAGCGTGCGTGAGATGCTGCTGTATAATCTCATGGTTGGCAGGTTCCAGTCCATCGAATTCTATCCGCGGGGAACAGATCCCAACGATATACAGCAGCAGCTTCCCAGACATACGGACGCCGTTGCTTTGGTGCAGGTACCCCGGCATCAGGCGAGGCCATCGTGCACCTCCCGGAGATGAGCGTGAAGGAAGGTGAGTGCGGCGTGTGTCCAGAAGATTTTGAGACAGGCAACGTGCTCAGGATGATGCCGTGCTCCCACTCCTTCCATGATCGAGAACGTGCTCAGTCTGCCCGCTCTGCCGTTTCCCGCTGCCCACGGAAGAGCAAGCAGGAAGATGATCAATCAGCTTGTCCCCAAGCTTGAGCGCATGCAGCGGGCCGTGCACGGATTGATTCGTGTGCCTCGTGCAGTCGTGCTGCAGCTTAGAGTATAGAGAATACCTAGTACATATTTGTTACTGCAATCTACAAAGATAATGTTTAAATGGATAGTATGTTTGAAGAGATCAGACGACCGTCAATGACACATAGAAACCCCATGACAGTATTGTCCTTTGCTCTTTGTTTTCCCCTGCTTACGAAAGGTGGCACCACAATCTTATTGAATGAAAAGCCATATCTAGGTATGACCCAGTTGAATCTGTGGGTAACAATCAGTCAACAATCAAGTGATCGGTCTTTTGAAAAAAACAATAAAAGTGATCAGCGTTGTTTGTTTGTTTGTTAGCAGTACTGATCAGAGCGTAAAATTTGAGGTCAGTGCTAACGTCATAGGTAGTACGGCTGTCTGCAAGAAATTCAGCCACATGCCGACATCTTCATTTTCATGCAGATCAATGTAGCTGACTACAGCATCGCCTTCAAGCACAAGCTATGTCATGCACCAGCCATTTCTTCCAGCACATATCCACCGAGTAGTGTACTGTCCTTTGTGCCACATATTTTTCCTGCCAAAAAATGGCGCCATCTGGGGTCCTGTTCTGGTTAACTAGCAATTCAACAATCAATTGATCATCATTGTAGGAGTAGATGTTTACCTGAAGTAGACCCTCCTACATGCTGCTACTGGTACAGATCAGAGGACAAGGAGCAGAGGTCACTGCCAACGTCACAAGTACCGATTCCTGAGGCGCCATACTTTCTTCAAGCGGATATGTAGTGCTTGGTTAATTGTCCAGAGCGTATAGAGCTAGTGTGATTTATATACTTCTCCATTGTCGTAGACTACTACTCACAGTACTTAAAAAGGATACCCCATCTTCATGTACTAGAAAGGGAAAGAACAGAGACTGACCAAATCCGTGTTTTGTGAAACTCTGCATCACATATTACAGAACCTGATGGGGCGACACGATTTTAAAGATTCGCTGCAAGTAGTTGAGAAACCAGTTCGCTCGCTGTGTGTATAAAAGCTTCCAGAAATTGTGCATCCATAAAATACACACTCACTGCATTCTAGCAATATCATCCGATCCACACTCTCTCCACCACCATTCAAACACATCTTTTTTGCGAGCTGTGACATCCTCTGCTTCCTCGCATCTCTCCATGGCCGATGAGGGACGTCGCCATTTCTTGATCGTGATGTACGGCATCCAAAGCCACATCAACCCAGTGCGCGTCCTCGCTCATCGCCTCACGCGGCTCGGCGTCGATGGCTCCATCCGCGCCACGCTCTCCCTGCCAATCGCCACCCACCGCCGCTTGTTCTCCTCGTCAGACGACGTCGCCGACGGCGTCATATCTTACATCCCGTATTCCGACGGCCTCGACGACGGCTCCCTGCTCAAGGACGCCGACGAGAGGGCACGCACTCGCCGCGCGGGCTTCGAGAGCGTTTCGTCCATCATCGCCCGCCGCCTGGCGCGCGTCCGCGGCGTCGCGCGCTTGACGCTCTCCGTCCCGGCCGCCGCGCACGGCCGCATGTTCCCGGCGTCGCTCGCGTCCCCCGCCGCAGGCGACGACGAGGACGAGGCCGAGGCCTCCGATGGCGTCATCTCCTACGTCCCCTTCTCCGACGGGCTCGAGTTCGGGGCGCGGCCGAGCAGCGCCGCCGAGAGGGCGCGGTGCCGCCGCGAGAGCGCCGAGAGCCTGTCGGCCGTCGTGCGCCGCCTCGCCGCCGCGGGCAAGCCCGTCACGTGCGTCGTCTCCACGATCTCGCTGCCCGCGATCGACGTCGCGTTGGAGCACGGCATCCCCTTCGCCTTCTACTGGATCCAGACGGCCGCCGCGTTCGCCGCGTACTACCACTACTTCCGCGGCTACGAGCAGCTCGTCACGGCACACGTCGCTGACCCGGCGTACGAGGTGAGCTTTCTCGGATTACGCCCTCTCCCCATCAGCGATCTTCCGTCCTTCCTCGCGGATTCCACCGGGAGTGAGCAATCCAAAGCTAGCATCGAATTGCTGCGGGCAATTTTCGAGCACATTGGCCGCGAGAAGCCGAAAGTTCTTGTGAACTCGCTCGACATGCTGGAAACCGACCTGCTGCAAGCCGTGCGACAGCATGTGGAGGTTTTCGCTGTTGGACCGATGGTTCCCCACCTGCAACAGATGGATGTTACCGAGGATCGAGTCCATCTGTACAAGCAGGAGGAGAAAGGCTACATGGAGTGGCTCAATGGGCAGCCAGGCAAGTCAGTGGTGTACATGTCTTATGGGAGCATGATCACTTATGAGAAAAAAAAAACAAGTGGAGGCATGGCTTCCATGCTTGTGGGCGGCCATACTTGTGGGTGGTGCGGAAGGACGATGGCCGTCAAGATGAGGTGGAAAGGTTTTAGCACATACCGTTATTCAAAACAAGGGATCATCTTAGACTGGTGTGATCAACTAGAAGTACTTTCTCACCCATCTGTAGGGTGCTTCGTCACACATTGTGGATGGAACTCTACATTGGAAGCAATGACATTAGGTGTGCCTATGGTCACAGTGCCAAATTGGTCTGATCAAGCACTAAATGCTCACTTGGTGGACGAATGGGGAATTCGAGTTAGAGCAAAGCGCGATGATGAGGGGTTACTTGTTGGAACGGAGCTGGCAAAGTGCATCGAGATAGTAATGAGTAATGATGATAAAGCAAGAAACATACATGAGAAAGTGAATAATTTAAAAGACAATACAAACGGTGCGATTGAAGATGGTCTTGTTGAACTAAGCCTTCAAAATTTCGTCATGGCGATGCAAAGAAAATCTAACTCAAGGTCCATAGAGAGCTTCAACTAGACAACAGGAGTGTGACTATTGTACATTGCTATATATGTATAACCGTATAGGCTACTCATGGTACGGCTCTTTGGTGCCACAATGAGTGAACATATGTGAGTTTACGTGGAGGAATCATACATACGCCTTACTTTGGTGGTACCCGGCATCGGTGGAGGCCATCATGAACTGCCTGAGACGAGCGCGAAGGAGGGTAGTGCGGCGTGGTGTCTAGAAGATTTTGAGACGGGCAACGTGCTCAGGATGTGTTAGATCCAATCTAATTGCTGCTGCTGCAAGCACTGGGAAGGCCTCGACGACGGCTCCCTGCCCAAGGACGCCGACGAGAGGGCACGCACTCGCCGCGCGGGCTTCGAGAGCGTTCGTCCATCATCCGCCAGCCTCGCCGCGCGCGGGCAGCCGGTGACGTGCATCATGTGCACGATGGTGTTGCCCTCCGTGCTCGACGCTGCCAAGGAGCACGGCATCCCTCTCGCCGTGTACTGGATTCAGCCTACTACCACTACTTCCACGGCTACGGCGAGCTCATCGCTTCCCACGCCACTGACCTGGACTACAAGGTCAGCCTGCCCGGGCTAACCCGTCCACTCCGGATACGCGACTTCCCGTACTTCCTCGATCGTCGACACGACGGGAAGCGAGGTGACCAAGGCCATCAACGAGGCGATGCTGGAGCTGTTCGAGTACATGGATCAACGGCGCCCCAAGGTTCTTATCAACACGTTCGAAGAGCTGGAGCCGACCGTGGTCGCGGAGATGAAGACGCACATGGATGTGTTCGCTGTTGGGCCGATGGTTGGGTCGTGGACGGAAGCGCGGATCCATTGTTCAAGCAGACGACGCGACAGAGAGAGGTACATGGATTGGCTTGGAACTCAGCCGGAGAAGTCGGTGGTGTACGTGTCGTTTGGAAGCGTGTCGAAGTATAAACGGCAGCAGATGGAGGAGGTAGTTTCATGGATTGAAGCGGTGTGGACGGCCATACTTGCTGGTCGTTCGCAAGGACGGGCTTGAGAAGCATGGATAGTATGAGCGACATCTCAGACTCGGAGACTGTTCAACGGCAGGGGATGTGG
>RWGY01000167.1:55142-122751 GCA_007726485.1 Eragrostis curvula
TTTAGAGCACCTTCAACTTTCACAAAATTCCCACAAAATAACCAATACTGTTTAATGAACTTCCTTGACATTTATAATATTTTGGGAATTTTTGTGAAAGTTTACGGTGCTCTAAAAATTCAATAAGTGATTAACAACCAGCCCATTTCGTAGATTTTTAGTTTGAAATTTACTTTACATTTTGGACTCCACCAAGCTCAAATGGCTTCTACAATAAATGTTCTATCAGCAAAAATATAGGCACAATTTCTAGAAGCCTAAAAGTATTTTTAATTGAGAATTTGGTAGACTATATTGTGGAGGTGGAGAAAATTGGAAAAAAGAAAAGGGGGATGATCCTAGTCGCCTCTTGCATGGGCGACAGGTGTCCAGTCGCCCCTTGCATGGGCGACAAGGGCTCCTCGCCCTCCCATAGGGTGACTGAGCCCACATTTGTCTACGTGGCACCCTTGTCGCCCTTTGAATAGGCGACAGGACGGTTAGTTTCGTAAATTTTAGAATCGGTCAATTATTTTTATTAAATGAATAAAAAATTTGTTTATTAACCAAAAAAAAATCCAAGTCGTGGCCTAGTTGATCAGCCCAGGTCCATGACTTGGCGACGATAATGCTGGGCTAGTGGTGGACTCTTCGCCCAGCCCAATGATAAAACGAGCCCAACCAGCACCAGAGCGAGAAGGCCCGATCAGCCTGCAAACGCCGCCACCACCACGCACTGGCACACGAGACAACCGCTTCGCTCTCCCAGTTTCTCTCCGTCATGCCCACGCTTCCTTCTCCTCCAAGCCCCGCACCCAGCTCGCGGCCTCCGCCTCCGCCTCCGCCTCCCCCTGCTCCAGGTACGCGGCGGCGCTCCTCTACTTCCTCGTGACATTCTCCATTCCCCATAGTACGGTGCTTGCGCTTATCACCTCTCCGATTGCCCAGCAGGCACGCGGGTTGGCGGGATGGCGCCGACCAGGCTCGCCGACGGGGGCGGGGAGCTCCACGGCAGGGAGGCCGACAGGATCGAGGAGGAGGAGGACTGCTTCGTGCCCGTAGACAAGTGTACGTCGCACCAATTCCGTCCCCCTCTAGTCTTATCTCTCGCATTACTTGTTCGTGCTTGTGAGCGCGCACGCGTTGCCTCCCGGCCACCATGTTCGATGTGAAAATCTCCGACCACAGCGGATCGCTCCTGCATGATTGCGGTGTCCCGCCCGTGAATTTTCGTTCTGGTGTCGTGCGGTTCGATCGGAATCGGTGTTGTTAGGAAGCATGGTTGATGCGATTCGAGGTTGGTCTCGACATTTGGTTGGGTTTTTATGGCGTGCGCTTGTTGTTTGCGCCTTTTCTGTTTCCACCAAAAATTTAGAGCGGTTTATGAGATTGGAGCAGTGTTGTTTCATGGCCCAAAGCTCCGGGTTTTCAGTCATGTCCACTTTTGATCTTAGTCCTTCATTCTAATTGGCGTGTTGGACTGCTGTTTTTGGGCGGATTGATCTGAATTCACCCTTAATTTGAGCTATCATGCGTTTAATATGTCATAGTAATCAGAAAACATTAGTGGGTTTGGAGGTAGCTCGTTAAATTATGTCGATTTTGTTAGTTCATTACCAGTTAAGAAGTTGATTTGCACACTTCCAGCACAGTTTTGTTAGTTTGGTTTCAGTTTATGTGGTCTCTTTGTATGGAATACTAGCCCAGTGTGTTGGTGTCTCTTTGCGGAGATTGCCGGAATAGAAGCTCAGACTAATCACAGTCTCTTGGCCACAGCTCATGCTAATTGTGATGCTACCAGGACCTATAAAATTGGTACATCTAACCAGTGATATACTGAGATTCTAAGATATACAGAGCCCTGTTACAATAACAATACAATCTGACAAAGCAACATCACCTTAGGCACCCAGTGTTAATGTACGCTGAAATATTACCAGAACATGGAGCTAAGTGAAGTCATTACATGTGTGGGTCAGCACAACCAACCAACACATCAGCTGTGGTCAGCTAGTGAAGTCATACAAGTGTGGTCAGCACAATCCGATTTTGTGGCTCATTAACTATGCAGACGACTGAGTATTGGTTGAGGTTTCTCATTTCAAGTCCAGCAGTCTACCTATATCCAGTAGAATTTGAAATGCTTATATGGCAGATAACTGCATATAGTCCACAGTGTTATTTTCCAATGATTGAAAAAATTTAAGGAAAGAAATTGTGTTTAAAGATCTCAAAGATGATACTCTCCATGAGGAATGGGAATCTACCGAGGAGATGCAGCTATGGAGCATGGCAGGGGCACGAGGTATCTCATATCTCACTGCCCAGGTAGTGGAGGAGGCCTAAACACCTAGGTCGAGGTCGTTTTAATGTAAAAATGAGCGCGAATGTAATCTAAAGAGAACTGGGCGTGTGGGTGTGTTGTAAGGATTCTTTACCTTCTTTTTCTTCTTCAATATAATGATACACAACTCTCCTTCATGTTCGAGAAAAAAAAATATTAGGCCTAGAACAAGCATGAGTAAGCAATAGTCAAGAGGTCCTTCAAGCACACTGATGATAGTTCATGAAATGAACAGACGTTTGACTTTTAATGTCGTCAATGGACTACTTTGAATCTTTGATAATTAGTTGCAGCTGTAGAGCCATAGTTTACACAGTGCAAAACAATCAACCTGAATTGTCTGGTGTCATCAACATCATATATACTCCCTCTAGGAAGTGACTAAAATGATGGGAATTCATGACCTGAACATACATTGAGTTAAAATATCATCCGTGCACTATGTTTGATAATTACTTGCGGTTGTAGAGCCATACTTTGCCCAGTGCAGACAGTCAACCTTAATTTTCTGGTATCACCAACATCATATATACTCACTCTGGTTTTCTCTATTATGACGTTGGTTAGTTTCGAGGGAGTTTGCGAAGGCGCTCACAGCGCGATGGCAAAGTCCATCGGCTGTGAAGCTGCCCACCTGGGATCAAATCCTGGGTGCCGCATGCATGGTAGAATAAAAACGTGCCTGCCTCCCTGTGCTGCAGCTGCAGTTGACCCCCATGTGTTTGGTGTGGGGTCCCGCGCTGGCCAGGCTTCGGTGGGTCCCTCCTTAATACAATGTCAGTGAGGAGGTCTTCCTCACTGATCGAGTTTTTTTTTTAGTTCGAGGGAGTTCTACAGTTTACCCAGCAGAATGAAAATCTCCAGAGAGGGAGTACTATAGTTTCCTAATGTGGAAATTTCAACAACAGAAAGATTGAGACTTCCTTGTTTAAAGCGAACACATGAACTGTATTCCCCATTTGTTATTCTAGCATTTTGAATTAGGGTTCTCGTCATGACTCCAGAACTCAAGCTAATCTATTGTGCTTATGCTTCTGTCATGTTTTCTGCACAGTGATCTCTCAAGGGATAAACATAGGAGATGTGAAGAAGCTGCAGGATGTGGGGATCTTCACCTGCAATGGCCTTATAGTACATAGCAAGAAGGTTCTGAGCTTTGCTGTCCCAAATGTTCATTTCAACTTTCTAGAACTTTTGTTTGCATGGCGTGCTTAAGTTCACCTTTTTTTTTTTTTTTTTTGCTTTCAAATGTTCAATTTCTCAACATATGGTTGTTTGATGCATCTAGCAGAGCCTTAAAGAAATTATGGATTTATCCGAAGCAAAGGTTGAGAAGATATACCAGGCTGCCAAATACCTTCTGGTTTGAACCTCTTTTATCACTGATTGTGATGTGAAATTATGGATTTCTTGCTTTCAAGTGTTGGTTGACTAATGAATCCTCTTTGAAGTCTATTGCTCCAATAACCACAAGAAGCCAGGTTGCTGCTTCATTTGCTTCCACAGTTGCAGAAGCTGTCCCACGCCCCCTGCCCACTGCTATTTTGGAAAACCTTGAACCTTTTGCACAGTAGGTTCCCCTTCTCTCCTAATTTCATTTCTGAAACTCCACTTTCAAAAGCCTAATAAAAAAATATATGAGCTGCAGGCTCGTGAGATTGATAGGGCAAGATTTCTACAGTGATGTGGGCATCACAAAAGGGGAGATAAAGGTTGGCTGTGACGACAACTGCGGCATAGTTGTTGTTGTTCTTACTAACCTCACTAGGTGCGGCTACTTAATGATGATTTAAGTTTCTTATGGTTTTGCTGAAATGTGCCTATGTTTATGATTGTTGTCTAGCTGTAATGATGAGTGCTATTTGTTCCAGTTTTAGTCTTGTGTTGACCTGTGTATATAATTTGATCGGTTTATTTTGTTTTAGATATGGTGGATAAATGAAAAAGAATTTGCTAAGATGCTGAGGATTAAGGAGAAAGTTATGTTCCCGCTGCTTCAGTTTCTGGAGAAAGAAATGTTTCTGAAAAGACAAAATATGAAGGTACATTTCTTATCATCCAAAATAATATATCATAATGTTCTTTGTTTGTGAAATATCAGTGTATAAGAGACTATAACATATAAACAGTTTTAATGGTGCATTAAGCACGTGCACTTTTCCATTAGCTATGCGATTGCAGTTTGCTTGCTTCCTATATTGCTGCAACACTACACACAATCCATTTCGAGATTGAACGTCTCTTGAAAAAGAAGCTTGTCCTCTTAATTCTATTTATTTTATGGGAAGTTGTATATTCCTCTACCATGGCTACGGCACTACCGGAGGGTGGACTTGAGGCGATGGATCTATGGATTAATCCTACTCTAATCCATCATTATTCCTATGTTATATAGCTTTGGTCTTGTATCTGTGACTGCAGAAAGCACAAGTAAATGTTGATGCTACCCTGGCAACATATGCTTCTCACAATTGTCAGAATTTCGAAGAGAAGAAAAATGATACCATGAGTATGCTTCCCGGGCCCTACTGTTGCTTGGACTACTCGCAGGTTACTCTCATAAACTTGAGTTTAATACATGGAAACCAGGCAGATATAGTAACATTCATGGCCATGATTTTTTTTCCTCCAACAGTCATATGAATTGCTATTTCTTTATATTTTACCAAGCAAATGAAACCTCTATTTGGTCTGCAAACACATTTATGTGTACTTCGGATGTAGCTGGGCTTACGCGCTCTAGTTGACAATACGTATGTCCTTATGAAATACAGATATGCGATGTCACACGATATCGCTTGTATCGAATGAAGGAAGCAGTAAAAGATAAGCTTGAGTGTGGAGATACACTGCAAGATAACATCGAGGAGTATATATGTCGCATTTGTAAAAAAAGGTACCAGGTTCTCTTTTAGTTCTCACCGGATACAGATTGAGAATCTTAAAATCATTATCTGTTGGCTTGCAGTTATTCAGCCTTTGATGCTATGCATCTTATCAACAAGGGTGGTGACACATTTTGCTGCAAAATTTGCAATGGTGAATTAGTTGCACGAATAGATTTGGATGGCTCAAGAAAAGAAAGGCGCAAAAATTTGAAGATATGGCAGAAAGAATGCATGTATGGTCTTTACACCCCATTTATAATCCTTCATGTGCATGTTTTTTAGTTCACTATTCATAAGAATATTTTCTCTAAACATGCTTATTTTGTTTAGGCATCAGGCCAAAAGATAAGTTGTGCTGAATTGGTTGTTTTTCTTATGCCTGAACTGCTACCATTTTGTTAGGGATCTATCACACCTTTTTTTTGTGAACACAAAATGTTTGCATTCTTTCTTCCTGGGATTTGTTTTCTCAAGATGATGCCTAAACTTGCTACAATGAATATCCTGCATAAATACTTGAGACATCAAAATAATGTATGGGCCTCCTTGCAGATCATGTCGTATTAGTTAGTAAACTGTAGTAATTAGTCATGTTTTGCTTAGCATCAACAAGGAATCATGAAAAGTTGGCCATGAGCTTCATAATAAATAGTGTCATCCACGCGATAATAGTATTTTGTCAATTTACAAATGTAGTACCTGTAGTTTGCATTTATATCAGGTCATCTGGTTAATGTTCAACCGAATAGTCTTGCAGTTTCAGTTCTATGATCAATAAGCACCATTGTACTGCATTGTACGCACTCCAAATGTTATAATGGTTATGAACTTATTGATAATCTTGTAAAATGTTATCTTATATTGTTTGTCCTATTTTCTAAATGTTATCCCACATGTATGAATGCAGGAACAGCTGAAACCACTACAAATACAACTTGACAGATTAAAAGATCTACCTGTACCCGAGTTTGGGACTCTAGAAGAATGGAGGCAAAATGATCATATATCTACTCCATTTCTTACTCAAACCACGGTAGAATCATTTTATCTTTGTTACATTACAATAAACTCTATTTAAGTAACACATATATTGTTAGCCAAATCAGTGTAATCCTATTGTTAGTGTGAATGCAAGCTGATGTCGGCTGCATCTTTTGTCAGTGCCTTATAAAGCAAGTTTCTCTTCTGGGAAAGCAGCAGCAGCAGTAGCTGAGTAGTAGCCTGCTGTCTAATAGCTAGTGCAAGTTGCATTTAATAGTTTAGCTTAGAAGCAACAAGCACATACCTGGATGTTGACATGCTGGACATTTTATTCATTTTGTATTATTTATCAGACATATGTTTGAGTAACTTAACCATTTATTTTCCAGGTTGAATTATCAAACCCTTTTGCAGAAGAAGATGGTGCTCAATCTAGCTCAAATTTCCAGGGGTCTAAGGTCCTGCCAACATGGATTATAAGAAAAGGCATGGCTCTTGAAAAGGCAGAAAAAGGAAAACAAGGATCCAATAATGATGAGACTGATAGGCAGGTTGGAGTGAAGTCAAAACGTGGCGATGGTGATTATGGGGATGATGGTGCTAGCATACGCCGGAGGATTTAGTGTCCAGCAAAGAGGTGTTGTCTGAATGTCTGGGACTTTTGACTGCTGTAGTCAGGCTGCTCATTAGATTTTTTCCTTTGTTAGTGCATGACATGCTCTGTTCAGTAATACTGTGCAACAATGAGAGATAGGCAGTGCAGGGTTCTTGTGAAGTTTATGACCCGTCGAGGAGCATTCTTCCTGCGCCGGTGAATGATAGTTTTGTACCATCCCTTTGTATATAATAACACAGTGCAAGTGAGTAGTTGTAATGGTCAAATAGGAAGGGTATCCATACAAATGTAAGCATGATTAGAGGTATACATTACAATTTGTTGGTGATAACATTTCTACTTATCTGGCACAACTCAACATGATTGAATAAAATGGGAGGATAATAGCCCAATCAAAGTGTTATATGTCCACTTCAAGTATTATTTTATTTTGTTCCTCTGTTCGTGCAATAAGCAGGTCGCTGTATGCTTAAATCCTCTTGTTTACACTTAGCTCGCATGCGTCTCTAATTCGTGGCACGCTTGTCGGATTGCCGCCCTGCAACATTGCATACTGACATATGTGTGGTATATGAAGATCTAGGTCTCCACGGGGATTCGTTTGTTGTTGACCAAACATCTCATGACCTGCCCAGTGAATTCTCTTCGGACTTTACAATTACCTGAACATGAAAGATTCAGGTGGAAAGAGTTTGTGACAGCCTGCTCAAATTAAATCTGCTAGTTGTTCGTTTCAAAAAAAATAAAAAAAATCAGCTAGTTGTTTCTCTTCTTCAGCTCTCGAAATATATTGCACATCTCTCTCACGGAAAAATAGCTGATGCACTTCTCAAATTTTTCATATTAAAACAAATGAATCTTTCACATATTGAAAATTTATGAAATAATGTTTGGAACGTTTTGAGTTTCACATGAACCCATTCAACTGGTTCACATAACGATTCGTTACAATATACTGTATATTGTCAAACTGAATCACAGAACCCAGATGCTGTTTCAGTTTAACCCACACAGACAGAGCAACATAACTGAAGTAACACAAGGAATCAATGGATGATGACAAATTGGTCTTCTCCTTCATCTCCATCCTTGGAACGCGCCTCTTCCTCATCCAGCAGGCGTTGCTCCTCCTCGGATGGCAGCGCGAATAGGCAGACCGGGCAGCGGCGGTCAACAAGCAGCCACTCGAAGATGCACGTCTGATGGAAGGAGTGGTAGCACGGCGTCATCCTAAACTGTTGGCCCATCTCCAAGTCCTCGCGGCATACAAAACAACCATGCTTCGTCCTCGTTTGAGTCGTCTGGCACCAGGTAGGCACGTGGAGGTTCAAGATGGCCTTCTTGGACGCCGGGACGACGTCCTCCTCCTCATCGTCATCGTCTTCGTCGTAATCGCGCATGTCTATGTCAGCGATGAGAGACGCAGCATACATGTCTAGTATGTGTGCCTGCCTCTCTTTAGGTGACATTCGCTGCCACAAATCATCCATCTGTGTAGGCTTCTCGGTGGATCGGAGGCAGACGGCAGAGAAGCTAGAAGAGTCAGGCGGTGGAGCGAAACGGCGGAGACGGCGATCCGGCCAGAAAGCACCAAGCGACCCTGACGGAGGAGGCAAAACGTATGACGGCGGCTGCAGCACCGAGATCAGGCGATGGCGATGGTTGCTGGATTGGAACGCAGGGAGGATTGATGGCAGGCAACGGATGAAGGTCTGGATTTATGGAGCAGCCGAGCCAGTCAGGCACTACGCGAGTCCGACTCCGACTTCCATACTCTGCTTTGGCGCTACGCGATGCCCGGAAATCTGCGTCGCATTGATCTTCCGATTCCCAGACGGACCCGAAACGGCCACGAGAGATCTGAACAGATTAAAACTGTTATTTTGTTTTTGTTAATCTTCAGAGCCAACCAAAAGAACTTGACTGCAATTTTTTCTTTCTCAGTTAAAATCACGGCACTTTTTCTCTGATTCACCTAGAAGTTGCACGTTTTGACATACATAACACAGTCATCTGGTTCATATCGAATTTACATATTTACACATAAGTATTCTGAACTTATGCCGCCATTGTCTTACATTTTCCCCCATAGGATATACTTGCTAGTTACTACCCAGAATAATATAAAAATTAACTCTTTTCAACTAGGTAAAACCTTTCTAAATCATGAAATATTTTTACATAAACAGGACATCCTTTCTATGAAAAGGTCACGGTTACACTACCTCTAGTGACAAAAAAAAAAGAGTAAAATGCACTCCAAATCCTTAAACTATTGGCAGATGGTCATCTAGGTCCATAAACTCTTAAAGTGTTCATCTAGATCCTTAAACTATTTTTAAATAGATATTTAGGTCCACAAACTCTTAAATGACCATATGAGTTCACAAACTATTTATGTTGCATCAATTAAGTCCATTTTACAGAGACAGACAGAAACATCCAACCTAGACATGACGACGTGGAGACGGATGGCATGTAGGTCCTTCAATTTTTTTTCCCACCATCACACTCCGTTGCTGTAAGTACGTACCCATCGCTCGCACTGTCATATGTGACCGTGGAGTCATCTATACGAGACTGACTATTTCTATGAGCCAAGAAAGGAAGAGAGTGATCCTACTTTTATAAGCGACCTCACGCCAAGAAGACATGTTGGAGGCAAGTGCATCAACAGTGATGTCGCTACCCCTTCGGAGTAATGTTGCAGTGGGAATCTCAATACCTGATCCCTTGCATCGTCAATCGTGATGGATACTTCGACGATGTGTGATGATAATATATAGCTGCTTCAAGCGAGGGTGAGATGCTAGTAAAGAAAAAGAAGTTAAAAGCTTATATGCTTAATATGTCTTTTAAATGTTAAGAGTTCGTGGACTTGATTGACACAACATAAATAGTTTATAGACCTATGCCATTGCTAAAGAGTTTGTGGACCTAAATGACCATCCAAAAATATTTTAAAGACCTAGGTGGGCACTTTGAGAGTTCATATACCTGGATGACCATCGACTAATAATTTAAGAACCTGTGGTGCATTTTACTCAAAGAATAGTAAATATTTAGAATAATGTACGAAGCAAAAAGCAAGAGGAAAAAAATGTTGCTCTATTTTTAGACGAAGCAACCGGGGCGAAGAGCCCTTCTGAACAACTAAATTATCGACCCGAAGGTCCGGATTTCCAGAGGCAGCAAAATGTACATAGTGTAAGTACAAGGATCCGACAGAAAAGGGGAAAGATACATCCGTGGTCGCTACATAACACCAACAAGGCGGGAGAGCGGGGGAGACCCAACAGGGAGCGCGACAGAGCCACAACTTCAGATGGTCATGCATCATGCGACACATCTCGTCTGGAGGGGTATTGGCATGGTCGAAAATCATTTGGTTTTTGGTTTTCCAAAGGATCCATAGGATCAGTAGCGTCGCAGTGTAGACCGGGGAATAGAAGCGCACATCGTCCGGCGTAGAGCTCGCACAAGATCGCCGATGTCTGTTGGCGGGGAGTGGAGCTTGGGCCACATCTAATGGAGGCGGGGGCACCCACAAACAGGTGATGAAGGTCTTCGTTTGCATCAGAACAGAACGGCATCAAGCAGTATCGAGAAGGCCCAAGTCGTGGAGGAATGATCGCGTCCGTGTCTTGCCGTGCCAAAGGATCCAGAAGAAGATGCTGACCTTGATGGGGGCGAAGTTGTCCCAGTTGACGGCATGGTGTGATAGGGTCCGGCCGGAGAAGGTGAGCATGCGGTACACTGCACCCGTGGAAAAGGACTGTTGGGTCCCCAGGCAAGCACCCGGGAGCTAGGGCCGTCCCGGAGCATGTCGTCAGAGAGAGAGGCGTGGAGGAAGGCGATGAGCTCCGAGGAGGCCGCACCGGTCAGCCACAGTTGCAGAGGCAGCTGAAACGGCGCCTTTGACCCACGACGTCCCGTATAGTGGAGGAGGCGTCGATGGCATGGGAGTAAAACCCTGGGAGCGCAGTTGAGAGCGGCCCAAGGAATGTCCAGTTGTTGTGCCAGAACGACACATCTCTGTGTCTGAGCCCATCACCGTCAATCTGCGGTACAAGGGAATCAAGGACGCATGGTGTCCCAATAGGGTGTCGCGCAACAACATGGCTCTCGTCGTACCAGAACCGAAGGCCCAGGGATTGGGATTGTTGCGCCCGGTGAGTAGCTTGTGGACGTTCCTCAGCAAATGTTAAATGTTGCTCTATTGATGTGTTTCCATCTATTGATAGCAGATCTAGCCAATTCGGACACCAAACCTCTCAGATCTAGCATGGAATGGCCAGATCGAGTTGCTGCCGACGCCAATACCGCGACCTCCAGTCCCCCGAACTAGGGAAGAAAGAATGGTCGGATGAGAACGAGGGATAGATGTGTTAATTTTTATTCACTCCTACCTTGGCTGGGCGCTAAAGGAAGTGGCGCCCATCATGACAACTCAGTAACATGGCACGTTCCCTAGTGCTGATGTGGTATAAGTGAGGTCATGTGATGCGACACTCATAGATAGATACTAAGCGCGAAGTAACTTGACGTTTAGAAAAGATCCATTTCTAGAGACGTTTTTCTCAGGAGTCAGAATGTGAATAACTTTTTCCAAAGAACTAATTTGTTAAAATTTCACTTCCCATGCTGGCCGTAATGCCTTTTCTTTTCTTTTCTTTTTTTAAAAAAAGCGAATCCGGTTCGAGCCGAACATCGAGAGCTCACACGGTCACGGAGACAGGCACGGTCGCACGAGTCGAGCCCACGAGCCCAACAAACCAAACGGTCGCCTCGGCACCGTTCAAACAGAGGAAGAGGGAAGAAAACAGAGGAAGAGGGAAGGGAACGGCAACATCGCTCGTTCCCCCACCCGGACCGCCCCGCCCCTCCCCGCTCCGCCGCCCTCCTCCTCTCCAGCTTCGTCTTCGGGTGAGAAAGGGAGCCATGGCGCGCGTACCCGGCGACACCGACGCGGAGAGCAGGAGGCTCTGCACCCGTTGGACTGTATCGACCCGTCGGCCGCAGCAGCAGCCGCCGCCCCGCGCGATTCCCTCCCCCCGGAGGCAGCCGCCTGCCCCGACTACGGCCGAGACTTCCTCGCCGCGCACGGCGCTTCGGTCACGCGTGGCGGCCACGCTCCCCCAAGTTCCCGGTGAGGGCCTGCCGATGCCCTGTGCGCCTGCTGCTCGCCGTAGGGTTCTTGCCCCGCCGCCATGTCCACGGCAAGAAGCTGTGGCTTCTGCGGCGACGTTGCAGCCGCGGCAACAGAACCGGTCGGAGGCAGTGGCGGCGCGAGCGCAGCATCCGACGAGGGATTACCTGGCGAAGGGGCCAAAGGAGGGGAGCGAGCTGTTCCAAGAGGACCAAGACTCCAAGGACCATTCGCTCCAGAAGGGGTAGAATTTCTCTCTTCCTCCTCTTCTTTTAGGAGATGTTGGTCTGCAGTTGTTTCCTGCAGACGAAATTCTTGAATTCGAGATCGATCTTGACGAAATTCCTATATGGCATCCTTTTGAATTGTGATAATGCTGTCATTCGTGCCCCGCCCCTGTTATCTTTTGATTTCAATTGCCATGTGTACCAAACTTAGTCAAGCTGCGTTTAGGTATTGGGGAATGGCATGGCATGGGCTGAATTTAGGTTCTTTTGTCTTTCCTGATTTACATTATTGCATCTTTTTTTATGAAGGTGAACGAATAGCATAGTGTTATTCAGATGTGAATTGATTTTTTCCTTTTGGTAGCACTGTATCATTGTTCATGCCCTGTGGAGGCGCTTTGATGCCTTTCCTTCAGTTATGAGTTCATCAGGCTGACTGTGGTAGTGTGATTTCACGCCGCATATGATTGGCAATTTTTAGAACTTGAGATCGACCTTGATGGAATAACAGGGGATTAAACATACAACGTCATTTTAGGTAGCATTATATATCATTGTTCGTGTCCTGTGGTGGCAATCATGCCTTTTTGCTCCAGTTATGAGTTTCTTAAGCACCGTTGAAGGTGGTAGTGCTTATGATTGGAAATTTTCATAATTTGAGGTTAATAACGATGGAATTTGCAGGAATTAAACATAGGTTGCATCCTTTTGAAGTATATAGTGCTGACAACAATTGTATCCTGTTTTTACGTGATTTCAGTTACCTAGATACGCCAACTTCGGTGGAGACCCGGAGCCTATTTTGCCAGCTTCAGCAGCAAGAGGTTGAGGTGTTGCAACCGCTGCAGCAGGTGCACGTGGAGGGGGATCAAGCGGCCGCAGGGCACAAGAGGCGTCGAATCGGGTCAGTCTCTGCATATTTTTCTCTTCTGTTGGAGATTTGGGCTGAAATTTAGGTTAATGGAGGGCACCATGTTGCTGGATGACAGGTCGTTGTGTCTTTCCTGATTAACATGGTTGCATATTTCTTGTTTAAGCTGAATTAGTAGCATGTTATTGAGATGTTAATTGCCTGATTTTCTTGGGTAGCATTATATAATCGTTTGTGTCCTGTTGTGGCACTCTGGTGCCTTTTCCTTCAGTTATGAGATGTTAATTGCCTGATTTTCTTGGGTAGCATTATATCATCGTTTCTGTCCTGTTGTGGCACTCTTGTGCCTTTTCCTGTAGTGCTTATGATTAGGAGATTTCAGAGTTTGAGATCAATATCGATAGAATTCACAAGGATTAAATGTATGGCATCCGTTTGAAATATATAGTGCTGACAATTATACCTGTTCTTACATGATTTCAGTTGCCAAGATACGCCAACTTATGTTGAGAACCAGAGCCTCTTTTGGCAGCTTCAGCAGCAAGAGGGTGAGGTGTTGCAGCCACTACAGCAGGCGCACACGGAGGGGGATCAAGTGGCTGTGGGGCACAAGCGTCGTATCATGTAAGTCTTTTTCTGCACTGTTTTTTTTCTGTTCTATTGGGAATTCGGGCTGAAAGTTTAGGTTGGCTGAAATTTAGGTTAATGGAGGGAGCCATATTGTTGGGTGACACATCAATTTCTTATATTCAAGTCATTTTTGCTGCTGCTTTTTGACTGGGCTATGAGAATTTTTGGATAAAGAACCGATCTTTCGAGATTTACAGAAGCCAAAATGGCTCCCAGTCTGAACTTGCAATAATAAAATGGACCCGTTTCAAGCTTTACAGTCTAGACTTATATAAAGTCCTGTGTATCAGCATACGAATTTCTTGAATTCGAGATTGATCTTGACAAAATTCCTATATGGCATCCTTTTGAAGTATGATAATTCTGTCATTCGTGTCCTGTTATCTTTTGATTTCAGTTGGCAATGTGTACCAAACTTAGTCAAGCTGCGTTTATGTATTGGGGAATGGCATGGGTTGAATTTAGGTTCTCTTGTCTTTCCTGATTTATATGGTTGCATCTTTCTTGATGAAAGTGAATGAATAGCATATCGTGTTATTGAGATGTGAATTGACTGGGTTTTTTTTGTAGCACTGCATCATTGTTCATGTCCTGTGGAGGCACTTTGATGCCTTTCCTTCAGTTATGAGTTTATCAGGCTGACTGTGGTAGTGTGATTTCACACTGCATATGATTGGCAATTTTGAGAACTTGAGATCGACCTTGATGGAATTCCAGAAAAGTAAACATACAGCATCATTTTAGGTTGCATTATATCATTATCCGTGTCCTGTGGTGTCAATTATGTCTTTTTCCTTCAGTCATGAGTTTCTTAAGCACTGTTGACGGTGGTAATGCTTATGATTGGAAATTTTCAGAATTTGAGATTAATAACGATGGAATTTGCAGGAATTAACATAGGTGAATCCTTTTTAAGTATATTGTGCTGACAACAAGTGTATCCTGTTTTTACGTAATTTCAGTTGCCTAGATACGCCAAATTCAGGTGAGACCCGGAGCCCCTTTTGCCAGCTTCTGCAGCAAGAGGTTGAGGTGTTGCAGCCACTGCAGCAGGCGCACGCGGAGGGGGGTCAAGAGGCTGCAGGGCACAAGAGGCGTCGAATCGGGTATGTCCGTTTCTGCATATTTTCCTCTTCTGTTGGAGATTTGGGCTGAAATTTTAAGTTGATGAAATTTAGGTTAATGGAGGACACCATGTTGTTGGGTGACAGGTCGTTGTGTCTTTCCTGATTAACATGGTTGCATATTTCTTGTTTAAGCTAAATGAATAGCATGTTATTGAGATGTTCATTGCCTGATTTTCTTGGGTAGCATGATATCATCGTTTGTGTCCTTTTGTGGCACTCTGGTGCCTTTTCCTTCAGTTATGAGTTTGTTAAGCACTGTTGAATGTTTCTGTGCTTATGATTAGGAGATTTCAGAGTTTGAGATCAATATCAATATAATTCACAGGGATTAAATCATTGGCATCCGTTTGAAGTATATAGTGCTGACAATTGTACCTGTTCTTACATGATTTCAGTTGCCAAGATACACCCACTAATGTTGAGAACCGGAGCCTCTTTTGCCAGCTTCAGCAGCAAGAGGGTGAGGTGTTGCAGCCGCTACAGCAGGCGCACACGGAGGGGGATCAAGTGGCTGTGGGGCACAAGTGTCATATCAGGTAAGTCTGTTTGTGCATTGTTTTTTTCTTTTCTATTGGGAATTCGGGCTGAAATTTGTTGGCTGAAATTTAGGTTAATGGAGGGCGCCATATTGTTGGGTGACACATCAATTTCTTATACTCAAGTCATTTTTGCTGCTGCTTTTTGACCGGGCTATGAGATTTTTTGGATAAAGAATGAATCTTTTGAGATTTACAGAAGCCAAAATGGCTTGCAGTCTGAACTTGCAATAACAAAATGGACCAGGTTCAAGCTAGTATAGAATTATATAAAGTCTTGTAGCATCATCAGCAAGCTGAGAACAAGTAACACACAACACTCTATCATTACTGTTCAAGGACCACGTTGATGAAATTTTCTTGGATCAAGTTTGGTGGAGCATAAAAAGTATGTTGTGTTGGTCACTTATTTTTCAGGGATGGACATGTATCAAGTCCAAAGCAGCGTCACTTGCCAAATCCTACGGACCAGTTGATCCATGAGTCTTTAGCATCCTTTTCAACCAATAATCCTAAGGATCTGAAGATCATCCGAGATGTTCTCATGGCCCTTCCTAAAGGCCCAAGATCAGTGCTGCACATAGAAGAAAGCTCAGTTGATAGAGGAGATACATCTGCCGTGTCAGTACAGATAAATGCATATGATGTTGTTGGACCAGACCTTGCTAGATATGGATGCATTTTATCTAACCCATGGAGGATATTCTAGGAGCATCAACCCCTCGTTTTGCATGATACCGAAGTTTTGCTTGCTGCTAGATCAGTGAGAGGCCGAGTGAATTTTTTGCAGAGAATTACAGCTTTATTGCAGAAACATCCAGGGCCTGTGAGAAATTTTAGGATTGATTCATCCTTGGTAGAGAATGCAGAACAGTTGGAAGAATGGTTCGAGATGTTGAAAGTGAAGAAGATACAAGAGGTTGTGTTTGTTAATTGCCGATGGCCATTTGATATGGTTGATTTTCCAATCAACAGTCTTGACTGTGAGAGCCTAGAGCAAATAAGGCTGTGTTTTGTCAAAATATCCAACAGTTGCCTTAATTATGTCAACAACCTCACTACGATGGATCTGGCATGTTGCTCCATGACCACATTAGATCTCTATGCATTAGTTTATCAATGTAAAAGTTTGAGAGAGCTGAAGATTGGCATCTATGAAGGCAACGTCATTAGAATAGATTCTGCAAGTCTTGAGAGTCTTCATGTTTGGCAATCAACTATTCGGAAACTTGCTGTTCAAAATGCAGCAAAACTGCAAAAGATTTTGGTTGAAGCAGATCCTCAGAAAACTGTTGTTGTTGCAGCTGGCCCTAAGAAACCATCACCCTGTGTAGGAGTTTGGATTGCTGATGCCCCAATACTCACAGATGCATGTTTCAATATTTCAACACAATCAGTTACAATCAATAATATCAGCACAATGACAGTAAGTGGTTAACTTAGCTGTCCATTTTCTTGGAAGGATGTATGTCTGCATTTTTATAACTTAAAGTATTCTGTTTTGTTTCCCTGTCTAGGATAATGGACCTCTGTCCAGTCTCAGGAAACTAATGCTGCATATATCTTTGCAAGTGAAGAAAGAAAAGAAGGTTTTGGAGAACTTCATGAAAAGTTGCTTGAGACTAAGGGAATTGACTTTATGGGTAAGCATACTATATTCAGAATTTCTTTTATTTTCTTGAAAATCCTTTCCCATTTGGATTTTTGCACCAATTTTTGCTGACATTTACCTTTTTCACAGAGAGAGGATGAGGTATATGTTGATGAACATTCTGATGCCCTAAATGATGACTGGCTTGCAAAGTTAAGGAACTTATCTAGCATTCTGAACCTGCAATTGCTGACCTTAAAAGATTACAAAGGCGGAGATATTGAATTAGCGATAGCTTCAGCTGTGCTTGAGTATGCCCCCAGTCTGCACGAGCTGACTCTTGAAACCAATGGTAATGATGAAGAGATATTCACAGGTGCTAAAGCCAAGCTTAGGGAGGTTACTCAGGCTTCAGCTAATGCTTCGGTGAAATACATTATTGGGCTGCGTGATTGTAACAGTTTCTTTTCTGACGGAGGCTGAAAGTGCTTCTGGCTTTTCCATTTATGGTCTTGCTAGGAGCTGTTAGAACTTAGAACTAAATCATCTGTGATTTTGCACCATTCATTGCATCTTAACCATCGATGGACCAAGAAGATAAATGGTTGCAAAAACCTGTGACCGAAGAAATCAAAGGCCTTATGCCTAGTCTGGAATGCAGAGATGCTGCTTATGCAGCCGGATATTTCTGTAGCACCAAACCTGACGATGTTGTATTTTTTTATTCCAGTTATTTTCATCAATCGTATACCTTACAGTTTTCTATATTGATGGATAAACTCAGGTGTGAAGATTGATATCTCCTTTGGATTTTATTATAATGGGAATCCCATTACGTCCGCAGTGGCAGTTCCTTGCTGAAACAATTAATGTGACACATGAACCCATCGTATTCTTATGAACCCTCCTCACAAGATTCGAAAATCAGAACCATACATATTGTCAAATTGAATCACAGTTTAACCCACATATACAGAGCAACATAACTGAAGTACACAAGTAATCAATCGATGATGACTAATTGGTCTTCTCCATCTCCATCCTTGGCACGCGCCTCTTCCTCATCCAGCAGGCGTTGCTCCTCGTCAGACGGCAGCGCGAACCGGCAGACCGGGCAGCGGCGGTTAGCAAGCAGCCACTCGAAGATGCACGTCTGATGGAAGGAGTGGTAGCACGGCGTCATCCTAAACTGCTGGCCCATCTCCAAGTCCTCGCGGCATACATAACAACCATGCTTCGTCCTCGTCTGAGTCGTCTGGCACCAGGTAGGCACGTGGAGGTTCAAGATGGCCTTCTTGGACGCCGGGACGACGTCCTCCTCCTCATCGTCATCGTCGTCGTCGTAATCGCGCATGTCTATGTCAGCGATGAGCCAGGCAGCATACGTGTCTCGTATGTGTGCCTGTCTCTCTTCAGGTGACATTCGTTGCCAGAGATCATCCATCTGCGCAGGCTTCTCGGTGGATCGGAGGCAGACGGACGAGAAGCTAGAAGAGGCAGACGGCGATCGGGCCAGTATATGGCGGCGCCTGCAGCACCGAGATCAGGCGATGGCTGATGGAACGCAGGGAGGATTGATGGCAGGCAACGGATGAAGGAGGTCTAGATTTATGGATCAGCCAAGGCAGTCAGGCACTACCCGAGTCCGACTCCGACTTACATACGCTGCGTTGGCGCTACGCAATGCCCGGAAATCCGCATTGCGTTGATCTTCCGATTCCCAGACGGACCCAAAACGGCAACGCGCGATCTGGACTCACCAGCCTGCAACGGGTGCAGTGGACTCTCGCCGCTGCGCCGCTCACAAGCACCGTCTGATCACCGTCCCCAGTGGTTCAATCTCTTTCTTCTCTTCACTTTAAGATACCATTCCGAATCAACAAACATGAAACACTGAATCTTCAAAGGAATCTTGGATCGCAAATGAACTGATTAAAACTGTTTTTTTTGTGTGATCTTCAGAGCCAACCAAAAGAACTGGACTGCAATTTTTTCTTAGTTCAAATCTCGTCACTTTTTCTCTGATTCATCTAGAAGTTTCACGTTTTGACATACAAACACCGTCGTCTGGTTCATATCCTATTTTCATATTTACACATAAGTATTTTTGAACTTACCGCCATTGTCTTACATTTTTTCCCCACGGGATATACATGCTATTTGAACTCTTTTGAACTAAGAAAAACCTTTCTAAATCATGATTTTTTTTTTACATAAACATGACAATATTGTCTACATCCTTTCCCTGACATGATTACAGTTACACTACCTCCAGTGACAAAAGGAAATATTTGGAAAATGTACAAAATCTACAGAAGAAGAATAAATTGTTGCTCTACTGATGTTTTCCATCTATGGACAGGGAACATAAAGCAGTGATGTCGCCTACAAAAATTACTGGTGGATGGGCTTAGAACCTCCACCAAAGAATAGTTAATCTCATTAGCGTTAAATCTGTTGCTTCTGTCAATTTAAGTGGTTATTGTACATCTTCTGTAAAAGCTTTGTAAATGAAGTCTCTGAATCGCTTGCAGTATTGCTTTGGGTCAACAGCTGATATAGAGTTGGGATCATACTGCATGGATTTATAAGCATGTTCAAGCTTCTTACTTATATCATAGTCTTGTAAGATGTCAATGATTCCAAAGAACAGGATAACATCCTGAAATTCGCCTGTGGGCTCCCCAATTAGCGGAGATTCACTATCAGGGTTCTTTACCACATTCTCCACCCTTGAGGGCATGCTAATACCTAGTCTTAATGAGGATTTTCTGCAAAAATAAAAGTGACATTTTAGGATACTCCAGATTAAGTTTTAGGATGAATAGAAGTTGGTTCATAATATCAAAGTAGTGACCAAAGTCATATTAGCAAATTGTGGTTGATGAAATGCATGTTGCTACCTATTTTGTTCAGAATCTTCAGCGCTAGTAGGAGTTGTTCCATTATCATCTGCAACCAGCATTAACAATGATATTTTCAGTCTGAAGTCTTAAATATCCACATATAACTTGTGGAAATTCAAGAATGTAAAAGAAAGCATGTATTATGGAACATACCTTTGCATCTGTCCTTGAAGTGAATACCAACCAGCATACTATAATCCATGATCCTCTCCTGCTCCAGTAATTCGCAATCTTTGTCAACTTGCCTGGAAAGATTTTAAAATGTGAGAACAAGATATTCTTTGGGTTCCTTTAAAGTATAAATGATTTTGGAACATGATTAATGACTCCATTTGAGAGACACACATCCAAATATTCTTTTAGCAAACTTTTACGCACAATGTGTAGTAAGTGGAGGAAGGGAAAATTTTGTATAGTCTGGAAGTTGGGGGGTGTACCTGCAGAATTCTTGAAACCAAGATCCCTCTAGCCGGAAAATGAAATTAAGATCAAGATCCTTCAACGTGGTATGCTCACTGATTTGATCAATGGGTTTATCGGTCATGCGCCCATGTGAAGATCCTTTCAAGTCAAAACGTCTATGGATTGCATAGTTTGAGCAGAATAGATTCCCCATAATAACAAAGCGAACCTGTAAGTCAAGGTTGCAGAATTTGAGCAACTATGTAAGAAATTTATTTTACATAAGCCAATTGATTACTCATTGCATTCTAACCTTTTTCTGTATAGCTCCAGTGAGCTTAACATTAACACAGTGCAGACCAAAGAATTTAGTTACTAGAGTATTTTCAAATGCCCGGACATGCTTATAATAGGCTGGAAGCATCCGAAGAAGTACCTGTTCACATGAAACACACAAATTCAATAATAAATTTTAAGTTAACATTAGGCGAGGAGAGACAATGTGGACTTACTTTAACTTCTGATTTCTTCATTGTTTTGATCATGTACTTGTCATCGTTGGTGAGGTAAAAGAAACTTCCACTTTTACCCGGTGATGAAAGCTCCCTGAGTGCATCATCCCCGCAGAGGGAGATCATATAATCAGCAGGATCCACATCGAAGAGCTTGCGCAAAGTCCTAGAACGAAGTGCATAAGAATAAATTAAGGTTTGCAATCCATACGGGAGGCAGCTAAGGATTATAATTATCGCCACTAGACAATGAGGAAATCAGCACCAGCAAAGCATACAAAAATACATATAGTCATAATAACTTTGAGAGGCTGACCTGAAAACCAGAGGGCAGTAGTCCTTCCACCGAAACTCACACGTCTGGTGAGGAGGAGTATGCTTTGAACCTTCGGGGGGAAATCTAGTCCAGACCTTCTCTTTTGGATCAAATGCTGATGATTTAAGATCCAGTGAAGTTGGTGCTGACTGCCTTCCCACAGCGTGCCTGTCCCAGAAGCACATTAATGACAACTTCCGATGACTCACATTCAGAAGAGCAATGCATCAGAATTCAGAAGAAACAGAGTAACAATGCATTCGAAGCAGAGTAGCAATGCATCAGAAGAAGCAGAGTAGAAGTGCGCCAGAAGCAGAGTAGCAATGCATCACAAGAAGCAGAGTAGCAGTGCACAAGAAGCAGAGTAGCCAATGCATGACAAAAAGCAGAGGAGCCATGCATCAAATGGCAAGGCCCGAAACGTGTAGCTGCAGAGCATTGAGCAATGCCACAACGGCAACGCACCTGATGCCGAGCTGCAAGTTAAGCATGAGCTCGTAGTTCTTGTGCCCCTTGGAGATCGTCTCCCCCTGCTTCTTCCCCGGCTTCGCGGGCGGCGGCGTGCTGCGCATGCACGACGGCGTCCGCAGACACGACCTGTCCGCCACCCGGGTCTCCTCGCCGCCGCCGTCCTCACCCTCGACGACGACGAGGCCGTCGACGTCCGACGAAATGCTGCTCCTCCCGTGCGCGCTGGACCTCCTCCCTTGGTCGGCGGCGCTCACCTCGGGCGGCCGCCACACCGGCTTCTTGAGCACGCCCTCGACGCCGGGCCACGTCAGCACCTTCTGCCACGGCATAAGCGACGCCGTCTTCCCCTCGGTCACCTCGAGCTCCCTGAGCAGCGCCGTGAACGCGTCGCAGGGCTCGCGGGCCGAGGCCGGCACGGGCGGCCCACCGGAGGACGGGTAGTACACGCCGCCCTTGGCGACCATGACAGCGCCGTCCTCCTCCTCCACGCACCAGTTGCCGATGTACATGCTGCCGTCGGCCCACCGGAACGTGCCCTGTCCCTTGGGCCGGCCTTCCTCCCACGCGCCGTCGTACCGGTCGCCGTCGGCCCAAATCACCGTCCCGCCGCGGCCGTGCATCTCCCCGGCCCGCCACGTGCCGACGTACTCGTGTCCGTCGCGCCAGATGTAGCGGCCGTGCCCGTCCGGGAACCCTTCCCGCCAGTGGCCGTCGTACACGTCGCCGTTGGCGTACGCCTGCGTGCCGCGGCCGTGGCGAAGGCCGCCGTGGGCCCACGTGCCGCCGAACGTGTCGCCGTGCTCGCCGATGTACGTGCCGTGCCCGTGCATGTGCCCGCCGGCCAGGTCGCCCTCGTAGGTGGCCCCCGACGGCCACGAGAACTTGCCCCGGCCCCACGCGCGGCCGCGACGCCAGGAGCCCTCGTACATGCTGCCGTCGGTCCACAGGAACTTGCCGGTGCCGTGCGGGAGGCCGCCGCGCAGGTCGCCCTGGTAGAACTCCCCGCCCGGGAGAAGCTGCTCGGCGTGGCTCGGCTCGCCGAGCGACTCGTCGCCGTCGCAGTCGTCGTCGTCGTCCTCGCCGGCGTCATCCGTGTCGTCGTCGCCCTCCGTGGCGCTGTCGCTGTCTCTGTCTCCGCCCTCGTCGTCATTGTTATACCGGTAGATGGTGTTGGAGGACGAGGAGCTGATGGACAGGAGGCTTGTCATGACGGGATCGCCGGCGGCGGCGGCGGCGACGCTGCCGTCGCCGGGCAACGCGGCGGGCACGACGGAGCCGGCGCGGCGGATGGTTTGGAGCTTGCGGATGCTCGCCTCCCACAGCCGGCTGGCCGGGGCAGGGAGCGGGTTCATCTTCTTCCCCGACGTCGCCATGTTGTCGCAGTCAGTTCTAAGAATGCCCCAAGGTCACGCGACAAGACCCAGCTGGTGGAGCGAGTCCGGTCATGGCGGTGGACAGGCAAAAGTCGGGGGTCGTGTTTGCTCGTTGTGTTTTGCCTTGAATTACGAGGTTTGGGTGAGGAAGGACGTGAGCTGGAGGCTGGGAGGAGTTGCCGGGGGAGGGAAGCCGAGGAGAGCTCGGGAGCGCAACATTTGGAGGGAGGCGGAGGCAGCGCCTCGGCCATTGACGCATTTCTGCTATTCTCCTGGTTGTGTTGTGTCATCGCGCGCAGGGAGCAGAGAGAGACACGGGCGGGCGGGTTGAAAAGCCTCGCGCTTTGTTTGTTTTTTTTTTTTTTTTTTTTTAAATTACACAGTACAATTCAGACACTCACAACGCACGCACACTCACCTCTATGAACGCACATACACAAACCCTACCCCTATGAACATCTTCGAAGACTGAGCCGGCAAATTCTCCAAATTCCCGAAGTCACCACTGACGTCTCGCTGTCGACGGCCACGTCGCCTACCGCTGAAAGCACAAATGCCGTTAAATCCTAAAAAATTCGCTTCCACCAGGAGTCAAACTCAGAACCTCAAAAATGCTACTTGAGTATTTTAACCACTAGGCCAAGACGCTTTCACAGCCTCCCGCTTTGTTGGGAGCGTGCACCGCGCCGCCACAGTTTTCTTGTGATGAAACGCGTGACATGTCGACTCTTTCTCCTTAAGTCTTTCCGGACGAACAAACTGTACTTGAATGCTCCCGACGCCTTTGTTTATTTTCTTCAGCCACAGTTGCCATTCGTCGGGAGTAACAAATAGCAACTGGAGACGCCCGACGAATTTTCATTTCTCTCGATGACAAAGGCTGAAAAGGCATCATTTGTTGTCCCAAGACCAGCAGCCCGTTGACCTGGTTTTCGGGGTTAGCCCTGTGCAAGACGCAAGTCAAACAGTAAAGTAGATGCTCCTTTCTAGCAGGACACTGTGTTGTGGGCATTTGTCTCTGTGTGGAGATTGCCGAAACTAGAGGCTAAGTAGACTACTAACAAACAATCGCTTGGTCACAGCTCATGGCCAATTGTGATGCTACCAGAACTTACAATTGGACCATCTAAAACAAGTGGTACATCAGAGGGTCTAAGATATTCAGATCCCTGTTACACCTACAATCTGACAATACACATCACCTTACGGACCCAAAAACAGAACCGACACAGGTGTTAATGTACATTGAAATATTACCAGAAATCTTGCAGGTTCCAGACCTCACTAATCTTCGTTGCGTATGCACAAAGTGCAACATATTGTTTGTACACACGGTTGAAGCATGCTATTTAACAAAACACTATACATGGTGCAAGGTGTGCAATGGAGGTATTCTGAAATTAGTGAGTTACAAAATAACTTGCTTTCGCAATAAAGAGCTACTAATGTGACTAATACTATATATCAGAAGAGGTCCTGCGCACAGACCCAGTGCATCAGAACTCAGAAACAGTCAAATATTAACTGGCTGCAGCAAACATTCAGATATTCCGAACCTAGTTTGCCAGCTTCAGCCTTTCATTACAGAGTCAGACATTTGCCTCCAACTAGAGAGAGATCCAGATTTCGGCTGGGCAAGGCGTCCCAAGAGATTTCCAAGTTCTGTGGACAGTTGGAGAGAAAAATAGAAACATGATTTCCCAGTTATCCAGAAATAGGACTAAATCACCCTTTGCAGTTCTAGAATCGTATAGATTCTACGGATTTCATCAAGAAAACTACTAACCATCTAGACTGGGACATGTCTGGATCAAATAGAAGTGCATCTATGTTCATCTATTGCTGCCTAGGTGAGGGCCATATGACTTATTGGAAGCTATTGAAGTCATACAAGAAGTGAGATCAGGACAATCCGATTACTGCGGCTCATCAAACCATGCGGAGATGTGTTGTTTCAGGTTCCTCATTTCAAGTCCAGCAGTCTACCTGTCACCAATACAAATGGAAGTGCTTACATGGCGGATAACTGCATATATAGTGAATCTTTAGTCATTGTACTTCGATATCTGTGTCACAGTGACAGTCTTTCAAATGATCAAGAATTTATGGAAGCAATTGAGCTTGATGTTGTTATAGAAACAGATCATGTTTAAAGATCTTGAAAGATGATACTGTCCATGAGGAATGAGAATTAAAAAAAAAAAATTGAGCTGCTGAAGATGGTCTAAGAGATGATTGTGATATGAAACTATGCAACCTGATCTTCTGGCAAAGAAAATTAAGGCTTACTACAAACATGAGTAAGCAATAGTCAAGAGGTCTCAAGCACACTGACAACAGTTCATGATGGAAATTTGTGAACTGAACAAACATTTTGAGTTATAAGGGCGTCAGCGCACTACTTTGATAGTTGCAGTTGTAGAGCCACAGTTTGTGCAGACAGTCAACCTTAATTGTTCGGTATCATGTTTTTCATCAAAAAAAAAAAAAAAAGATTGTCCGGCATCATCAACATCATATATACTCCCTCTAGTTTTTCAATTAATGGCCATAAAATTTAAGGAGTGACTGTGGCACTATGTCAAATGAAAGCAGGAATGATGGGAATTCGTGAACTCAACAGACATTTTGAGTTATAAATATAATGTCATCAGTGTACCATTTTTTTTTAACGTTCACGGGGGGCATCCCCACCTGACACCTGAATATATTCAAAATGTGGCAGACCACAGATCAAAGGTCTCGTTTCTTTAGAGAAACGAGACAAAAACCCTACATCGCTCGGTTATTTAGGGGAAACCGGGCAAAAACCGTGATAACTACCTAGCTAAACTAGGTCTCAACCAAACTAGCCCAGCACAAGGGCGCAATTGTGGTCTATAACCACTAAGTAAGAAAACACCAACCCTAGCACAAGGGTGAGTTTGTGGCTTAACCACATGAACAACATTGTCCGAGCATCAGGACAAAATGAGAAGTACTCCAAGGCAATGCCTCCAGCGAGGTCGCGACATCAAGAATGCCGCCATTGCGTGATATAGCGATAAGCCAAATCAAGGTTTTCACCCGGGAGAAACCAAAGCTTGGCAATGCAAGGGCACCTCGGCAACGCTTCCAAGGAAGAGAATGGCGCTTCAGTCGTCATCGTTGCAGAGGCTTTAACCCGGTGCCCTGCACGAGCTCGAAAGCTACCTAGCCAAGCCCCAGACTGGAGGCAACCACCACGGAACACAGCCAGATTGGATTCGGCAGCTCGTGTGCCCCATGGTGACCACGGCGGACGAGCAGTATTGCCTCACCGCCGCCATGGTCTCCTATGCCTGCACCGCCGCCATGGCCGAAGCTGCAGTGAAGCGTTGGCCAAGCACACAAGCCGAAGCAGCCATCGCCGCCATCATCACCGGCGTGGCCAAGCTGCCCCTTCCCGTACGCGCACGGCAACTGCGCCCAGTCGATGCGCGTGGCCGCTGCGCCCCTTCCCGGACGCGCACAGTCACCGCGCCCTCACGACGCACGCGGCCGTCGCGCCCCTTCCTGGACACGCTTGTATGCAGCCTCGCCGCCGCCGAGCCCGCATCTGGCCGCCTCGCCGCGTAGCACGCGTCGGACCTAGCTCCACGCCCGCAAGTCACGCCAGATCTGGCCGCGAGACCGCGGATCCGGTCGCGACACCGCCGCCGTGGTCCGGACGTCAAGCCGCCGCAGCCCGGACTTGACACGCACCGCCGCCACCGGATCCGGCCATAGAGACCGCTGATCCGGTCGCGCCAACGCCGGATTCGACGCCACGAACCTTGCCGGAGAAGAACGCCTTGCTAGGGAGGAACGCCATCGGAGAAGAGAACGCCTTGCCGCCGCCGTCCCTGCTACCCGCCCGGGTTGTTCCGGCGTCTCGCTCAGGCGGCGGCGCTGGAGAGGGGAGGAGAGGGTGGCGGCGGGGCTAGGTTTTGGTGTCGCCGCCCGAATCGCCCGCTCACGAGCGACGCGGGGGCCTGAGAGGCTGGTGTAAGAGGAAGTTTTTCCTACGTTTTTCCTATAGAATGGGTTGCATCTCAGTGTACCATTTTGATATTAGCTGCAGTTGTAGATCCATAGTTTGCGCGTGGGGGTGGTGAGGATGACGAAGGTGGTGGAGGTGGGCAGCGGGGAAGGAGGAAGGTAAGGGCAGAGGCAGAAGCGGGACGGGCGGCCGCAGCTGGCGTGGCAGATGGAGCGGCCGGAAGGAGCGGCGGCTGCGGCCTCATCGTCGTCGCTCGTCGGAAGGGAGTGGCTCGCCGAGTGTGTGAGCATCTTGTACTCGTCAGTCGTCACTATTTTTTTGTTTTTTTTAAGCACATGTCGTCACTGTTAACTGGATTCCCGCTTTTCTATTCTATGATAGCCCACGGCCTGGTCCAGTAGAGTCACCCAACGAAAGCTTTGCTTTGCTAATCTAGAAGCCTTGGCCCCATTGTTTTTAGCACGGCCCAATTGTTGGACTAGGACCAAAACAACGGTGACTTGTCTGCCACAGGCCCACAGCCCACATGCTTGACTCTTTCCGGAGAAAAATCACCCTGCATCATTTGCATTTTATTTCTTCTTTTTTGGCAAAGATCATTCGCATTTTTCTGTCAAACTGTAATCAAACAAACATGACATCCGGACATCTGCTGTAAGATTTTTTTAGATAATGGAAAGATTGTATTAATCCCGGCCTTGCTCTCAAGGAAGCTACAACCACACTAGTCTTCGCTTCCAAGAAAGTTACAGCCTAAATACAACCACCAACATAAATTGGCAAACATCAGAAGTGCCACTGACACTGATGAACAAAATTAAAAACAAAAAAAAGAAGAAACATCTCCATTGTGCAGCTTGAATTCTCTTCCATTGCAACTTGTTGGGTAAGGTCAATCTCCAGAAGATCCATTCTCCCACGTAGGGCGAGTCCGTCATGAGAGCGTGAGCCAATCCAATGGCGAATTTGCACCTATTGATTGAAGCAGCAGACCACCCATGCCGCATCTATGAGAAAAAGAATTCCCAAACACCACCATGACGATGGAGGTTGGAGAATATCACTGCCGGCATCATTGCCGAACGCTGCTGGAGACCTCGATAGGCAACTGATCAACACAAAACCATTACTAGGACCGGCCAGTACAGCATCCAAACTCGTTGAAGCACTCCAAGACGGCCCTTCAACAAGGACACGACGTCAATGCCGCCGTTGTTGCCGCCCATCCAAAACTCTGGAATTGGATTTTCATCCGGAGAGCTTCCAAGGGTGGAAATACCATGCACAAAGGGCAATGCCTCCATTGAGGAATGCGACACCCGCAGGCGCCGCCATTGCCACCCTAAGAGGTGTGCCCATCGTGGTGCCTTGCAGGTGTACAACAAAATGCCTCAACCGCACAAGTTGTAGGCAAACAGCCCCCAAGCAATCATCACCCCCACCAATTTGCGGGCAGATCGGGAACCACCGATGGGCAGCAAGGCCCCAAGCGCCAGCCTCGAACGCGCCCGCGAGGACGGCATCAAAGCAGCTCGAACCATAGCGACCATGGCGGTAGTTGGAGATCAAGGGCACCCTTGTGCTGATTCAGGCCGCCCTCACGCAGATCGAACGCCACCACGCCGGCCACCATCAACGGCCATGTCGAACAGCCACACCATCTCCGGATCTAGAGGCCGGATAGGAAGGAAGAAAGGAGACCCCGCCGCCGCCGTCCTTGCCGCTGTGCGGGTTGTTCCGTCAGCTGGCTCAGGCGGCGGCCGGGTGGAGCGAGGTAGGAGCGGCTGGCGGTGGATGGAATTGCCGCCCGTGTCGCCCGTGACCTGATTGATGACCAACAAAAGAGTATCATTAGAGCGTCTTAGATAGACATCAACAAGATTTTGAGATGTCCCCCTAGAACCGTGTTTACGGAGCCCCCACATCGCCCCTCAAGCCAAATCAGGCGGCGATCTATGACAACAACCACTTGGATACCACTCTCTGTTCATCCTCACCGACCATCGCCAGAGCCGGTTGCAAGGACAACCCAACCAATGGCAATGACGATGGCACGCATCAGAGCAACAATACCATCTTCACTCCCATCAAAAAGCACCGGATCGAGAGCCCATGGAAGAGGACGACGCAATGGCATTGGGGGCGGTGCTTGCACGCATTGGTAAACTCGCAACAGAGGTGGGCGCCGTGACTACTCCCATTGACGCCGCAATGGAGGGTGCGTAGCGGCGCCCGGTGGGGACCTCCGCCATCCTGGTCCATCCTTCGCTAGGAAATGCCCAAATGCGGCTGCCAAGCATCGCACACAACCTTTCTCCATTACAAGGTGCAGGGGCGCGTGGTTGCCGTGGCATGGTGGGTCATATGTTGTGTTGAGAAGTTTGGAAGAAGAGAAGATAATGTCCCATGGCTCATGCCGACATGTGTCAAAGAGGAGGGGAATGTACCAGATCCTCTTCCCGGCTTAGAGTATCTCCAGCAGTGTACCTAAAATTGGAGACCTACAACTCGTTTTAGGTTCAAGAGAAAGAAGATTTTCAGAAAAAAAAATTATGCTCTTCTCCAGGAGACTACCTAAATTGGATACCTATGAACCTTCCTGAAAATACTCTTCTCTTTAAGTAGGGTTTCATAAAATATTCAAGACACATAAATATTGCAAATAATAACAACTTTTGACGAGGGCTACTTTGCAAGATTGCCTGGTCATGGCCTTATCCACACCATCGAGCTCCAATCCGCCATGGCCGTTGACTTTTTTTTTTTATGTTTTATTGTTCACTTTAGGTGTTTTGTTGGAGATGCTCTTACGTCCGATCCAATTGTGGGTGCTGCCTGTGGCACATAGGTGACAGTGAGGCACTACGTATATTTCTTCGCCTCGCTCTCACTTGCAACTTGCAAGTCGGTGATGGTAGAGGCGACATCATCGAAGATCCATTGGCTTGAAGACGTCTTACATGGTGGCTAGCGCTTGGATACTACATCTGATTTGTAAGTCGCTACAAGCTAATTCTGGGTCGGCAGCTGCTAATACACATCCTCAGTTAAGCCTCCAATTGGGTATGATGTCGTGTGGCAATAATAGCGATCAATGTTGTCAGTTTGAAATTGTACAAAGATGGTCAGGTCTTAATAGTGATGGGTTGGCGCGTAATTGACTCATAATCGTTGAAAGATGTTGCTTGTCGACCGGTTGCGTCGTTAGTGGTAGAAGAGGGCTGTTGGGTGTATGTGTGTGTGCGGGTGCTTTTATCCTCTATAGGAGCGATATGATTTTGAGTGTCTTTGTGTAACAATTATATCTTTATTCTTTTTTGAATGCAAAGGCTGAAATATCAATACATTCTCTAATCTAAGAAAATAGAGACTGCAGCAATTGCTGTTTATGTGAAATGGAGATAGGATACAGTGTTACAAGCTCTTGCTTTAGCAGAAATTGAGACACTGTTACACGGCTTCCACCTCCTGCAAAAGCTGGCAGCCAACTCCGCTTTCGGAAACGCTATTCACTAGATTGATTTAATCTAAGATTAGATATGCCGCGTTCCTGCTTTCAATGTATACTCCCTCCGGTTTTAAATTGTTGACATTTAACTATTTTCGAGTTACGTTTGACCATTCGTCTTATTCAAAATATTTTAGAAATCATTATAAATTTTATTATGAATAGTTACATCACTAAAAGAAATTGAAATATAACTTATAATTTTGCATATTTGAGCTAATATTTTGAATAAGACGAATGGTCAAACATAACTCGAAAATGGTCAAACGTCAACAATTTAAAACCGGAGGGAGTATTAATTAACAAACATGTATTTTCTTGGAATCATCCTTTTGCTGGAACATGATGTCTATATGTTATCATTCCAAGATGGGACATTATGAAATTCAATGCAATTGGACTTTCATGTTGTCCTGTAGAAGATAACTTTACTCGCAAGCAAAGTGGAGCAAAATGTCACATTATCCTAATTAATAATGTTTGCTTAGTCATGCATGACGCTATCACATTAGAATATCAATACGGTAGTGTACCAATATCAACCTTCTATATAAAGTGATGCTAAACGGACTAACCTAAGTGCACTCCAGTATCATTAGCCATCCCATCCAGATAGCAAAGTTCAAAACACTTTATACCGAGAGAGTCCACCAACGTCCATCGCAAAAAAAAAAAAAAAAAAAAGAGAGAGAGAGAAGAAGAAGAAGAAGAAGAAGAAGAAGAAGAAGAAGAAGAAGAAGAAGAAGAAGAAGAGAGTGCACCAACGAAGAGCTACCTACAGAAACTATGGCTCATGCAAAACATGAACAGCAAAACAACGGTGAGCATGATCGTCACAGCCACTTTCTTGTTGCGGCTTACGGCATCCAAAGCCACCTCAATCCAGCACGGGCTCTGGCCCGTCGTCTCGCTCATGTTGATGGATGCAACGCCACTCTCTTAGTTCCAGCTTTTGTCTACCATCGCATGTTTTCTTCTCACCATGAATCTTTTGAGGATATCATGAATGATGGTGTTATCTCCTACTTCCCCTTTTCCGACGGTAAAGATGACGAAAGTTGGCCCAAGCACTCAGAAGAGCGTATGCAAAGACGTGAAGCAACCTTCAAAAGTCTCTCGGCTATAATCAACCACTTCACCTCAAGTGGCCAGCCAATAACTTGCATAGTATGCACTCTCAGCATGCCAGTAGTTTTCAAAGTAGCTCGTGAACATAGGGTTCCGCTTGCTGTTTATTGGATTCAACCGGCAACCACTCTTGTCACCTACTACCACTACTTCCACGGGTACAATGAACTCATCCTCCCACATATCAGTGAACCAACATATGAGGTGAGCTTTCCTGGCCTCCATTCTGTTAAAATTCGTAACATGCCAACATTACTTACCGAAAATAAGCCCACGGAGGTATCTAAAATAATCATGCGAGCACTTCAAGAATTATTCGAGTACATGGACCAAGAAAGGCCAATCGTTCTGGTGAATACATTCGCTGCATTGGAAGACGTAGCACTAAATGCAATTAGGCCATATATGGATGTCTTTGCCATAGGGCCTGCAATTCCTCCTCTTGGTGCACTACAAGTAAGTGAAGCACAAATTCATCTCTTTAAACAAGATGAGAAAGACTATATTGAGTGGCTCAATATACAATCAGAGAGGTCTGTTGTCTACTTGTCTTTCGGGAGTTTGTTGACGTATACAAAGAGACAAGTGGAGGAGATCTCGTATGGCTTACAGGAGTGTGGACGCCCATACCTATGGGTGGTGCGCAAAGAAGGGTGCGCGGAGGAGGTAGATTTATTCTTGCGGGAGCTAGAGGAGAGCAACGGGATGGTCGTGGAGTGGTGTGACCAGCTGCAAGTATTGTCGCATCCATCGATAGGGTGCTTCGTCACTCATTGTGGATGGAACTCAACAATAGAGGCAATAGTGGCCGGTGTACCAATGATAGCTGTGCCTAGTTGGTCAGATCAACCCTTAAATGCACACTTGGTAGAGACGGAGTGGAGAGTGGGAGTTAGAGCAGAACGTGGTGCAGAAGGCATTTTAACAAAAAAGGAACTTGTGAGCTGTGTGGAGTTACTAATGGGTGGTAGTGAAAAAGCAACGAAGATAAAGGAAAATGCTAATAATTTGAAGAAGGAAGCACAAGATGTTGTAGGAACTAGTGGACTCTTGGAAATAAGCCTTCGAGGCTTTATTAAGAGAATACGAGATCAAGAAAGGGACGTCAACAAATAAATGTCAAGATGTGAGTGTGTTTATATATGCTTGTTTTGTGCGCCATGTAATTGGAAAAAAGTGAATTTGATCAAATAATCAAGTATTTACAAGAAATTTTGTCGGATCATAGGATTCCATACAAGCTCAAGCTCACTTAAAAAATGGACGCCATTCAGCTATATAGAATGATATACTAAGTTATGTATCAAGAAGACAGAAATGCTACAAACACGAAATTTGTGACAAAAAAATGAACTGTTATTTCATCTAAAGTTGTCTCACATGTTCACCAATTATTGAAGGGTTAGGTGCACCTTCGTCTTGGATTTGTCCGGTCCTCAACTATGAAAAATAAACTTCTAAAAGCTTAATCAATGCCATGACAATGGCTTAGCTCTAGGAGAAATATCATATTGCAAGAAATGAGCATTGAGTAAAATTATTGGAGGGGTAGGTGCGCCTTGGTCTTGGATTTGTCTGTTCCCCAACAGGGAAAATAATCTTCTAAAAGCTTAATCAATGCCATGACAATGGCTTAGTCTAGGAGAAATATCATATTGCTAACATGCCGTGAATAATGAAGGTGTACAGCACTGCAAGAAATTGACTCCGTGAGTAGACGAAGTGACAAGGTTTTCTACTGATTTGACGTGCTAACTCGCATTCTTCACGCAAGCTGTATCATGAGCTTGAAAGGTTTCGACAAAATCTAGAAGATTTATCTCTGAATGGCCGCCTGCATCCGCCACTTCTTGTGCTATCCCTTTCAGAGCCTTTGCCCTTTTCCTTACGACACTTGCTTTTGCTCCTTCACCCATGACCAACTCTATGCACCTTGCCAACTCCGTCCCGGTTAAAACCCCCTCGCTGTTACGCTCTACTTTTACCCCGATTAGCCACTCCTCCTCCATCAGGTATGCGTTCGTCGGCTGGTCAAACATGTTCGGCACACCGACTACGGCACACCCGAGACCACGGCCTCTAATGTCGAGTTCCACCCACAGTGCGTGACGAAGCACCCTACTGCAGTGTGCGATAGGACCTCCAATTGGTCGCACCATTCTACCACCATCCCCTGCCGTTGAACAGTCTCCGAGTCTGAGATGTCGCTCATACTATCCTCATGCTTCTCAAGCCCGTCCTTGCGAACGACCAGCAAGTATGGCCGTCCACACCGCTTCAATCCATGAACTACCTCCTCCATCTGCTGCCGTTTATACTTCGACACGCTTCCAAACGACACGTACACCACCGACTTCTCCGGCTGAGTTCCAAGCCAATCCATGTACCTCTCTCTGTCGGCGTCGTCGTGCTTGAACAAATGGATCCGCGCTTCCGTCCACGACCCAACCATCGGCCCAACAGCGAACACATCCATGTGCGTCTTCATCTCCGCGACCACGGTCGGCTCCAGCTCTTCGAACGTGTTGATAAGAACCTTGGGGCGCCGTTGATCCATGTACTCGAACAGCTCCAGCATCGCCTCGTTGATGGCCTTGGTCACCTCGCTTCCCGTCGTGTCGACGATCGAGGAAGTACGGGAAGTCGCGTATCCGGAGTGGACGGGTTAGCCCGGGCAGGCTGACCTTGTAGTCCAGGTCAGTGGCGTGGGAAGCGATGAGCTCGCCGTAGCCGTGGAAGTAGTGGTAGTAGGCTGAATCCAGTACACGGCGAGAGGGATGCCGTGCTCCTTGGCAGCGTCGAGCACGGAGGGCAACACCATCGTGCACATGATGCACGTCACCGGCTGCCCGCGCGCGGCGAGGCTGGCGATGATGGACGAAACGCTCTCGAAGCCCGCGCGGCGAGTGCGTGCCCTCTCGTCGGCGTCCTTGGGCAGGGAGCCGTCGTCGAGGCCTTCCCAGTGCTTGCAGCAGCAGCAATTAGATTGGATCTAACACATCCTGAGCACGTTGCCCGTCTCAAAATCTTCTAGACACACGCCGCACTCACCCTCCTTCGCGCTCGTCTCAGGCAGGTTCATGATGGCCTCACCCGATGCCGGGGTACCACCAAAGTAACGGCGTATGTATGATTCCTCCACGTAAACTCACATATGTTCACTCATTGTGGCACCAAAGAGCCGTACCATGAGTAGCCTATACGGTTATACATATATAGCAATGTACAATAGTCACACTCCTGTTGTCTAGTGAAGCTCTCTATGGACCTTGAGTTAGATTTTTCTTTGCATCGCCATGACGAAATTTTGAAGGCTTAGTTCAACAAGACCATCTTCAATCGCACCGTTTGTATTGTCTTTTAAATTATTCACTTTCTCATGTATGTTTCTTGCTTTATCATCATTACTCATTACTATCTCGATGCACTTTGCCAGCTCCGTTCCAACAAGTAACCCCTCATCATCGCGCTTTGCTCTAACTCGAATTCCCCATTCGTCCACCAAGTGAGCATTTAGTGCTTGATCAGACCAATTTGGCACTGTGACCATAGGCACACCTAATGTCATTGCTTCCAATGTAGAGTTCCATCCACAATGTGTGACGAAGCACCCTACAGATGGGTGAGAAAGTACTTCTAGTTGATCACACCAGTCTAAGATGATCCCTTGTTTTGAATAACGGTTATGTGCTAAACACCTTTCCACCTCATCTTGACGGCCATCGTCCTTCCGCACCACCCACAAGTATGGCCGCCCACAAGCATGGAAGCCATGCCTCCACTTGTTTTTTTTTTCTCATAAGTGATCATGCTCCCATAAGACATGTACACCACTGACTTGCCTGGCTGCCCATTGAGCCACTCCATGTAGCCTTTCTCCTCCTGCTTGTACAGATGGACTCGATCCTCGGTAACATCCATCTGTTGCAGGTGGGGAACCATCGGTCCAACAGCGAAAACCTCCACATGCTGTCGCACGGCTTGCAGCAGGTCGGTTTCCAGCATGTCGAGCGAGTTCACAAGAACTTTCGGCTTCTCGCGGCCAATGTGCTCGAAAATTGCCCGCAGCAATTCGATGCTAGCTTTGGATTGCTCACTCCCGGTGGAATCCGCGAGGAAGGACGGAAGATCGCTGATGGGGAGAGGGCGTAATCCGAGAAAGCTCACCTCGTACGCCGGGTCAGCGACGTGTGCCGTGACGAGCTGCTCGTAGCCGCGGAAGTAGTGGTAGTACGCGGCGAACGCGGCGGCCGTCTGGATCCAGTAGAAGGCGAAGGGGATGCCGTGCTCCAACGCGACGTCGATCGCGGGCAGCGAGATCGTGGAGACGACGCACGTGACGGGCTTGCCCGCGGCGGCGAGGCGGCGCACGACGGCCGACAGGCTCTCGGCGCTCTCGCGGCGGCACCGCGCCCTCTCGGCGGCGCTGCTCGGCCGCGCCCCGAACTCGAGCCCGTCGGAGAAGGGGACGTAGGAGATGACGCCATCGGAGGCCTCGGCCTCGTCCTCGTCGTCGCCTGCGGCGGGGGACGCGAGCGACGCCGGGAACATGCGGCCGTGCGCGGCGGCCGGGACGGAGAGCGTCAAGCGCGCGACGCCGCGGACGCGCGCCAGGCGGCGGGCGATGATGGACGAAACGCTCTCGAAGCCCGCGCGGCGAGTGCGTGCCCTCTCGTCGGCGTCCTTGAGCAGGGAGCCGTCGTCGAGGCCGTCGGAATACGGGATGTAAGATATGACGCCGTCGGCGACGTCGTCTGACGAGGAGAACAAGCGGCGGTGGGTGGCGATTGGCAGGGAGAGCGTGGCGCGGATGGAGCCATCGACGCCGAGCCGCGTGAGGCGATGAGCGAGGACGCGCACTGGGTTGATGTGGCTTTGGATGCCGTACATCACGATCAAGAAATGGCGACGTCCCTCATCGGCCATGGAGAGATGCGAGGAAGCAGAGGATGTCACAGCTCGCAAAAAAGATGTGTTTGAATGGTGGTGGAGAGAGTGTGGATCGGATGATATTGCTAGAATGCAGTGAGTGTGTATTTTATGGATGCACAATTTCTGGAAGCTTTTATACACACAGCGAGCGAACTGGTTTCTCAACTACTTGCAGCGAATCTTTAAAATCGTGTCGCCCCATCAGGTTCTGTAATATGTGATGCAGAGTTTCACAAAACACGGATTTGGTCAGTCTCTGTTCTTTCCCTTTCTAGTACATGAAGATGGGGTATCCTTTTTAAGTACTGTGAGTAGTAGTCTACGACAATGGAGAAGTATATAAATCACACTAGCTCTATACGCTCTGGACAATTAACCAAGCACTACATATCCGCTTGAAGAAAGTATGGCGCCTCAGGAATCGGTACTTGTGACGTTGGCAGTGACCTCTGCTCCTTGTCCTCTGATCTGTACCAGTAGCAGCATGTAGGAGGGTCTACTTCAGGTAAACATCTACTCCTACAATGATGATCAATTGATTGTTGAATTGCTAGTTAACCAGAACAGGACCCCAGATGGCGCCATTTTTTGGCAGGAAAAATATGTGGCACAAAGGACAGTACACTACTCGGTGGATATGTGCTGGAAGAAATGGCTGGTGCATGACATAGCTTGTGCTTGAAGGCGATGCTGTAGTCAGCTACATTGATCTGCATGAAAATGAAGATGTCGGCATGTGGCTGAATTTCTTGCAGACAGCCGTACTACCTATGACGTTAGCACTGACCTCAAATTTTACGCTCTGATCAGTACTGCTAACAAACAAACAAACAACGCTGATCACTTTTATTGTTTTTTTCAAAAGACCGATCACTTGATTGTTGACTGATTGTTACCCACAGATTCAACTGGGTCATACCTAGATATGGCTTTTCATTCAATAAGATTGTGGTGCCACCTTTCGTAAGCAGGGGAAAACAAAGAGCAAAGGACAATACTGTCATGGGGTTTCTATGTGTCATTGACGGTCGTCTGATCTCTTCAAACATACTATCCATTTAAACATTATCTTTGTAGATTGCAGTAACAAATATGTACTAGGTATTCTCTATACTCTAAGCTGCAGCACGACTGCACGAGGCACACGAATCAATCCGTGCACGGCCCGCTGCATGCGCTCAAGCTTGGGGACAAGCTGATTGATCATCTTCCTGCTTGCTCTTCCGTGGGCAGCGGGAAACGGCAGAGCGGGCAGACTGAGCACGTTCTCGATCATGGAAGGAGTGGGAGCACGGCATCATCCTGAGCACGTTGCCTGTCTCAAAATCTTCTGGACACACGCCGCACTCACCTTCCTTCACGCTCATCTCCGGGAGGTGCACGATGGCCTCGCCTGATGCCGGGGTACCTGCACCAAAGCAACGGCGTCCGTATGTCTGGGAAGCTGCTGCTGTATATCGTTGGGATCTGTTCCCCGCGGATAGAATTCGATGGACTGGAACCTGCCAACCATGAGATTATACAGCAGCATCTCACGCACGCTCCAGTGAGTTTCCTCCCGTGAGAGTTCATCTCCCATGTCAATTCACACCGTCCGACCTCTAAGCACTAGATTCGCCCAAGTATGACATCATGGATATATAGGAGGGTAGTGAACTACACGCCGCAATTCGTCCAAGTATGACAGTATGACATCGCCATAGCAGCTTGGAGGAGCTGCAAATTCTGAACTTGGGCATCTTGGGGCAGAGGGAGGCGACGGGTCTTGGGAGCAGGGGCAGCGGCGGCTGGAGCTGGAAGAGGCCATGGCCCTAGAAAAGAAACGTCGACCTGCTCTGTTTCTTCGTGAACGAAACGAACGGTCATTTCTCCTGTCATTCTAATGCTATACTTTACGAAGTGTGAAACTTTCAATGGTATTTTCTGTAACTAGAAAACTTTCGATGCTACTAAATCAATTTTCCCTCGATTTATCTAGCGCCGAAGAGTGAAGAAGACGAGGAGATGCAGTTCTGAAGACCTTCAACGATATGTGCTCTAGTCAATGACCATATCGAGTATAGCGTGTACTAAATTACTTTGTCCTACCCACTAAATTGAGTAGGTGGTACTTTTATAATTTTTATGTTGTAGTGTCCATGTAGTCCAGATTGTTGTTCTTCATTTTTTGAAAAATATTTTTGAGCTATTTGTTATTTCTGGAATTAATTTTCTAGTGATTATAGGGCTACAAGGCTGCAACTTGAGACACAGGCGGATAGTAGTTTAAAGACTAGGCCAAACTGTGTAAGAACCTACAGGATCTGCTATGAAAGACTAGACTAAAACTATATAACAGCCCACATGCCGAAACTGTAGTATCACGAATGAACGGGCCAAAATAAGATAGGACTTGCTTTGTGAATAGAGCTAGGCCGGATGAAACTTTCCAGGCCAAAAATAGATTGGATACGGATAGGGCCCTAGGCAAAACCAAAAAGGCCGGATTGGGGTTTGGATCGGGCCTCGACCCACCGTATGAGAATCGGATTGGATAGTCAAAAACTTAAAGAGTAGACAACCTTGTGCGTCAATACATATAAATCTTTAACCTTTAATTACCTTCAGGAAAACAGGTACAAGCAAGGAACCATCATGTCATAAAGAGACGTAGAATCATTTTTGAAAAGAAAAAAAGGAGCTAAAGTTCTCATGGAAGGAGTGGGAGCACGGCATCATCCTAAGCACGTTGCCTGTCTCAAAATCTTGTGGACACACGCCGCACTCACCTTCCTTCACGCTCGTCTCCGGGAGGTGCACGATGGCCTCGCCTGATGCCGGGGTACCTGCACCAAAGCAACGGCGCCCGTATGTTTGGGTAGCTGCTGCTGTACAAGCAAGGAACCATCATGTCATAAAGAGACATAGAATCATTTTTGAAAAAAAAAAGAACTAAAGTTTATTCGTGATATATTCTCTGACTTTGAGGGAACCACCAGGTGCTTTGTTTCAGTCGAGCTATATTCTCTGGCTTTGAGGGAAGCTCTCAAACAAACACACACTTATTCATCTATTGTCGGTTCGATCTATTTGGTGTGTCATATTTTCGGCCAGTGGTGATTCTAGCTAAAGAAGCGCTTGTGTGAGAAATAAGAGCGGAGCAGAACAACGATCCAAGCGGGTACGCTATACGGAAAGCTACCAACTTCAACGATTAGCTTTCTGATATTATTTATATGCATATATCAGTAATTGCATTTTACCTATGTAGTATAAAAAATTATGTCACATTTTTGTTAACATAGGTTGCTGTGAGAGTTGTCATGCATCACGCAAAATTTGAGCTTCCAATTTCACTTGTAGAAAGAGAAAAAAAAACTCCATAGGGTGTATATTGCAATAAATGAAATTGTTTGGACGAGTGAAATAAGCCATCAATTCGTTTAGTGTTAGAGTATATTGGGATATCTCCAGATATGGTAGATTAGGATCATATAATCCCGACTTGCCTTATCTCTACCGGAGACTCCTTGCCTTCCAAGCAATGTACTCCTATATAATCCTCCTATGAGGCTCAACAATACAATCATCCATCAATCCAGCTCTACTCTTCTACATGGTATCTACGAGCGGGTTTTGATCTTGAACCCTAGCATGATTCCGCCCAATCCTTAGTGTCGTCGGCGCCCCTTCTCTCGCGTCGGCGCCGCCCCTGTCCTCCACGGCGGCAGTCCAGTGCGCCGTCTCCACAACGGCCTAGCGCGCCCCAAGGGAGATCACCCATGTCGATCTCCGCCAGGTGCCGCACCCTCAAGTACGGTGGCCGATCGATTTGATCCGCCGCATCGTCTAGCACTGCATATGGAACCGCCATGTCGCGTCGGGTCGTCGTATTCGCCAAGCCCTTGCATGCGGCAGTCCGATACGAACGTGGAGGAGCCACCAGATCGAAAGGCTCCGTGGACCCCTGCTGCATGTCGTCAGGCGAGGCTACGCGGGTGCCGAAATCCACCGCACCTTCCACATAGCCATGCACGGCTACGTCTGTCGTTCACGTGAAGGCAAAGAGAAGGATGGACAAGGCTCTGCGCACCCGATGATCTACATGGAGATGCTTAATGCTGCTGTTTATTCGGTTTGTTTTTTAGTTTATCTTATTTTTTACTCGATCACTGATCAAAGTTGCGTCGCCCACCGCCCATTGACTCTACGTGCCTCTACATCGACATCATCGCCGGTCACTCTTCTTTGTCGCCTTGTGGCTCGACCTGGCGTGCGGTGCGCAGGGGCACCCCTCTCGCGGCGCCGCTGGCTCCTCCGCCATCATCTTCGCGCCGGCCGTCCCCGACATCTACACCGCTATGGCTGCACCCTCGAACTGATCATGCTCGCTTTTGGGACGGGTGTCCTGATAGTGCGCACTTCATCACCGACTACGAAGGTTGCGGCTGTGTCACTTTGTTGCGCCACTGCATCGCCGCTCGTGATCCTCGTCGCTGCACCTTCATTGCCATCGACTACACCGTTGTGCACTCCATGCACAAGGTCTTCGTCAAGCTGTTCGAGTTCTTCGCCGCCTTCTTCAACCACCGCCGCTGCGACCACTAGGCCAAGCACACTAGCCTTTGGGCTAGCGCTCGGCCGCTCCACCTCTACACTTTGTCCAGCTCAACCTCATCGCCAGCATCGTCGCCTCCCTGTCTACCTCGTCTACTCCGACCACCGCGGGCTGCATCGACATCTTCTCCCTCGTCGTTATGCGCACCGCGACAATCGTCGAGACCTCCTCTGCTGATCCCTCCTCCAGATGATATGACATGGTTAGCCCTCAACCTCGTACGCCCGGTATTGGCAACACCGTGCATGCCTTCGTCCCCGAAGCGCTACCGGGTCTTGCAAACCCGGTACCCGCCTCGGCATTGGTGGATTGATGACGTCACCTTTGGCATCGTCCTCGACGCGTCTCCATCTTCGTCCACAATGCCTTCTCCTATGCACTACACTACATGGCGCCCCTCAGCGCGCCAGCGGCATTGTGTGTGGTTCATCTCCATCGGCAAACCTCGACAACTTCATTGACCACAACTACTTCAAGCACGCATCATCGATCACGGCTACCTGTCTTCGTTTCGGCTACCTCGACATCGGCATAAAAGGGCTACCATCGTGCATGAGCTCTCCAGTCACAACGTCTGCTTCGCTACAGCTATGATTGTGGGGAATGTTAGAGTATATTGGGATATCTCCAGATATGGCAGATTAGGATCATGTAATCCCGGCTTGCCTTATCTCTACCAGAGGTTTCTTGCCTTCCAAGCAATGTACTCCTATATAATCCGCCCATGAGGTTCAGCAATACAATCATCCATCAATCCAATTCTACTCTTCTACATTTAGGATGTGAAACGGACAAACTAAATTGTTCTGTGAGTAAAATAGACTTTTTCTTTAAAAAATAAAGAGTAGACAACCTCGTGCTTCCCTACAAATAAACCTTCTGTCGGTGTATTGGGAACCAGGGCTCCCATTCCACCTGGGAACAGCCTAGGAAGCATGGACCAGCCGGACCATGATGAGAAAGGCTGGAGTGGCCCAACAAAGGCAAGCCTTCGGTTCCACCTAAGCGGAAGGCACGCCCCATGAGGGGCGCGCGGGTTGCCACGTGGTGATCCCCGGGAGCAGCCCGAGCTGTGCCATCCGGGGGCGGGACCAGTGGTGACACGTGGCGATCTCCGAACGCGCCCCCTTCGGATAAGGTCATACGAATGGGACGGCCGAGATCTCGGGTGCAGAATCCCGCGGGGCTCACGGCCGCGAGGAAATCCCGCGGGGTGGCCCCGCTCGCCAGCGGTAGAGCCTCGCGCGCCCGCGCGTGGGCTGACAAGTCTTCAATGCGCGTGCGGGGTGCGCAGACACCGAATGACCGACGTGACGGGGCCTGTCATAGCCCTGCCAGGCCACGTTAGTAGCTGCGCAGGCCACGCGGGCTGACGCGCGCCGCCTAACACGCACAGAGCCAGCCTTCGGACCGAAGGAAGATGGGCCGCGACCGGTCCATAGCATGCACAGCCACGACCCCAAGGCGGCACAAGGCATTAACCTAACGGGACGCAGCGATAAAGGCGGGCAGGGGATGATTGCCCAAGTCCACGCTTCTTCTGTAACGGCCCATGAACAGGTCCGGCCCCTCCTTGGCCTATAAAAGGGCGGTGCCTTGTACCATGAACAACAGACGACAACACTTGAGCAATACCAGACAAGCAGGACGTAGGATATTACACCTCCGGGTGGCCTGAACCTGGGTAAAGCGATTTGTGTTCTCTCTTTCTCCCTCCATTTTTCTCCGTCACGATTCCTAGCATAGGAACCGCTCGCCCTCCTCCGAATCACAAAGGGAGCCCATGTTAGGCCCCTAATTGTCGTGGTCTACACCAATGACATTTGGCACGCCAGGTAGGGGGGCGTCATAGTTCCTTGTGCTTAGTCTTCGATGTCCGTGCTCCGCCATGTCCCGGCGAAGCCACCTTGAGTCCTCCGGCAGTGAGGACATACACCCTCGTCGCCGCTCGATGTCTGAGTCGGTCGACGAGGAGATCGTGGCGGATCCACCACCGGCACCGCGTGCGCCGAAGGGCTCGCGACCGCATCACCCCGCTCGGCCGAGCGGAGGTGACGCGCAGCCTCGGTGCCATGCGCGTTCCCGGACGGGGTCCCAGCTCCTGTCCGACAAATACACCGGCTCCCAAGGGTGGGGACAGTGCCGCCTTCCGGTGCGACGACTATCCTTTGACGGTGTGAAACCGCCAGAAGCATTGGACCAGGTGAGGCCGTTGCTACGCCACCCCCCTGCGAAGGAGTCGCTGGAGGGACCATGGCTTCGGGACATCACCAAGATGGTGGACGCGGCCTGATGCCAAACCGCGTCGAAGTCGCGGACATCGTGTTTGCGGGCCACCTCTTCCTCGGGTGATCCTACCTACATGTCGCCCGAGCGAACCCACACGGGCTCAGGGGACCTCTCCTACTCCGTAACCACCCCCCGACGCGGCACGAACGACCTCCGGCGGGCGCTGCACGGTCGTTGCCACGGAAGCGAAGATGCATACTGACGCGCTCGCGGGAGCGGCATCAAGGGAGGCACCGGGCGAAGTCTGCGTCCGAAACCTACATCACATCTTTCGGGTCCTGAATTCACAGGATCATTGTCCCACGGTGCTGTTTAAGCAGACACCAGATAATACCAACACTTGTGAAACATTTTACATTATTATTATTACAAGAAGGGTTTAGAGTGCAGCGGGCATATTACAGGATAGCCGAAGCGTACATGATAAGTTTAAGAACATGTTTGATAAATGAGAGTTCTGTCTAACCCTCAACGATATAGCAAGAGTGATAATCTGAGCCCGTCCGGATTATCACTGTAGCAACACCTCACTGCGACGGCGTGTCTGACTCCCAATGAGCGGTCTAGCCTTCGGGGACTTGCACGTCCCCCGAAAGCACTCCTTCCGGGAGGTCCACGTTTGTACTAGAAGAAAACTACAATGGCACAAAGACTGAGTACGAATTACTCAGCAAGTCTGACCCGTCAAATGACACCTAACTTATGCACAAGGTCAAATAGGATGGTTGCAATTTAAAAGACTCGCACTTAAGCATTGCCTAAGTGTTGCTATCAGATTTTAGCCACCTTTTATCTTCATTAAACAGAATTGTAAATGTGGCAAGTAAAACAAAATATTGGACATAGAATATATGAAAACAATATAATGGTAATACCAGAATAAGTACACATCAATATTCCAACATAATTATCATTATCCGGTCTCATGTGTGTTACGTGAAGGCGCAAATCACAAGCGGTACTCATTTCTGTGAGAGACAGCGATTGCAATCGATTTACACCAGCTGGGAAAACCCGAGATACATGACATACGTGCACCATTCGTTCTAACTTGCTACATTATTATCTCTAGAAAAGAAAGTTTGCAAACGGGGCTTGGAATGAACCGAGGCTTGCCTGGGTTTTCAACCGCTAAGTTAGTCGCTTCGGCTTCATGGTCATGTGCGCTATTGTCTTGTTGAAGATCTTCCTTGACTTCAACTTCTTCGTTACCTATACATGCAAGATGTTCGATTGAAACAACATATAATGGAGTCGATATGGCATGCATGGAATGATTTGAATTTGAGTTCATTTCAAAGTGATACATATTTCTGATTTTGCTAATTTGGAATTAATTTGAGTCATTTCCTTCATGGACTCCCATGAAGCATGATTATTTTATAATTAATTTGTTCAAATTAGCATCAAACCTATTCACATCCATATGTAAATGGTTCCTATGTCACTACTAATCATGAGTGACTTACTAGAGATCTAAACATGTTAAAATAGAACCAATTACAAATTATCCTTAATTTCTGATTAAAAGAAATAACTCAATTATTAACATAGGGCTAGGAAAGAAATAAATTCCTAAGGAATTTCCTAAAGCTTGTCTGACCAAACCAGAATTGTTGGTGATTGGTTATACCCTAAGTGGCACACATGCAGAAGATTAAGGCCTAATTATTAGTAGATTACTTATTAAAAAGATGACAAGTTTATCAAAGAAAAATTAATAACTAAAGTTTCTTATAGAGATAATTGACATGGTTCATCTCTATGAATAGGGCATGTCAAAATAAGATGATCAAGACTAAGTTCACATTTTTTCTGAAATTTATTTAATTTACTATGAATTATTTACTTTTTAAAAATTGCAGCAATTATTCAGGAAAAACTACACATGAACAATGTTCAACTAAGGTAGCACTGGATAGAGCTCAGTGAGGGGAACACAAAAAAAATTTAGTTTGCAATTGTTGGACATCTAGAACTCCAGATATAGATTTTTGAAGTTTGTGCAATTTCTGAGCAAGTTCAAACCATAGAACACCATTGGCGTCTTGTCGGAAACATTTGGCCTTGCCAATTTTCATTTTATTCCAAATACAGTCCATTCCACGATTATCCTTTTGAACAATTATTACTTCATCATGGATGGAAGATTGAATAGCCAGATTGTGAATGACCAAGCTGAGCATAACATGATGGTTTGGCTCAGAGATAACATCCTCAGTAGTGCTGTCCAGAGAGTCCAGCATCAAATTATTGCATTGCACTTTTTGGCTTAGTGCATCGGTGACTACATTGGCTTTACCAGAATGGTAATGAATTTCCAACTCGTAGTCTTTAATCAACTCAAGCCATCTACGTTGCCTCATGTTTAGATCAGATTGGGTGAAGATATATTTGTGGCTTTTATGATCTGTATATATGTGCACCAAATTTCTAAGAAGGTAATGGCGCCATATTTTTAGTGCTAGAACCACTGCGGCTAACTCAAGATTATGAGTCGAATAATGCTCTTCATGCTTCCTCAATTGTCGTGATGCGTAAGCAATAACACGGCCCTCTTGCATGAGCACACATCCAAGTCCAATTCCCGATGCATCACAATACACATCGAATGGCTTGGTAGTGTCTGGTTGAGCTAACACGGGAGCAGTGGTTAATATTTCTTTCAAATTCTAAAAACTTCTTCACAATGATCATCCCATTTGAACTTCACATCATTTTTCAACAGCCGGGTAATAGGCTTAGATAGCTGAGAGAAGTTGGGAATGAAATGTCGATAATAACCAGCAAGTCCCAAAAAGCTGCGAACTTGAGAAACTGATGTAGGGGATTTCCAATCTAATACATCTTGGACTTTGCTTGGATCGACAGAGATACCATTTGCAGAAACCACATAACCAAGGAAAGGTACATTGTCTAGCCAAAATTCACACTTACTGAATTTGGCATACAATTTGTGATCTCGCAGACGTTGTAGAACAATACGGAGATGTTCCGTGTGTTCTTCTTCTGATTTATAGTAAATCAGAATATCATCAATGAAGACCACAGCAAACTTATCCAGCTCGGGCATGAACACTGAATTCATGAGATATATGAACTGAGCAGGAGCATTGGTCAGCCCGAAAGACATTACCAGATATTCAAACAGCCCATATCTGGTGGAGAAAGCGGTCTTTAGTATATCTTCTGCACGCACTTTTAGCTGATGATAACCAGAGCGGAGATCAATCTTGGAAAAGACTTTAGCACCAACTAATTGGTCAAATAGAATATCAATCCGAGGCAGTGGATATTTATTCTTGATGGTGACCTTATTTAATGGCCGATAATCAATACACATACGCAGTGTAGTGTCCTTCTTCTTCACGAAAATAGCTGGACAAAGCCATGGCGAAGAACTGGGGAGAATGAAACCCTTCTCAAGTAATTCTTTTAGCTGGGTCTTCATTTCAGCCAATTCTTTTGGTGCCATCTTATATGGTCGATGAGAAATTGGAGAAGTGCTGGGTAGGCCAGATATATCTTCTGGGAATACATCAGGAAATTCCCGAACAACAGGAATATCTTCCAATGATTTTCTCTCCAGTTGATGGACGATGGGGTTATGGGATAGATCAGAAGACAAGGAAATCGAGTCACGGCCATGGATTGGAGAATTCAAATGAACAATGTGAGGTGCAATGTCCAACATAGCTCTATGAAATTTCATCCAAGAGATGCCTCAAATCAGATCTATCTCTTGGTCATTAAGCATGACGAAGTCCGCATGATAACTTTTCTGATTCATCTCAAACGGAATTTTGCTTACTATTTGACTAGCCACTATTTGACCACCAGGAGAGTGAACAATACAGGGAGATGTACTGGTGCTGGTTGAGAGATGATGCCTTTGTATGCATTTCTGACTCACAAAATTATGCGAAGCACCAGAATAAAAAAGAACAAGAACTGGTTGACGGTAAAGCGAGAACGTACCAATCAACACAGGTTCTCCGTGTGGAATATCCTCAACAGAAGTGTAATTCACTTGAGCTTTACGTGGTGCTGTATTCTTCTGAACATTAGATGACTGACCTTGCTGCGGGTTAGCCTTAGGTAACTTGCAATCCTGAGCAAAATGACCAGTGTGACCACAATTGAAGTAGGTATTGTTGTTGCTTGGTCGATTAGCAGGTTGAATACGTGGAGGTTGATTGGGTTGTGGCTGAGTAGGTCCCTGAGGAACATTCTGCTAATAAGGAGGGCGTTTAAACTGCTGTGCTAGTGCCCTAAAGCGTTGTCCAGAAGGTGAAGAATATACCAGCCTATGTTTAGGTAATGGTCCAGAAGAAGGAGTGGCAGGAGCTTTTCTCTTACGGTCTTCATCCTCCACTTGACGCATAGTGTGTTCTTGGACAATGGCAGCATTATCAAGATCATCGAAGGTACCTGTGGACTGTGGTCTGCCAGGTCAGACGTTCCTTCAACTTAGCATTCATGCCCCGAAGGAATGAAGTTCTTTTCTTTTCATCAGTATCCACATAGCTACTCGCATACTGAGAAAGATGATTGAAAGTTTCAGCATACCGGAGGACACCCCTCCCTCCTTGTTTTAAGTCTAGGAACTCCTGAAACTTTCTTTGCATAAGACCGGCAGGGATGAAGTGAGCACGGAATGCAGCTTTGAACTCATTCCATGGTACTTGATAATCAGCCAGAAAAGTAGCTTCATAATTGGCCCACCAAGAGCTAGCAGGACCTAACGGCTGTTGTACAGTGAAAAGGGTCTTCTATTGTTCAGTGCATTGTAAAAGACCCAACTTACTTTCAGTGACCCTTAAACAATTGTCAGCATCCAGCGGCTCTCTGGCACGCTCAAACGTCGGAGGATGAATTGCCAGATAATCAGTGTATGAGCATTGTCTGGCTGATCATGAGGAGCTTGACGTCCACCAGGGCGGAACGTATTCTGCACAATTTGACGAAGAAGTTCAGACTCTTCCACACGGGATGCAAGTAGTGCAGCAATAGCCTCAGCCAGAGTGGGAGGCTCATTATTCCTCGAATGTGAACCCTCTAAAGTTTCGTTTCGGCGAGTGTTCATCATTCTGCAAAGACAAACTTTGTATAAGTCAAACTCTTTCTAAGCAGATATAAAGGTGATTACACAGGACATAAATGTGAAGAGTTCAACCAAGGTGAATTTCATATTTTCCAGCTTCAAGGAGCAACAACATTGGAAAGGACTACTACAAGCAAAATCGGTCTTAAATGTATAACAGTCAGAAACATGCAAATTTCGACCAAATTAACAGAAGTACATAACAGATTCTTATCACCATGTTATAGAGAACTTTCCCAGCTTTCCATATTGGGTTTAAAGTCCATCAAACCCCAAACAAAACTGGAGTTATGAATTTTCAAAGTTCAAACTTCTGCTGAGTTAAACAGGCTGACAGCACCTTAGTAATTTGGCTCTACAGAATGAATCAAAATTCCAATGCACATTAGACCACCAAGAAATGAAAGTAAATTTCCAGGGATTTCCATAAAATACTCATTTGCCACTAATTCTTCAAAGAATCACGAGTTACAAATTTTTCACTGTCACCCACTTCCCAGAAAGAGCAGATTGACATGAGTTCAGTAACTCTGAGCTACTGGTCACAACAGAACTCGAAATCCTATGAGACCACTTGGACATGAAAAAGGATTTCACAAGATTTCCATATTGTATTCAAACTCGACCAAACTCCAGATAAAACTGGAGTTATGGACTTTTGAATGGATTGCTTCCTGCTGGAAAACAGTATGACAGGTACTTAGTCTTTTGGCCATAGAGACGACACCAAGTGCCAAACTTTTTGGAAACCACCAGGAAGTGAATTACAATTGCAGGGCTTTCCAACAAGTATTTGAACACTTCCATTGGATCCGAGAAACTCAGATTATGAATTTTTGAACTTGAGTCAACAACAGGACAGATTCTGGACAGAAGAAGACCTAGTACATATGGAGTTGATATAGGTCATTTCAACTTCAATTTCTTTCAAGTTTGTAATTTCAAATTTATACAAAGTTGAGTGATCCAGATGAGGCAAACTTTTAGTTTAGAAACTTAAGAATGCTATGATACAACATTTTTTAACCTAATTATTCATTCCTCACCAAAAGGAAAATAATGCCATTATGCCGCCATACGTAAATTCGGTGACACATTCGGCTCTGAACCGTGTTAGATTATCAAACGGTATAACCTCTATCGTGGTTAGGGTACCTGCATAAGATTCATAAACAACCAAAATGGCCATGACGTCAAGTGACACCATGCCTCACCAGCAAAAACAACAAAACAGCCATGCAATCAACGATCCATGCCTCACCAACAAAAACAACAAATTGGCTATGCTGTCAACGACCTATGCCTCCACATTTCTTACCTCTTCACCATAGGCGATGAAAGAAAAAGAAACAATCATTTCAGTCAAGACTCTGTCACCTGAATCTAACATTCTTATATGGGCAATACTAACGTACTCCTAACCGTATGTCGTAGTTTTCAAAATACGGCGTTAAAGTGTTTGTATTATCTTGGACCAGCTCTGATGCCAGCTCTAACAGTCCGATCCACAGGATCATTGTCCCACGTTGTTGTTTAACCAGACACGAGATAATACCAACACTTGCGAAACATTTTACGTTATTATTATTACAAGAAGGGTTCAGAGTGTAGCGGACATATTACAGGGTAGCCGAAGCGTAAACAATAAGTTTAAAAACATGTTTGATACACGAGAGTTCTGTCTAACCCTCAATGATACAGCAAGAGTGATAATCCGAGCCCGTTCGAATTATCACTGTAGCAAAACCTCACTGCGGCGGCGTGTCTGACTCCCAATGAGCGGTCCAGCCTTCGGGGACTTGCACGTCCCACGGAAGCACTCCTTCCGGGAGGTCCACGTCGGTACTAAAAAAAAAACCACAATGGCACAAAGCCTGAGTACGAATTACTCAGCAAGTCTGACCCGTCAAATGACACCCAACTTATGCACAAGGTCAAACAGGATGGTTGCAATTTAAAAGACTCGCACTTAAGCATTGCCTAAGTGTTGCTATCAGATTTTAGCCACCTTTTATCTTCATTAAACATAATTGTAAATGTGGTAAGTAAAACACAATATTGTACATAGCATATATGAAAACAATATAATGGTAATACCAGAATAAGTACTCATGAATATTCCAACATAATTATCATTATCCAGTCTCATGTGTGCTTCATGAAGGCGCAAATCAAAAGCGGTACTCATTTCTACGAGGGACAGCGATTGCAATCGATTTACACCAGTTGGGAAAGACCGAGATACACGACATACATGCACCACAAAGGTCACATATGGCAACCTTTCACAAGACAGTAAACACCAAGGCTGGGTCCAATCTCACCGAGTTGGGCAGCGTCTCACTACCGTCGTAGTCTAGACCTGTCCAACTACGCCCAGCGTGTCTTTCAACCAGTGTACTGGGTACCTACTAACGATGCCACCATACCTGCTACATCAGTTTGCTAGTTCCCATACACTAGTATGTACTCGGTACTGTAAAATGCTTGAACAAGGGGCCAACATCGAATCGGTCCTTAATCGACTAGGCATGGCTCCAGTAGCCAACACCTCCATGTGTTGCTACCACCTATACATGTATATTTCATCCTGCCCGGTCTCAACCATCAAAAACATTCTCAACATACATCAATGCTAACCCTAATATTAAGCATAGCAGTTCCTATCGAGTCTCTAGTATGGACTCATCTCAACAATAGGTCAATTGGGAGTATGCAATTGTGTTTCAAACAACTCCTACAACCTAAGTGCACAATTCATTCTAACTTAATATATTATGATCTCTAGAAAAGAAAGTTTGCAAACGGGGTTTGGAATGAACTGGGGCTTGCCTGGGTTTTCAACCTCTAAGTTAGTCGCTTCGGCTTCGCGGTCCTGTGCGGTATTGTCTTGTTGAAGATCTTCCTTGACTTCAACTTCTTCGTTACCTATACATGCAAGATGTTCGATTGAAACAACATATCATGGAGTCGATATGGCATGCATGGAATGATTTGAATTTGAGTTCATTTCAAAGTGATACATATTTCTGATTTTGCTAATTTGGAATTAATTTGAGTCATTTCCTTCATGGACTCCCATGAAGCATGATTATTTTATGATTAATTTGTTCAAATTAGCATCAAACCTATTCACATCAACATGTAAATGGGTCCTATGTCACTACTGGTCGTGTCACTACTGATCATGAGTTACTTACTAGATATCTAAACATGTTAAAACAGAACCAATTACAAATTATCCTTAATTTCTAATTAAAAGAAATAACTCAATTATTAACATAGGGCTAGGAAAGAAATAAATTCCTAAGGAATTTCCTAAAGCTTGTCTGACCAAACCAGAATTGTTGGTGATTGGTCATACCCTAAGTGGCACACATGCAGAAGATTAAGGTCTAATTATTAGTAGATTACTTATTAAAAAGATGACAAGTTTATCAAATAAAAATTAATAACTAAAGTTTCTTATAGAGATAATTGACATGGTTCATCTCTATGAACAGGGTATGTCAAAAGAAGATGATCAAGACTAATTTCACATTTGTCTGAGTTATATTTAATTTACTATGAATTATTTAGGGTTTAACTTGTAGCAATTATTCAGGAAAACCTACACATGAAAAATGTTCCACTAAGGTACCATTCGATAGATCTTAGTGAGAGGAACACAAAACAATTTAGTTTGCAATTTTTGGACATCTATAACTCCAGATATAGATTTCTGAAGTTTGTACAATTTCTGAGCAAGTTCGAATTATTTACGAAATCCTCGAAATCAACCGGTTTAGGTGGTGGAATTGAACAATAGACGAATCAAATGGATGAGTAAGTAGGATAGGAAGCTTCAAATGTGAGGAATTGCAATATTGCTCACCGGAGATGAAGAATTTTACGGCGAAACCGAAGTAGGTCACTTGACGGCCACCATTAAAATTCTCCTTCGATCTCGCGCGATGGTGTAGGAATCCAAAGTTTGTGTTAGGGTAAAGCTTCAAGACCTTCTTGCGCACCCTTTTGCTGTTGGGAGTTGGCTCAGGGAGTGCTTGTGGTGGCAGTGAGCTTGAGCTCACTTGGAGGCGGCCATGGCGATGGTGCGTTTGGTGTATAGAGCAGGAAGTGAGCGAGGAACAGACTGACTGAAGGAGAGCGAAGGAAGAGGAGTCTGGCGACGGGGTTTGGTCCTCAGTCAGCGCAGGATGAATTCTTCTCCTCTCTTGTAAATTCTATTTGAAGGGTTAAACAATGTCCAAAATTCTCCAAATTTTTCCTGTAGGTTCTAGAATATTTGTACATCATATTTTTCAACTTTATTCGAGGTACATTCTTAGGAATTTAAATTTGAAATAAACACTATTTGTTTAAAATTTAAGATTGTCTCATTTATTTGAATGGGTTCCCAAATGCAACTGTTTCTGGGATTTTTTTAGGAGATTTTTATTTAACTGTTATCTTTCCCATAAATTTTTAATGGTGCCATGTCACGTTCAAATTTAACTTCCTTTGTAAATTTCACTCAAATTTACATTCTCTCACCATTTCTTTTATGAACTAATTTAATCTATGCATATATTTAGCTCAATTTGATGTCCTAGCAGAGTAGAAAAATATAAGAGACACCTGGGTGTCACACGAAGGGCGAGCCATCGCGTTCTCGGGAGGGTGCGCCGCCTTGTCCAAACGGTTGCGCAAGGTGACATGGCCCAACAAGCTCTGCCCGGACATCCCGGAGCGCTACGACGGGACGGCGCCACCCTCTGAGTTCCTGCAGATCTACTCCACCCCGGTGCGCGTGGCTGGAGGCTCTGAGGATGTGATGGCGAACTACTTCCACCTCACGCTGAAGGATTCGGCCCGGTCGTGGTTCATGAACCTGCCCTCCGAGTCGGTCAAATCATGGAAGGGCCTGTGCCGCGACTTCCTTGTCAACTTCCAGTGCACCTCCAAATGCCCAGGGATGCAAATCGACCTTGACAAGGTCATCCAGCGGAAAGACGAGCTGTTGCGCAAGTTTGTGCAGTGTTTCAGCCATGTCCGCAACACCATCCCCATCATCGACCCGGCGCGGGTCATCTCGGCGTTTGCCCACGGTATCCGCGACAAGGAAGTGTTGGGCGAACTCGGGGTCCACGAGCCCCAAACCGTCGTCGAACTCTTCCAATTGGTCGACAAGTGTGCGCGTCGCCAAGAAGCGCAAGCGTGGCACGATGCGGCCCCCGAAAGGGAAGATGAGGATGAAGACCGCCCGCTGTCCAAGAGCAAAAGGAAGAAACTCTCCAAGAAGCGAAAGGCAGGCGAGGTGCTCGCGATGGCAGGGTCGGGCGCCAAGGTCGCCAGGCCCACGCCGTCCCCGAAGGAAAAGAAGGAGGGTGACAAACTCCCTCCCAAGGGGAAGTTTTGCGCCTTCCATAACTCTACCTTTCACGACCAGACAGAGTGCAAGTACATCCTCTCCAGCGCGGAGAAGCACATGAAGCGCAAGGAAGAACGCGCGGGAAATGAGAAGGCTTCTCGTGGGGACGACGACGAGGAAGCGCTCTTGTTCCAGGATCACGAGGACATAGTTGCGGTCATTTGCGACGGTTCCTTGGCGATCACCTCCAAGCGGAAAGTGAAGCTTCTTCAACGGGAAGTGTCCGCCCTAAGCATGTTACTGGCATGTTACCGGTGTGCTCTGTCAAATGGTCAGATGTTCCAATCACGTTTGACGCAAGCGTCCTGGTCGGCCCGGACAACTCGGACGGGAGGCTTCCACTGATTATGGCTCCAGTGGTGAGCAACAAAAAGATTTCTCGCACGCTGGTGGATGGTAGCGCGAGCATCAACTTGATCACTCCCAAGGTCTACGAGATGCTGCAAGGCGACAAGGCTGACTTGGAACCATCTAGGCCTTTCCACGGAGTTCTCCCAGGGCGAGCGCAGCCGGCTAGGCGCGTGACACTCCCGGTCACGTTCGGCACCAAGGACAACTTCCGAATGGAGAGGGTGATCTTCGACGTGGCGGACATTGATCTATCATATAATGCCATCATCGGGCGTCCGGCACTAAGCAGGTTCATGGCAAGCGATCATTGCGCCTACCTCACATTGAAGATGCCAGGGCCCAAAGGCGTCATCATGATGCGGGCGGACTACAAAAGCGCCATCACATGCACCGAGTTGATCCTCGTGGCGGATAAGGTGACGGAGGAGAATCTCGACTCCGACGACGCGCCGCGTATGCCCAAGGGCCCATTCAAGCGCCCGAAGCTGTCGATCGTCGAGACGGTGAAGACCAAGTAAGTCGCCCTTGATGCCGAGGGCACCAAGACGGTCACGATCGAGGCTGGTCTTGATCCCAAATAGGAAATCGCGCTTGTCGCCTTCTTGCGGGACAACGTGGACATCTTCGCATGGAAGCCGTCCAACATGCCCGGTACCAAGGGAGGTGATCGAGCACTAACTGAAGGTGAACCCTGCTGCGCGGCCCGTCAAGCAGAAGGCCCGCGGCAAGCTTCGGAGCTCAAACTCTTCATACGAGAGGAAATCCGTCGACTCCTGGAGGCAGGCCTCATACGAGAGGTTCTTCACCCCAACTGGCTGGCAAACCCGGTGGTGGTTCCGAAGAGCAATGGGAAGCTCCGCATGTGCATTGACTACACCGACCTCAACAAGGCCTGCCCCAAGGACCCTTTCCCTTTGCCATGTATAGGCACAGTAGTCGATTCAACCGCGGGTTGCGACTTGCTCTGTATGTTAGATGTGAATTCAGGGTATCACCAGATCCCCATGGCTAGGGAAGATGAAGAAAAAATGGCCTTCATGACCCCGGCAGGGTGTTATTGTTATATCACAATGCCTTTTGGATTGAAAAAAGCAGGCGCCACATTCCAAAGAGCCATGAGGGAAACCCTCGGCGAGCAGCTCGGAAAGAACATAGAGGCCTACGTCGACGACATCGTTATCAAGACATACAAGCGTGAGACTCTGGTAGATGATCCCAAACAAACCTTCAGCAACTTGCGCGACAAGCGCGTAAAGCTCAACCCGGCGAAGTTTGTGTTCGGGGTCCCAGGAGGAAAGCTCCTCGGCTTCCTAGTCTCGCACCGGGGAATCGAGGCCAACCCGGACAAGATCAAGGCCATCGAAGACATGCGCCCGCTCACCTGACTCAAGGACATTCAGAAAATGACAGGGTGCATGGCTGCGCTCGGCCGTTTCATTGCAAGACTCGGCGAGCGAGCCCTCCCGTTGTTCAAGTTACTAAAGCAATCCGATAGGTTTCATTGGACTCCGGAGGCAGATGCCGTGTTGCAAGAGCTCAAGCGCTACCTCTCATCACCTCCAGTTCTGGTGGCCCTGAGATCAAGGGAACCACTCCTGCTGTACATCGCCGCAACCCCGACGGTGGTCAGCGCGGCGCTTGTTGCGGAACACGAAGAGCAGTGCTCGGAAGCGTCGCCGTGCTCAGTGGCTCGCCCGGGGGCTGCAGCCCCACCTTCGGTTTTATTCAAGTAATCTGGCCGGATAAAGGAATATTTTATTCAGTTTGGGAAGGAGGCTGATTAGATTATTTAATCATGAAGATGTGATGGTGATGGAGTACATGGAGGGTGTCTACACGACGGATATGTCTCCATTATTTATAGCATGATTAGCATCGTTGCCGCATTATTATATTATTAGTATGTCGAATCAATGTAACCAGGTGCTAGTCGGTTTAGCATATAGTATTTTGCTTGTACATCAAGTCTGTCAGCCCTATAAATATAAAGGGTGCCGCCACATTGTAAAAAAAATCTCTCGATCAATAATACTCACGGCGCATCGCCTCCTTCATGATGGATTCACGTCTGATCCTCGCCGACGGCTCGGGGCTGAGGAGAACATGCGGATTCGTCCGGTGAGTGCGCTACGCTCTAGCAGTTTGACTTGTCCTGTTGGAGCTAGCGCACCCGCTAGTTATCCGGTAATTCAGATCAATTTATGGTTTGACATCTTGCATCGACTACTTGGAATTGTTTAAGACCTAGTCCAGTTCTTTGTTGCGGTTGGTTGACTTGTCCTAGCCGTGACCTTGTAGCCGATTGCTCTTGTCAATTTCCTGTTTGATCTGGTTATTCGAGTCACTGTTAGGCGAACTAAAATAGATTAGATCTATTACTGCCAATCGTGTAGTATGGTTTGACCTGGTCCCGTATTACGTTTTTCTTCAGTTTGACTTATCCTAGGGAAAGCGATTGGTAGCATGTCGATTTGATTAGTTCTATTAGCTTAGCAGTTCTGCCAGGGTGTTTAGCTGGTAGCTTATCTTATGTTTTTGTTATATCGGCCCAGCATTTTATTTCTATTAACTGTGGCCGATGTGATATCACCATGTATTTTTCGTTGTATCGGTTCGGCATTCTATTTCTATTAACCGGCCGATGCGACGTCACATCATATCTTGTCAGTTGCGGGATCAAACTGACTGGCACGCCTCAAACCTCTAAGGGCATGGTCCTGCACTGGAGTTAAGCAGATCTCCCAGGCCACGTGTGTGCGGCGCACGAAGAAATCAGCTCCAGCGGCAGACGGTGATTTTGTGTCAACAGCGGTAGAGATGTCCGAGTTTGAGCTCGAGTTCACAACCTCCAGGGCCATCAAGAGAGCTGCCCTCGCCGAGTTTGTGGGCGAATGGACGAACGGACCAGTAGAAGAGCAAGAGGAGCTCACGGCACGTCCGACCCATGACAATTCTTGCGACGGCGAAGATTTTTGGACCATATACTTTGACGGATCCCTGACGTTGCGGGGCGCCAGAACAGGAGTGCTTTTGGTGGCCCCAACCAAGGAAGAGTTGCACTACGCGATCCAGCTCAAGTTCAGGGCAACCAACAAATTGGCGGAGTACGAGGCCTTGATCGCGGGAATGCGGATCGCTGCCCAACTCGGCGTGAAACGGCTTCTCGCGAAGGGCGACTCCCAGCTGGTCATCAAGCAAGTCTCCAAGGACTATCAGTGCTTGGACCCACAGATGGCGGCTTATCTCGCGGAGGTCCGGTGGTTGGAGAAGAATTTCTATGGCTTCGAAGTACGGCACATCATGCGTGCCGACAACGAGCAGGTGGACGCGTTGTCTCATATCGGTTCCTCTCACCAGGACCCACCCATGGGAACATTCGTGGAACGGCTAGACCAGCCATCGGCGCGAGCCCCAGACATGGTGGACGGCACAAGCAATTGCAAAGTGGCCTATGCGGACCGCTCATCTCAAGGGGAGCCCCAGGTGCTCTCCACTGATGATCCAGAACCACCCTGGATGGACGAGCTCGTAGGATACCTACGTGGTGAAGTCCTACCAGAAGACGACGAGCCCGCCGAACGCCTCGCCCAGCAAGCCAAACGGTACGCCCTAGTAGATGGATCGCTCTACCGACGGGCGGCGAACAGAGTCCTCCTCAAATGCATCCCAACGGAGCAGGGCAAGGAAGTCCTCACTGAAATCCATGAGGGCGAGTGTGGGAGCCACATGGCCTCTCTCACGTTGGCCGGGAAAGCTTTCCGCCTAGGTTACTACTGGCCGACAGCCCTCACGGACGCCATTGCGCTGGTACGCCGCTGCAAAGCATGCCAGTTCCACGTGAAGCAGACACACCTGCCAGCACAAGCACTCCACACCATACCCCCATCATGGTCGTTCGCGGTCTGGGTTTTGAACATTGTGGGCCCATTCCCAAGAGCCTCGGGAGGGCGCCGATTCCTCTACGTTGCTATCGAAAAGTTCACAAAATGGCTGGAAGCAGAACCGGTCAGCAACATCGCCAAGCACTCCGCGGTGAAGTTCATGTGGAGCATTGTGACGTGCTTTGGCGTACTGAACATGCTGATCACCGACAACGGCACGCAGTTCACAAGCCTTGTGTTCAAGGCTTACTGCTACAAAATAGGGATCAGGATCTGCTACGCCTCAGCTGCGCACCCGCAGAGCAATGGACAAGCCGAGCGAACCAACGCGGAAATCTTGCGCGGCCTCAAGACGAAGTCCTTCGACCACCTAAAGACACGCGGAGCTCGGTGGACCGCTGAGCTTCCCGCGGTGTTGTGGTCCGTCTGGAGTACAGTCAACCGCGCCACGGGGGAACTCCTTTCTTCCTGGTGTATGGCGCGGAAGCAGTCCTGCCCGCTGAGGCGGCCTACGCTGGCCCGAGGGTCGCACTCTACAATGAGGCGACGCAGGACGAGCACCGGGGGCACGACGTCAACTTCATTGAAGAGCGTCGGCACCGCGCCAACATCAGGAACGCGAGGTACCTGCAAACCCTCCGGCGCTATCACCAAACCCACATCCGCCCGCGTTCGCTCGAGGTTGGGGACCTGGTTTTACGCCGAGCGCTTGACCGCAAAGGCAAAGACAAACTATCCCCCATGTGTGAGGGCCCCTTCTTGGTGTCGAAAGTATCAAAGGGCGGTGCGGAGAGGTTGATCTCGGAGGATGGCATACCGAAGAGAAGCGCATGGAACATACAGCATCTCCGCAAGTACTACACGTAAAGCTTTTGTACCCTATCAGGAACTCACTCACAGCGATAGCTAACCTCTCTCTCTTAAATGAGCCCGAGGGCATCCCACCTGCATACACCCTGTACCTCATTGTCGGCGCAGCAAAAAAAATCTCTGCTCGTCATGTCTTTTCCATCGATGGGATCTCCCCCAACCCCGCGGTGCATGGAACGAAGGAATTGCGACGGTTGTAGGATAAGGTGCAACCAACACCAAGGCCCCGCGCCACGAATAATAACCACAAGGTGCAGACCCGAACGCCATCAGGAAAGGTAGTCCATTTCCCTGATCTTGGCTATTAGGGCACGCCTCGGTCAAAGGCGTGTGTGCCGACACCAAAGCTGAAGGGTGCAACGGACCCGCACACCGGAAAAAGTGAAACGCCCATGTTCCTGTAGTGACAAAACAGAAAGGACAAAGCAAGCATCGGAGATAAACCCTAGTACATCTTAGCATAAAAAGGGCCCGTACTCGGGCGCGATCTCTCATGTCTTGCACAAATAGAAATTAAAAGAGAGATACAAGGGGACTCCTCTCCCCTACTTCGGGCTTGCAGGCCCATCATCATGTTCCCGAACATAGTCCTTCAGCAGCTCCTTCACAAGCGCATCGACCCGCTTCTTGTGGCGCAACGTCTCCTCCTCGTCGGGTCCTTGGAGCAAGAGGTCCGTCGGGAGATCAGGGGCGTGCTCCAAGACCACGGTCAGTAGGTCCTCGGCGACGGACGTGATGTCCGTCCTACCCTCCTGGGCTAGTTGCTCCTGCATGAGCCCTCCGAGCCCTTCAAAGAATTGGCCCTGGGGCATCAGGGAGAGGACGAAGTGGCCAAGGGTGAACTCCTGGGTGCCGGCGTCCTGCTGGTCATGCCGGCATTGACGAGGCCTTCGTTGATGCAGCGGAAGATGTCCCGCGCCATCTTCGTCAACCGGGCGCGCTCTGTTCGCCACTCGCTGTCGGCGGCCGCATCGGCTTGATCGTCAGCACCTTCAGTGCCCCCGCCCTGGCGCAACTTCATGTTGAGGTCTTGCACGGTCGTCGTCAGCTCGCGGATCTTCTTCTGGGCATCGCTGTAGCCCTTCACTTGTTCCTCGAGCTGGCGGAGTCGGTCTCGATACTTCTCCTTAATCTGGTGCCAGGTGATGGCGCGCTCCTCGATCACCTCGTCGTGCGGGGAGATTAGGTCCTCCATCTCCTTACGGACCTCGTCTCGGATCGCCAAGGCTTGCTGAGCAGTGATGTTTTGGGCCTCGGTGAGAGTTTGCTCGGCGTGTGCCTCCCTCCGTGTCAGCCCCCCCCCCCCAGTCGCGGAGCTTCTTCATGATGTCGTCCTGGGCATGCTCTTGGGCAGCCTCCTCCTGTGCCATCCCCGCCAGCTTGTCCTCCTCGCGTTGGAGCTCCTCCTGGTGTGCCTCGAGGCCGGCCTCGGCGATCTCCAGCCCATCTGCCCGGCATTGGAGGTCGAGCGCCCGCGAGTCGAGGGTGTCACGAAGGGTGGCCAAGGATGTCTCGCGGTGACCCACCTCCGTGGTACGCTTAGCCAAGTCCCTCTCTGCCGCTCGGATGGCATCCTCCCGCTGTTGGACCGCGTCCTCGCGGATCAGCACCGCCTGCTCCCGGTTGTTCAAGCAGATAGTCCGGCGGTCCACCTCACGGAGCGTGGTGTCAAGCACCTCGCAATCGCGGTCAACTGATGACATCCGCTTGTCGTGCTGGTGCCTGGCCAGCAGCTCGGCGTGCCGCAGCTTCTCCTCAATGGCGGCAACGGCGTCCTCTGGCTCCAGCAACCTCTTCCCCTCCGCTTCTGCCACATCCTGAAGAGATGACGCCAGGTGGTGCGCCTCGGCGATCACGGAGGACACTGGGGGCACGGGGACGCCGCTCCTGGCTCGCACCTCTAGCTCGGCGAATGCGTCGCTGGCTGGCAAAGCACGGCTTGGGCTAGGAACGGGAGCGGGGGTCAGCACCTCATGCCCCCGGGCGCTCAAGTGCGGGGCGGGCAAAGCCGCATGGACAGACGGCATGGTTCCCGGTGATCACGTCCCCAGCTCCGGAGTCGGTGTCGGAGATGCAGCTCGGCGGACCGGCGACGGTGACCTATCTCCCACGCACCGTGCATCAGGTGAGACGGCGTGGCGCTTCTCCGGCTTCGACGGTGCCCGGGCATCTTGTGCGCGCTCGGGCGACGGCGCCGCCTCCATATGGCTCGGTGTCAGCTCGTCGGCTGCGGCAGCATGAACTGGCGAGGGTGTTTGTGGACGCTCGGCCTCGACGTCATGAGGACGAGGGTCATGAGCACCAGTGGTGGTCCCGGCAGCGCACGGCGGCATTGCTCCACTCTCTGAGCTGGGCCCCCTGAGAACAGCGCCGAAAAAGAAAATTCAAAAACAACAAACCCAAGTAAGAAAGATGAAGGCAAAACAATGCCCCCCCCCCCCCCGCCTTTACCTTCAAATGCGCTTGTACCTCATGGAAGCGCCCACCTCCGGCACCGGGAGCTCGATCGGTGGGGGTGTGGAACTCCGGCCACATTTTGAGGACGCAGCTTCGTCCAAGCCCTCCGCCCACAGGCGCACCATCACCCGCGGGGGCAGACGAGGATGGCAACGATGGGGGAGCATGCTTCTTGCCTTTGTCATGGGTCCCCACGGGGACCCACTCCTGTTGAGGGCCGGGTTGGGCAGCGGCAGGGGCTCCCGGGACACGAAGCGGGACGTTCGGCGCCGCGTCCGGTGCGGAAATTGGCCCGGAGTAGTCGAGACGAGGCAGCTCCAGACGAATCTCATGACGGCTTGGATTCATGAAGTGGGGCGGCACGGACGTTCAACAGGAAGGATGAGAAAGACGGCACGGCACCGGCAAGCACGAAGGGGATAAACGTGACGAACTCTCCCCCATCGTGATCCATCCGAACCACGTTCGTGGCCGGACGGATGGCCAGCCACGACGAGCCTTCGGGAAGGGGCAGGTGCACCCGCACAGACGATCGCTGACGGCGGCGGCGGGAGCGTTGTTCGCCGGCCATCGGAACAGATCAAGCGACTGCAGCAGAAGCAAAGAACGGCAGAAGCAAGAGGCGAGAGCGAAAAACCACGAAGGAAGAGTTTGGAAGAAGAGAAGGCACGGTGCCTGCAGCTGGGCTTTTATCAATGCGGGGCACGAGAAGCGTCTCCCCTCGGACAACGCACAACCGGGAGAGACCCGCCACGACCAGCACGGTTCTCGGCTCCACGACCGCACAAAGGCCCGGCCTTTCAACTTTCGGGAAAACGGCGCCCAGAGCAGAATTTACCCCACGCCTATGACAGTGGGGCTGAACGGCCCGGCACCACACATGCATGGGACCCGCGGCCCGAGTCCGACTACTACACACCCGCAGGGAAATTGGCGGATGCGACGTGCTACAGGGCGTGGCGCGCACAGGCAGCCATTGACAGAGCCTGACAACTTTTCCTCCCATGCCACGCTAACCGTGCGGCACCCTGACGGCTTGCCTCCTCGTGAAAAGAGAGGGCGCGCTCCTGGGCCTTACAAGAGGGGCTGACAATGGGCCCCGGTCGACCCTTGCGACCAGAATGGCAACCACCCGTGCGGGGGCTCCTGTCGGTGTATTGGGAACTGGGGCTCCCATTCCACCTGGGAATGGCCTAGGAAGCATGGACCAGCCGGCCCGTGACGAGAAAGGCCAGAGCGGCCCAACAAAGGCGAAGCCTTTGGTTCCACCTGAGCGGAAGGCACGCCCGTTGAGGGGCGCGCAGGTTGCCACGTGGCGATCCTCGGGAGCAGCCCGAGCTGTGCCATCCGGGGGCCGGACCCGTGGCGATCTCTGGATGTGCCCCCTTCAGATAAGGTCATCCGACGAATGGGGCGGCTGGGATCTCAGACGCGGAATCCCGCGGTGCTCGCGGCCGTGAGGAAATCCCGTGGGGTGGCCCCGCTCGCCAGCGGAAGAGCCGCGCGTGGACTGACAAGTCTTCAATGCGCTTGTGGGGAGCGCAAGCGCCGAATGACCGACGTGATGGGGCTTGTCATAGCCCTGCCAGGCCGCGTCAGTAGCTGCATAGGCCACGCGGGCTGATGCGCGTCGCCTGACATGCACAGAGCCAGCCTTTGGACCGAAGGAAGATGGGCCGCGACAGGTCCATAGCATGCACAGCCACGACCCCAAGGCGGCACAAGGCATTAACCTAATGGGACGCAGCGATAAAAGCGGGCAGGGGATGATTGTCCGTCCGAGATCTGGGGTTGCACCAGGTCCCCAAGTCCACGCTTCTTCTGTAACGGCACATGAACGCGTCCGGCCCCTCCTTGGCCTATAAAAGGGGGGTGCCTTGTACCATGAACAACAGACGATAACACTTGAGCAATACTAGACAAGCAGGACGTAGGGTATGACACCTTCGGGTGGCCCGAATCTGGGTAAAGCGATTTGTGTTCTCTCTTTCTCCCTCCATTTTTCTCCGTCACGATCCCTAGCACAGGATCCGCTCGCCCTCCTCCGAATCACAAAGGGAGGCCGTGCTAGGCCCCCAATCGTCGTGGTCTACACTAACGACACCTTCAATTGCCTTTTGAAAAATGCTGCAGCCGGTAGCAAGCAAGGAACCATCATAATTAAAGGGACGTAGCATCATTTTTGCATAAAAGAAAGAAAAAAAGGTTTATGTGTCCCACAACCACCAGCCGCTTTGCTTCAGTCGTTCTATATTCTCTGAACAAAAAAGGTTGCATGGCGAACCGTGAATTGGAATCACGGAATGTCTTACAAAAATCTCACCGTCTTCCTATTTAAACTGCAACCCGTTGCCGTGCTCCCCTCGCGTTAAGAACCCTACTTGCTACTAGATGGAGTAGTGTTGTGGCTCCTGAACAAAATCTTGTATAGCTAGGAGAACAAAACAAACCATATGTCCAAGGACGACTTGACCGTCGAGACGGCCGAGGCACCGGCGAAGGCGCCGTACTCGGATCCGCCGCCGGCCCCGCTGCTGGGCACGAGCGAGCTGGGCAAGTGGTCCCTGTACCGCGCGCTCATCGCCGAGTTCATGGCCACCCTCATCTTCCTCTACGTGAGCGTCGCCACCGTCATCGGGTACAAGAGCCAGTCCACCGGCCAGGCGTGCACCGGCGTCGGCTTCCTCGGGGTCGCCTGGGCCTTCGGCGCCACCATCTTCGTGCTCGTCTACTGCATCGGCGGCGTCTCAGGCACGTCGTGCCATTTCAGCATGAACACTCTCATATACTGATGAACAAGCATGTGTGTATGTGGATGGATGTTTGAACTGATGAACAAGCATATGCGTGAGCGCAGGGGGGCACATAAACCCGGCGGTGACGTTCGGGCTGTTCATCGGGCGGAAGCTGTCGCTGGTGCGCACCGTGCTGTACATCGTGGCGCAGTGCCTGGGCGCCATCTGCGGAGCGGGCATCGTCAAGGGCATCATGAAGCACCCCTACAACTCCCTCGGCGGCGGCGCCAACACGGTGGCGGAAGGCTACTCCATCGGCGGCGCGCTCGCCGCCGAGATCGTCGGCACATTCATCCTCGTCCACACCGTCTTCTCCGCCACCGACCCCAAGCGCACCGCCCGCGACTCCTTCATCCCCGTACGTCATTTTTCTCAACGTGTTACCTGACGCACGCACAAGCAATGTGTTGACACTTTGCATTTGTTTGCAGGTCTTGGTGCCGCTGCCGATTGGGTTCGCGGTGTTCATAGTGCACCTGGCGACCATACCGATCACCGGCACGGGAATCAACCCGGCGAGAAGCCTTGGCGCCGCCGTCCTCTACAACCAGCACGAAGCATGGAAAGACCATGTACGTAAGCTGAGCAACCAAACTTCTAATCGATGTGTTGGTTACTCGAATATATGTGTCGAATTTCAATACAAGGAATTAATCTCGCGCCCACCATGTTTGATTTTGTATACACGCAGTGGATCTTCTGGGTTGGTCCGCTGATCGGGGCCTTTGTTGCGGCGGTGTACCACAAGCTCGTGCTGCGCGGGGAGGCCGCCAAGGCGCTCGGCTCGTTCCGGGGCACCAGCGCTTCGACAGTGTGAGCTGCTGGGGGAGTGCATGATGCCAATTGCGACTGCTGTTGATTCGCCTTCAAATTAGTCCCTGCTCCAATTTCTTTGGTCCATTCCTGCCGTCTCGTGTATCACGCATGTTTACGCTAACCTAATCATGTATACTTTTTATCCTTTTGCAAGAATGTGGTCGTGTCATCAATGTATGTGTGTTGTGTGAGCGTGTGTTCGTATAAACATTTTGTTCTCTTGTTACATTTGTTTAATTTGCACTCTTACTTTCCACGTGCAAGTACTCTCTAATTTTGTCCTGGAGAGGAAACAGCACTGCCTCTGTGCCACGTTCGTTAGTTGCCAGCAAAAGAAACAGGAAACAGTCATCAAGATACCGAAAACGTTGAAAAGCTATAACTCAATCAGTAAGCCACTCTGGAGTTCTGCTTTGCAAAATCCCGATCTGATGAAGTCCCTGTTGAGCCACTACGGGAAATCTGTAGTTTTTCGAGTGCTAGATGCACTCGGCAAAGCCACTATAGCACTCGGCAATGGGTTTGCCGAGTGTTTACACTCGGCAAATAGCACTCGGCAAATTTTGGTCGGCAAATGGCTCTTTGCCGAGAGGTTTTTGTCGGGCACTCGACAAAGCCTTTGCCAAGTGCCATTTTACACTCGGTAAACAAAAACACTCAGCAAAATATGAATCGAAAAAATATCCGAAAAAATAGCAAAAATATTTTTTTTAATGAGGTGAGGCCTCCACCGATTAGCCCAAGTCACAAGCCATCAAGTTTGCAAGTCGCGGCATTTTTTGCACTCTATGCATCCTGCGGTATTCGAACACATGACCTTTCCTTCACACAAGACTCTCCTTACCATACACCAAAGCATCACATGTGTTCATATTCCATTTTGATTCTACACATATTATACTAAACCGAGCATCAAGTGATTATTTGAAGACCTAAATGAATTCAAATGAAAAAGTTATCAACTACAAACTTTCTTAACTTTTCGAGATCTACATCTTTCATATTGGTCATTTGTCATCTGAGGTCGTTTACAAAATTTGAATTTCAAATTTGAACTCTTTTAAACTAAGTTTCCGTTGACAAGATGAATTCAAATAACAAAGTTACCAACTACAAAATTTCATAACTTTTAGAGTTCTACAACTTTCATTTTGGTCGTTTCTCCATCCAAAGTCTTTCAAAAATTCAAAATTCAAACTTAAGAAAAATCAAACCTATATTTCTTTAGCAAAATTGATTCAAATTAAAAAGTGTTGAACTACAAAGTTTCATAACTTCTGAGGATCTACAACTTTTATTTTGGTCATTTATTCATTCGACATAGTGATAGTAACATTGTTCACAAATTTTATATATCTCTCTTCTAGTTTTATGAAACTATACGGGAGATGTGTATGTTGTGAACAAATTTATTAGCGCTTTGTCGAATGAAAAATGACCAAAATAAAAAGTGTAGATCTTGAGAAGTCATACAACTTTGTAGTTCAAAACTTTTTGATTTGAATTAATTTAGTGCATCAAAAAATTAATTGAAAATTTATTTGCCGAGTGTAATAGGAAAAACACTCGGCAAAGAGGCATCTTTCCCGAGTGTACAATAAAACACTCGGCAAAGAGGCATCTTTGCCGAGTGTCATGGTGAGACACTCGGCAAAGTTTTTAATCTTTGCCGAGTGCCTAAAAAACACTCGGCAAACACCTTTTTGCCGAGTGTTTTTTTTAGCACTCGGCAAAGAAATCTTTGCCGAGTGTTTTTTTAAACTCTCGGCAAATACCTTGTTTGCCGAGTGTCCGAGAAAAAACACTCGGTAAAGAGTGCGACACTCGGCAAACGTCGGGTTTCCCGTAGTGAGCAGAACCGAGATTTTGTTACCATCCCGATTATTCCAATGCAAAGAAGCACCGCATGATCCGCATGTACATACAGATGGCATGGCACAAAGGCGCTGCTCTTTGTGCCATGCCAGAGCTGCTCTCCATCCGCAGTCGATGTCACTCCACCAGAGCCAAGAAATGGTCAAGGTCAAAAATCACAAACATTAGACTCGAATCCACACTGACACACAGCCAACGGCGTGTTGACGACGTGCCGGATACCGTGGGAGGTCCCGGCAGTACGTACCTGCGCAGGCCCAGAGACGACGTTGCAGGTGCGTGAGGACGTGAGGTTTGTTGTAGTAATAGATTCCGAGTTGGGTCGCGTTGCTGACGAGGAAGAACAATCGCTACAAAGTAGATGAAAGGCAAGACACAATATATGATGGAACCTTCTCTTTATTATTCTCAATAAACTTGTAATTAGAATGCTTGGGGTACTTCACTATTTATACTCGGGGAAGAGGCCCTCCCTTCCTACTAAGAAAGAAATTCTTTGGTAAATTGCCCACATTGGATTAGGAGTCAGATAGGTTCTTATAGAACTTCTTTTTCTAGTACAACTAGAGTTAGAACTATAACACTTCTCTTTGGGCATTTTACGACGACACACATGTCTCATAAAAAACTCATTCATAAAAATTCATTAGGAAAAAATAGAGAAAAGAGTACATGGT